>CAJHZI010000238.1:0-186765 GCA_905160935.1 Enchytraeus crypticus | reverse complement strand
GAGCCTTAAACAAGCAACTATGCTTCCTTACCCAGTGTGCCGTTATTTATAATATACTATATTATATATATATATATATATATATATATATATATATATATATATATATATATATATATATATATATATATGCGTGTATATATATACATGTTGGTATATACGTATATATGGCGCCTATATTGGCTACATGAAATATATGTCCGGATCAATTATTGGACAGGTTTTCTATTTATTAGCAGTAGTAATAGAAATGGATCGAAAACGAAAGGCCAGTGCATACGTTGTCTTATTAGCTAAATAATATCAGGAAGATGTAACTAATAATAGCACTTAATAGCATCGTATCTTGATACTAATTATACATAAATATCATCATCAAAATTATCATCATCATCATCTTCATCGTTATCATCATCATTATCATACATTATTATCATCATAATTATTGTAATTATCAACATCTACATCGTCATAATTCTACGGACTAGTAAATTGAGAGAGGACTCTTAATTATATATAGACTCTTTTAATGGGCCTTTGTAGGACCTGTTTATTGATCGTTCATTAAAGAGAGAGAATATAAAAGCGCGGTAAAATAAGTGAATTATGTAAATAATTGATGTAAAATAAATGAATTTGATAAAAATGCGCTTCATTCTGATATTTTTCGTTGAGATATTTATATTGCCGTATACATTTGTTACAATGATTTTTTATAAACTTTAATTAGCTTAATGAAAGAGTTCAATATGGAAATTTAATTGTGATGCATATTTTTTTAATTATTAATTCTGCTTGTCAAAAGTAATGATATTGCATTATTATTATATAGGCCTACTTTTATCTTAATTAAATAACTCAACAACAATAAGCTTAGGCCGGCAAGCGCGCCAGAAGTCACTGTGGGCGGAGCATGTCGACAAACTTATTGTACAATATATTTGTTGATCGTCCACACACGATACGATTTAACTGTTCAGATATCTGAACAGTTAAATTGGATGGTTTTCCCGACAGTTTTGAAAACTGACACTCGTCAGTTATATTGTACAATATTGCCCACACACGGTCAGTTATATTGTACAATTTATTGTACAATTTATCTGTACAGATTTATCTCTACAGATAAATAGTATCGTGTGTGGGCAATCAAGGTCATCAGTTCTCTCGTCAGTTTTCCCGTCAGTTTTGCCCACACACGATCAAATTTATTGTACAATTTATTGTACAATTTATCTGTACAGATAAATTGTACAATAAATCGTATCGTGTATGGCCACTGTAAGGTTGATTTGAAAGTTGCTTTCGTTTTTAATATTGATCATTGAAAATCAGGCAGCAAAGCCCTCACAAAGCAAACAAATCACACAGCACACTCGTAAAATCAGATATAAACGGACAATGAAAAAACAAAAGGTTATTAGAATTCTAACACATTGTTTATACACATATTTAGAGTTATATAGTGACATTGGCCTAGCTATGATATAATAATATATTTAAGTGGAATTTAAACAAAAAATATATTTGAGAATGTCACAATAAGCGTAGTGATTAGAGGTGTAGATAACGTCATATGAAGTTTTGAATGACAGATCCTGAGTTGAATTGAACTCTCGTGGGTTCGATTCCCGGACGTTCTGATCTGAGAGTAAAATCTCACGCATTCACTGGACTGGTTACACGGAAATTGGAATAAATTTAGGAAATATAGGATTTCATATTTGAAATCGAAAGTGATAGATATCGACGTAGCTGATCGTTTAACTATAATGTGTGTTATTATATTAACGGAGCTAATTTTATAATCGTTTTCTGATGGATAGTTCATACTCATGAGCTCAAGAAAGTCCTCAGACGCCATTATAGCACTATGAAACGGACGTTAAACGTTTACTACTATTTTAATTAACACCATCTTTATTATTAACTTTTTTAAATCATTAGTGTTATTTTACGACTTAAAGTAACAACAAATATAACTCATAATTATTGTTTGCATCATATAGTTTTACTTTTCATTGAAAACTCTATGAGCTTTTTCATAAATGAGGAATTTATAAATGACGAAGTTCAGGAGAGAGTTGGTACGGACAGACAGTTGATAAATGTATTAAGAAATAGGAAGAAGAGTTGGATAGGGCACATTCTAAGAGGGTAAGTCTACTAAAAGAGATCATAGAAGGTAGAATGAAAGGACATTGAGGCAGAGAGAGGCCATATTAGAAATTTTAGATGATTCAAAGATCCCCACATATGTGGACATGAAGAGGATAGCGGAAGACAGAGAAGAGTGGAGGCGCTATGTACCATGGACCTGCCAGTAGGAACTGCACTAATAAAGAGAGTGAGAGAGTGATGTTATCAGGTGTTGCTGTGTACATGCGATGAATGTTTAAAAGTTCCACACATTTTTGGTGAACTAAGTATATATGTACAGTATGTTGCTGACTTCTGGATTACAATTGGGATTATTGATGGAATAATATACTATATATATATATATATATATATATATATATATATATATATATATAGATACTGCAATTAATGTTAACTATCTTTAATATTACAATTATAACTCGGTCAAATCCAATTCTGGTTCCAGCCAGATTTGTGTTGGAAATCCGGTTCTGTCGGATTGATTGAAAATATCAAATCCTGTACTGAGTACTCCAGTAATTATTATTAATGATTTTATCAGGTGTTTCAGTGGGCCTGCAGTTAATAATTAAATGTTCCTGCTCTTTAAGTGTAAGAAACAAAGCTACAGCAAAATTTTTCAGTGACCATGCCATTGCTAAATTGTCAATATGGAACGGAAACTGAAATTTCAAACAAATTCAGAAAACTGTATCTATGAATCCATTTTGTTGAATCATGGAAGACAGAGATCCGTCCTCTAGGTAAATGTAAAACCTTTTCATTAATCTTCATGATTCTCTTTTGGTATCCTATAATACGCTTCCACTAAAACTAAAAGACTTAATCGAAATTTTTTTCTATTTGGTGGTAGTACTACTACACGAATACATTTTATAAAGACTGTACTACTGTTTGGGTACTCAAAACATGTGATGTATTATGACTAAAGAAGCACTTAATGGGTCTCTCTGTCCTTTGTGCCCTGCGATGTCGGTAAGGTATTCGACCGCGGATCAGTATGTGCAGGGTTTAAATCCTGGGCTCGCCTGTCACTGACATCGCTCTTAAATCTTGTGGAAACTGGCTTAAATATTAGCTTTACAGTTTTTTAAGCTGTTTACACATTATTTTATTACTTCACCAATTTGTCAACTTTCAACCTGATTAGTGAATTTACTATTTTTTCTCACTACTAACGACATGTAGTGTTGTTGTTTGTACTGTCCAAGATTATGCCACCATCCTTAGTTTTGAAAGGCATAACATTTCTGCTTAATAACGTTATCAGTACAGTTACTTCATGATAATGAAATTCTGTTATAGTCTATTGAGTGTAGAGACTGCAAGCCTTTGTAAAGTATTATATCATTTTGCAGATGGGATACATATATTATTAAACAAACTAAAATTTTATATTAAAAGTGTTAGTTGAGGTAACTTATTTTCTTTCAAGTAAAAATTATTAGTCGAAATCAAATTTTAAAATACCTGGCTGACTATAAGATCCACATTAAATAGAAATTACAGTTGAAGAACTAAATAGGCATTAAAGTAGAATTTACTTTAAGAAATAAAATGGAAATATTTTCTAAGAAATAATTTAGCAATTAAAAGAGAAATTACTTTAGGAAGTGAAACATCTCTGATATGAACGCTGTTTGAAGCATTGTCATCATTGTCGCTGCCATCTTTAGTATATTCATTGTTACCGTTTCTTAGGAGAGCATCTAAATCGTTTAGTCATGTATATACTTTTGTTCTGCAGGAAATACAGATTCAGTGTCTAGATGAGTCTTTCACTTACGTGCAATTCTGATTAGAAAAGAATCTTAGTAATTTTGAAAGAAAAAATTCAAAAATAATGCCCTGTCTCTTTAGATCATCATTTAGATTTAGATTGAAGATGTGGCTTTCATTTCTAGTGATCTTTCTTCTATTACCTTTATCTCAATGTGAAGAAGACAGCAATCCATGTGGCAACTTCCTTATAACTGGAGCCAGGATGCAGCCTCACATCAGATCTATCAGTGACAGCTCAACGATTTGCTGCGTTCCTCGCAACTGCTCTCAAGGTTAATCTTCTGCATACTGATGTTGTTGAGTATTAAATATATGGTATTCCACTTTTCTCATCGTCCACCTTTGTCTGTTAAATTGATTAATTAATAAGTTATAAATTGAACGATTGATTTGTTTGTGATTAATGAATTAATTGTTCTCGTGTTGTGTCGGGAACAGTGTAGAATAGTTATCATCCGTTAACTGCGTGTGTCATAAGAGGCGACAAAGCAAGAACTGTGAAAGGCAACGTAAAACCAACTCAGAAACTATATTTTTCCAAAATTAGGGCTACATATGGTATGGGCAGGGCATAGCCTTTTGTAAAGGAATTGACTTGTTGTTCTAAGAAGTGCACTTAATGGAACATAGAAGCAGACTCTGGGTAGAAACATGTACTTTGTCCCTGCCAATTGGCAGAATAGTAGAGATCTGATTGATTTATTGATTGATTGCTTGATTGATTGACTGACAGGGTTCAGATCAGAGTTGTGCCCTGTACTAGAATCTGCGAAGTCCCCAGGGTCTGTTTGACGATTATTGGTTGATTAATTAGTTAATTGATTGATTGATTGACAGGGTTAAGACCAGAGGTGTGTACTACAATAGACCCAGAGATCAGCTGTATTGAATGTCCTGTGGGTCAGTACAATGATGATTGATTGATTGATTGTTTGACAGGGTTAAGACCAGAGGTGTGTACTACAATAGATCCAGAGATCAGCTGTATTGAATGTCCTGAGGGTCAGTACAACGATGATTGATTGATTGATTGATTGACAGGGTTAAGACCAGAGGTGTGTACTACAATAGACCGAGAGATCAGCTGTACTGAATGTCCTGAGGGTCAGTACAACGATGGAATCATCTCATCTTTGGATGTCACGCGAAGAAATTGCTTTAATGGAAAAGTCTGCAGACCAGGTAAGTTTCATTTTATTCTGGTACAATTCTATAATCCTTTGAAGTAATAATGCTTTACAGTCGTTGTAGAAAGTAAACAGAAACCTGAACTTAGCTCCAACTAAATGAAATATCAGAAAGGTAGTTACTGCAGATGCAAACCCAGAGCAAACCCTGATGTGTTTTATTCCTTTTGCGCAGGCGTATGATTCAGTTTGGAGAAAAGGCACTTGGGAAATCCTTGAGAAATACGGAGTATGTGCAAAGTTAGTCTGAATCATTAGAAACGTGTACAGCACAATATCAGCTTGCATTCGATTAGATGGAGAAACTGAATGGTTCAAGATAGAAACAGGACTCAGGCAAGGATGCATCTTGTCCTCAATCGTGTTCAACATGGTATTAGACTATATCATGAGACTGCTGGAAAAACTACATCATTTAGGAAGAAATTATAAACCTCACAATACAGAAGACGTTGAATATGATGACGATGCCTGCTTGATTGCAAAGAGCCTAGTAAGAGTAATGGAGCTATTGGAGGCCATAGGTGAAGAAAGTGGAAAGTTTGAATTGAAAATTAAAGTAAAACTATATTGATGCCATTAACCAAAATGGAAAAATTTGCAAAACAGTTAAACTGCAGGAAAAAGAGATTGAAATTATAAACAAGTTTGTTTATCTCGGAAGCGAAATCAAAGCAGAAGGATGATCAGAATCTGAAATTAAAAGAAGAATTGCTCTAGCAGGAGCAACAGTTAGCAAGTTGCAAAAATCATGAGAAGACACGATGTCAAACTTGAGATTGAACTAAGAATTTTTAACTCCTGCATGATTCCATTACTAATATATGGATTTGAATCATGGGAGCTAACAAAGGCAATGGAAAATATATTGAATTCCACCGACAATAAGTGGTTATGGAGAATGCTAAATATCAGTTACAAAGAGCACGTAACAAATGAGAACAGTAGAATAAGAACAAATCAACTAACGGTCAGTGAAATAATCAAGAAAAGAAGAATGAAATGGGATGGAGATGTTATGCACATTCAAGATAACAGAAACCCTCGAAAGATATTTAACTATACAACAGATGGCAAAAGAACAGTGGGAAGACTTAAAAGAAGATGGAAGGACAAGAAGGCTTGAAAGCTGCTGAAGTTAACGTTTATGGAAGAACTGAAAGAAGAAAAAAGAACATCGAGGAAATGGAGTTTTGTGGAAAAAAATCATAGAGAAATCGTTAGCTGAAACCAGCCTCAGGATGATCACATGACATGACATTTCCAAATATTAAATTCCAAGCTTAATTTTGCCGATTTTTGGAAAGAGAATAAAGTAAAGTAATTTGTACAAAGTAAGGCTATAATTCATGAATGTGTATTAATGTATATAGTTATAAGTAGTTTGAAAGTCAATTTTTGAAAATTAAATTCAGTATAACGTAAGTCTGGCTCTGGGGATGCTAGTATCATCACTTCCCCTATTTACTTCCTTGCATTTCATTTGAGTTTTCTGGTTAAAACTTCTAATTTCTATCTCAAGAGACAGTTAAGGATTGGCCTTCAATGACTGGCGCAGTCTGATTTACAAGAGAGAATAGGCTCTTAAAGAATGAGCTTGATATATTCTTTGATCATTTCTATAGAATTTCGACCATATTGAATCGAGTCAGACAGATCCAACAGACTAGCAATTTCTGGTAGGTTTTAATCATTGGATGAACAGATCTCGTTGCTCTAGCGTTGTTGTTGCTGTGTTGCTGGCTGGAGCCAGTGGCGAAGGCGGTAAGATACTCGACCGCGGAGCAGTAGGTGCTGGGTTCAAATCCTGGGTTCGCCCGTCACTGACATCGCTTTCGAGTGAGGAAACTGACATTAACTTCAGCTTTTTGGCTTTTTATTGCAAAGATAACCGAGTGTTGTTACTCTAGCGTTGTTGTTGTATTGTAAAGATAACCGAGTGTTGTTACTCTAGCGTTGTTGTTATATTGTAAAGATAGCAGTGTGTTGTTACTCAAGTTGTTGTATTGTAAAGATAACAGAATGTTGTCACTCTAGCGTTGTTGTTTTATTGTAAAGATAACGGAGTGTTGTTACTCTAGCATTGTTGTTGTGTTGTTTAGATGAGATTGAAACAAAGCCTCTAACGCCTGAGTCTAACAGAGAGTGTACCTGTGACTTGACCCGAGGACTATATCGAGGTCGACCTGGTGACCCTGAGATATACAGATGTCGTGGTCCTAGAGACTGCGGGCTGGACACTGAACTGGTTCAAACTGGTTAGAAAGGATTCTATTTAAGTAGACTGAAAAGTAATACTGTTATAGTAGAATGTTCTCTCTCTCTCTCTCTCTGACTCTCTCTCTCTCTCTTTGTCTCTATCTCTCGCTGGTATTCCGCCAAGTAGTGAAGTCTACATCACTACTACTCTCGTAGTAGTGATGAAGTCTACTTTCAGGCTTCATAAAGAGTGCTCCATAGATCAAGCTGACAACAAGTTAATCCCCTCACAAAACTATGCCTTATCCAGATCTTATTTAGCATCACCTGTGATTTCCAGTTGCTTTCCTCAGTTCTCCTTCCTCAGTTCTTACTTAGTCACCTCTTATGGCACGTGCAGTTAATAGTTGTGGCCAGAACACTGCACAATGAAAATTAGATATCTTAAATAGTTATTATGATCATCTTCCTTTGAATCCCAGTTTAATTAGGGTCGGGATCTTTTAATCGCATCGTCATATTTGTAATTTCTAAGTAAAACAACTTTTTCTTATATAAGAAATTTCTATATATTCCTTGATAGTCGTATGGTACATTGCTAAAATGTCCACCTTAGGATTGAGAAGTTCAAGTTCAAATCCTGGTTCAGTTAAAAATATCCATTTTCGTAGATGTGTGCATTTTGCACACTTGTTCATCTAGTCTTAAATATTAAAGTCATTTTGATGCAAATTTGGATATGCTTAATATACTAACTACATAAATTAGAACTTTCAGTTAAACTATATAATTTTGTAGAGAAAAGTATATAGTTAAATTGTTGTAAATTTTTAACAGCAACCAAGTATCTAATGATGTTGATGACAATTTTGTTTTGCACACTAGGTGAATGCGTAGCCTGCCCAGAAGGAAAACATAAGAATTTTACTGGAAAAGGATTTTGTGTTGCCAAGTATGATGCTAAACTATTATGTTTCAATAGCGTTTGTGATAGTCCTATAGTGTATAAAATCTTACTGTATACTGAATGTACAATGAATAAACTTATTGCTGTTTCGATTAAATTTCACAGACCAGCGTTTTCATATTTTCTACTCACTTATGTAAGTTTCGCACAAATCTGTGGACCAGATGATAGCGTCGTAGCTAAGCTCTGATCAGATGATAGGCTGGTACCTAAGCTCTGATCAGATGATAGCCTGGTAGCTAAGCTCTGATCAGATGATAGCCTGGTAGCTAAGCTCTGATCAGATGATAGCCTGGTAGCTAAGCTCTGATCAGATGATAGCCTGGTAGCTAAAGCTCTGATCAGATGATAGCCTGGTACCTAAGCTCTGATCAGATGATAGCCTGGTACCTAAGCTCTGATCAGATGATAGCCTGGTAGCTAAAGCTCTGATCAGATGATAGCCTGGTACCTAAGCTCTGATCAGATGATAGCCTGGTACCTAAGCTCTGATCAGATGATAGCCTGGTACCTAAGCTCTGATCAGATGATAGCCTGGTACCTAAGCTCTGATCAGATGATAGCCTGGTAGCTAAAGCTCTGATCAGATGATAGCCTGGTACCTAAGCTCTGATCAGATGATAGCCTGGTACTAAGCTCTGATCGATGATAGCCTGGTACTAAGCTATGATTCAGATGATAGACTGGTACCTAAGCTCTGTCAGAATTTGATAGCTGGTAGCAAAGTATGATCAGAGATAGCTGGTACCTAAGCTGATCAGATGATCGCCTGGTACCTAAGCTAGATCAGTGCTACGCCGGTACTAAAGCTGATCAATGTAGCTGGTAGCTAAAGACTAGGATCGAGATAGCTGGTACTAAGCTCTGATCCAGTGGCTAGCCTGGTAACTAAGCCTCTGACAGATGATAGCTGGTAGCGAAAGCTCTGATCAGATGAGAGACTGGGTACCTAAGCTATGATCAGATGATAGCCTGGTAGCTAAAGCTCTGATCAGATGATAGCCTGGTACCTAAGCTCTGATCAGTTGATAGCCTGGTACCTAAGCTCTGATCAGATGATAGCCTGGTAGCTAAAGCTCTGATCAGATGATAGCCTGGTACCTAAGCTCTGATCAGATGATAGCCTGGTACCTAAGCTCTGATCAGATGATAGCCTGGTACCTAAGCTCTGATCAGATGATAGCCTGGTAGCTAAAGCTCTGATCAGATGATAGCCTGGTACCTAAGCTCTGATCAGTTGATAGCCTGGTACCTAAGCTCTGATCAGATGATAGCCTGGTAGCTAAAGCTCTGATCAGATGATAAGACTGGTACCTAAGCTATGAATTCAGATGATAGCACTGGTAGTAAGCTAGATCCGATGATAGCCTGGTACCTAAGCTCTGATCAGATGATAGCCTGGTACCTAAGCTCTGATCAGATGATAGCCTGGTAGCTAAGCTCTGATGAGATGATAGCCTGGTACCTAAGCTCTGATCAGATGATAGCCTGGTACCTAAGCTCTGATCAGATGATAGCCTGGTAGCTAAAGCTCTGATCAGATGATAGCCTGGTACCTAAGCTCTGATCAGATGATAGCCTGGTACCTAAGCTCTGATCAGATGATAGCCTGGTAGCTAAAGCTCTGATCAGATGATAGCCTGGTACCTAAGCTCTGATCAGATGATAGCCTGGTACCTAAGCTCTGATCAGATGATAGCCTGGTAGCTAAAGCTCTGATCAGATGATAGCCTGGTACCTAAGCTCTGATCAGATGATAGCCTGGTACCTAAGCTCTGATCAGATGATAGCCTGGTAGCTAAAGCTCTGATCAGATGATAGCCTGGTACCTAAGCTCTGATCAGATGATAGCCTGGTACCTAAGCTCTGATCAGATGATAGCCTGGTAGCTAAAGCTCTGATCAGATGATAGCCTGGTACCTAAGCTCTGATCAGATGATTGTCTTTAACATTGTAATCATATTGTTGTCTTTAACATTGGCCTTTAGCATCTCTTTAGCTTGTGTCAATGTTAGTATTTCCTAGTTATTCACATTGCTCTCAGATTTTCTTGTACGCCCACAGCTTTCATAAGTCATCATGTTGTTCAATATAGTATTTAGTGTCTAGTGAGTCACTTTTTGAGTTTTAGCAGGAGCCGTTACTGACATATGCCTCATTGTATGTTGATTGCAGGCCTGTGGTGGTCGACACTCAAACCACCAATGCCGTTCTTACCACAACTGTGCCATCTAGTAAGTGGACTGATAGATTTCAGAAAATTATTTTTCTATCTACATGCCCTGCCTTTTCTATTCTCAAATACACTGTTGTCAAACTCAACTATTCGATTCTCAAATGCACTGTTGTCAAAATCAACTCCGCTGTTCTTAAATTCACTGATTATATATAGAGTTGACATCCTTTCAGATGTACCTGATTCCATCCGCGTTGTTGTACGATGTTTTACAATGTTGTACAATAATAAATGTACAATGTTTTACTAAGTTATACGATGTTTTACAATTCTGTACGATATTTTACAATGCACGATGTTTTTCAATGTTTTACGATGCTTTACAATGTTGTACGATGTTGTACAATGTTCTATGATATTATACAATGTTGTACGATGTTGTACAATGTTCTATGGTATTATACAATGTTGTACGATGTTTTACAATGTTGTATGATATTTTACAATGTTGTACGACGTTTAACGGTGTTGTTTGATATCTTGCAATGTTGTACGATGTTTGACAATGTTGTACGATGTTTTACAATGTTGTACAATGTTATACCATGTTGTACGAAGTTTTATAATGTTGTACGATGTTTGACAATGTTGTACAATGTTTTACAATGTTGTACGATATTTTCAATGTTGCACGATGTTTTTCAATGTTGTGCGAAGTTTTGTAATAATAATAATAATAATAATAAAGGTTTAACGTCCGTTTCCTCATCCAGGGATGATGTTAGGGACGTCCCCAACAGCACACATCACTACAGATCATTCACCCAGACCAATCCGCAAAAGAATGTCTGAGATAGTAAGGTCCTAAACGAAGCCCAGTCCGGTGATCAAAAATGGTCAGGTAATTGATTATGTCTACGGTGGGAAAATGTAAGTTTTAAGCTTGCTAGATGTTGAAAGAGAAGAACAAGAGCGAGATTAGTAAAGAGTTCCGATTGTGTGGTTCTGCGTCAGAAAATGAACGTCTGCACATGATGTTAGATATTTGAACAGAGAGCGATTGGCATCGGAGCGAAGTGAACGTGAGGGACGATAGGGAAGAAGAATTTCAGATAATTAAGAAGTCTTGCCAAATCAGTTTTGAAAGTTAATAGAGCTATTTTATATTTTATGCGTTGATTAACAGGGAGCCAGTGAAGTCTGCAAAGTAAAGAAAGAGAGCGAAATTGAGAGTCGAGAGGGCTTGAAAACAAAAGTGCAAGAGAATTTTGGACGTGCTGCAAACGATTGAGAGAAAAGTAGGCAATCCATGTAATAATGAATTACAGTAGTCGAGCTTTGAATGAACTATAGAATTAGCAAGGATAGTGGCTGAATTTCTAGTAGGGATGGACGTATTTGCCTAATCTGACGAATCTGAAAGAAAGAAGCCGACAAACAGAAGAGATATGGGATTTAAAGTCAAGGTTTTCATCAAATATGACTCCAAGGTTTTTGGCAGATCGAGAAGGTGAAAGACCAAGATTCTGAAAATTAACAGAATTATTACTAATTTTATTTCTTTGCAAAGGAGTGCCAATTAAAAGGTATTCAGTTTTGGAGGGATTAACAGCAAGACGGTTAGCACAAAACCAGGAATAAACCTTGTCTAAAATGGATGAGAGATGGGCCAGTTTCTGATCGGAATCATGATTAGAAAAGAAAATATACAGTTGAGTGTCGTCTGCTTAGAAATGAAAATTTATGGAAGACTGAGCAAGCAGGTAGCTAAGAGGAGTGATATATAAAGAGAAGAGCAATGGACCCAACACTGAACATTGAGGAACACCGCGTAGGAGGGGTAGTTCAGAAGAGCGATTTTGACCAATAACAACTGATTGTGTGCGACATGAAAGATATGATGTTAGAAGGGAAAAAGCAGAATCAGAAATGCCAAAACAAGATTTAAGCCTATTTATTAGAATGCCATGGTCAATTGTATCGAAGGCAGCAGAGAGATCTAGAAGAACCAAGGCATAAACCTGTTTACTACTCATGGCCAAGCTAAGATCATTATGTATATGAAGAACAGCGGTTTCAGTAGAATTGAGTTTTCTATAGGCTGATTGATAATGAGTGAGAGAAGGGTAAGAATCAAGATGAGTGCTTAAACGGGTATAAATTACCTTTTCAAGAAGTTTAGAGATGAAGTTAAGATTGGAAATAGGACGGTAACTGGAAAGATCATCTTTTGGTAGAGAAGGCTTTTTCAGCAAAGGAGATACAACTGCTTGTTTGAAGGAGGTTGGGAAGATACCTTCTGAGAGTGAGAGGTTGATTAAGTATGTAATAGGAGCAACTAAAACGTCAATACAGGATTTCAGTAATCGTGTAGGAATAACATCAAGGCAGCAAGATGAGTCGGTTGAGCGAAGAATAAAATTGCGTATTTCTTCCAGTTTAGCTGGTTCAAAACTAGAAAGTAGTGGTGGCTCAGGCATATTTACAGAAATGGTGTTGTCCATGTCAATAGAGTTGGAGGGTATAGAGCTACAGAGTTTGGCAATTTTGTCATCGAAAAAGTTGAGGAAAGAGGTAGCAAGAGATGATGGTGAGGAGCTAGCGGGGAGTGACTTGGGAATGGTGCGATCAAGCAGAGAATCAAGTGCTCCCCATAATTTCTTGGGGCAATTTTGATTCTGCGAGATTAGATTTTGATAATGCAAGTTTTTAACAGAACTAATCATTTTATTTAATAATTTTCTTTGTTTGAGGTATTTGGACTTAATATCTGGATTTTGTAGTTCAGGTGGATTTTTCATATCCTTCCTGAACTTAGTTTCGAGTTTTGAACGTTCAGAATTTTCTTTACGGATTTCTTCAGAAATGAATGGTTTCCTAGGGTTTGAGCGGCAATGAATGGTTGTGAGAGGGGCATGTTTGTCTAATATGCAAGAAAGTAATATGGAAGAAAGTACGGAGCTAAATTGAGCTGAATATTCGGCAGCAGTTGAAGACGAATTAGAATACAAAGAAGAGGACCCAATATCAGCAGAGAAGGTGTCAATGTTAATAGAAAAGAGTTTTCTATAAGTTTTAAGTGTTCTGGAAGGGTGTATATTAACAGTCACAGGCAATTTACAGAAAATTGCACTGTGATCTGATAATGAAAGATCAGAGATTCCATGATCAAGAAATGACATGTTAGTATAATGTTGTACGATGTTTTACAATGTTGTACGATGGTTTTACAATGTTGTACGATGTTGTACAATGGTCTATGATATTATACAACTTTGTACGACGTTTTACAATGTTGTATGATATTTTACAATGTTGTTCGACGTTTTACGGTGTTGTTTGATATTTTACAATGTTGTACGATGTTTTACAATGTTGTACGATGTTTTATAATGTTGTACGATGTTTTACCATGTTGTATGATGTTGTACAATGTTGTACATTATTTTACAATGTTGTGCGATGTTTTACAATGTTGCACATTGTTTTGCAATGTTGTGCGATGTCTACAATTTTGTACAATGTTGTACGAATTTTTATAATGTTGTACGATGTTTTATAATGTTGTGCGATGTTTTACAATGTTGTACAATGTTTTACAATGTTGTACGATGTTGTACAACGTTGTACGATGTTTTTAAATGTTGTACGATGTTTTACAATGTTGTTCGATGTTGTGGTTAATCTTCTCGCAGGTACTGAATCGTCTAACGGTGGCTTGATACTCGAAATTATAATATCCGTGCTGGCGGTGGTGGTGGTGGTGGCTATTGGCGTTTTGGTTTACTTCTGCCTTCGTAAGAGTAGAGGGCAAAAAGTACCTTTCTGTAAGTGTTGCTCCAACTTAACTAAAATTATCTCAAAGTTTACCTTGATGCGACTGTTAGAAGTAAGACTATATGGAGTTTTTCTAATTTTGTTTTTGAAATACGTGATATTGTTGATATTTGATTTCATAAAACTACTTTCATCTTTCAGCATTTTGCGAACACTTGATTACAAGAAAATCGCCTCCAAATTAAATATACAGGTTGTGTGTTTTGTTCTAGTTTTGGCTGCTTAATTGAAAAATTCTTCTGAAGCATTCTGAATATAGTTGGCCAAAAGTTAAATTTAATCATTTAAAAATGTTATTTAAAAAGTTAAAGTTAAGGTTAGAATTTTCGCTATGTCACTTCTAATTATATAAGAAGTTTGCTAAAATAGGTCGAATTTTAGAGGAATGTTAACGTGTGCCATAGGCTACTTATACCTTTAAAATTTTTTAATAATAGTTTATATAATATCACGTATTATTTAATGCGTTGGTACCATTAGGAAGCTCACCCGATGTGCAGAACTTTTGATTAAAGTGTTCAGTGTCTCTTAGTAGAATCGATTCTTGAGAATCTCTGACTGGCAACACACCCAAAGCTTTCTTCTAGTCTCCTGTTGATTGTTTCAAGGTGTGGTGATCTTTCATTATCTTCAGAGTAGTGCTTTTAGTATTTGACAGTGATTTAGATTTTAGTCAACTACAAAAAGCTCCTTCTTCCTATTCTAGTTGCATGCCTAATCGCACGATTTCATATTTACAGATGCTCCAGTCCCCTTAGTTGACGCTCCAAAAAACCACGATTCCGAAGAGAAGATGAATGGAAAGAAGCCAGATGATGCTGCTGATCCTCCTAACAGACCTGTAGTCAGTAGTTCGAGTTCTCTCTCACCACAGCCCAATACTGGTATCCCTCCGCAAGATTCTCCTCGCTGTCGGGAGAGTCAAGCAGGACCGCTTCATAGCAACAAGACAAGTGATCTTCCAACAGGTTGCGAGTTTGAGCTGCAGTCGATGAATCTGGACGATACTCGTGACAGCGAGAAGCCGAGCACACCGAGACGTAGCGATAAGACGAACGAAACAGCGACAGGTGGCGCTGATGGCGATGATCGTGCCGGCAAAGTTGATGATAAAAAGGATTTTAAAGGTGTCAAGAGTAGTCGTTATGGGTTAAAAGATATATTAAAGGTTAGCCAGGGTGGCCATGGCAATACTAATATATTTATTTTGGGTGATAACGCTACAGCCCATGCAAACGCTAGAATAAATCTAATCTCTGATAAACGGAAAGATGATGAAAGTATGTCACTTTCAAACTCAGATGGTGATGATACTAGTTTAGAAGCAGTTCCTGTTAACTCTGATAAGACTAGCGCACCTGATAAAGACGGTGTTGATAAGGGGACTAAAGATACTATTAGCTCTGATCAAACTAGCACACCTGATATGCAACAGGACTCGGCTAATGATGCTGAGGTAAAACAATTGTTAGACCCTGCTCCAGTGCTTCCTAACCTTTAGCGAAACGAATGACCTACATTTTTCTTTTACAGTTTTCAAGCCAGACTCAGAGATATGATGAGCATCATAACACTGACTCTAATCTCCATACTGTCTCGTCCCTGATGAGGCTTTAGGCTTTCTATAATTTGTTCATTTAGTGAGTATAATTAGTGACATTCGATGATGTGAATAGCAATCGGCAAGAAGAAAGTTAATGGCTAATGGTTATAAACTGATAACATTGGAGAGGAAGGAGAAAATGGGCCATAAAACAAGCATCTGTGCTTACTGATCCAGTATGCCGTTATATTAAGTGTATGTGCAATAATCAGAACAGTATTTGTTGTGTTAAACACCCGGAAGCAGAAGTGTTCAAGCGCAAGTGTTTAATGTTCTGCCTTATCTAAGTAGATCTTCTTTGAACGAAGTAAGAGGTTGCTCAAAGAAATGGAAGTTGTCATAGCTATGGAGCTGCCGATAGAGGGAGAAGTAGTCGACTAAACTGTTGTCGGTTGATTTAGAAACATTTAGGATAAGTCGCACAAGAATTCAGAGACACCTTCTAGCTGTGCGACTGGATATGCTTCTGAGTGGAACGGTTGAGCGAATAAATGGAAGAATGAAGGGTTGCAGAACCTGTGGTCTATGGTCTAATCACCTCTGTACCTCCAGAACACACAAAACTGAGCAGTCCATAGAAACACCCGTATGAGAATAAGTACATTTCATGTAGAAGGAGTGATAGAGAGTAAAACTAGATTCTAACACTTCTTTTAACATCACTTTCACCTAACACGTGTAAGAGAATAAGAAGGATATAGATAACAGGTTGTCGGTAGCATGTTTTAAACAGCATGATATACATGTAGGTAGCATGCTATTGAGCTTGTTATAAAGAGCTGCTGAATAACTCTAAATATGTCATTTGTCATCGGTCCTACGCGATTTTTTGCTACACTTTCGATATGTGCATGTACAACTGTGTAATCAGACGTTAAATCATTGATTGATTGGTTATCCTACATATCATCGTTACGCGTTAAATGATTGATTGATTGGATATCCTAGATGTCATCATGACGTGTTGAATCATTGATTGATTGGTTATCCTTTATGTTATCATTACGTGTTAAATGATTGATTGATTGATTAGTTATCCTAGCTATTATCATGACGTGTTAAATCACTAATACTAATTGACTGATTACCCTAAATGTCATTATGGTGCGTTTGTACTTTAGTGTACTTAGTGATCTTGGTATGTATAGGATTGCCTTGAACGATGATTTAAGAGTTTAGGTTCACTTTAATTAATATCCTATCTCAGACAACGTCAGTTGAGTGATTCTGTCATCCACAACAATAGCGAGCACTGTGACGCTAAAGAGCTAATCTTTGAGTAAAACATTTTCCTTAAACAATCATTAAACTTTTTCCTTTAATCAAAATAAACTGTCCAGGTAGATAAATCTATCCTATTTGAGATGAGAGGATGAGAATTTCTAGGCACATAGTAATAGTATTAATAAATGTTTAGCGTCCATTTCCTCATCTAGTAATGATGTTTGAAGTGTCCAAGTGCCTGTAGAACTAATATATCCCGGTTCTAGTGGATTATTGATGATATTTTTGATGTTATCCATTTCTGATGTTTAACCAGATTTTTTATCCAACATTTGATGTGTTTCATTTAATTTGTTATTAACGTAATTTCTCGTCTTCACTTGATGTACTTGAGAGGGAAACCGATCATGTTCCAGTAGCTGAAGACTATGACCAGTGCGAGGAACGCGAAGACGAATAGCGGAGTTAGATATATGGCGTGGAATGAGCGCGGTAGAAAAGTGTTTCTTGCTGAGGTGGCACCACTAGCTGAGGACTGGGTGGCTGGTGTAGACGCGCCATCTGCAGATAAAACAAAACAACAAACTTTGCGTTATCTTCTATATAATAGTAATTAGAAAGAAGATAAAGAAGATAATAATTATAATTCATAATTATTAATAAGATATTATTAACATTTATGTAAAAATCTGTAGCAATGAATTAACGTTGTCCAGTTATGATGTTGTAAAAATGCATCTCTGTGTCAATTTTTAACGTTAATGCATAAAAAAGTGGTGTTTTCGTTTAACGCGTAAATCTGTGAGAGAATATAGATGTGGCTTATAGAAAGATATCTGCGATAATCGATTAAGCTGTTTCCTAGTTATGTTGAATAATTATGATAGTGCCTTGACGCTGTGTAAATTAGCGCCGGATTTTATAAAACTGCATTAATATGTTAAGTGAAACTCTTCAAGAATTTGTATGTCAGCTGAAGCTCACATAATCTCTTTAGCAGAAAAAGCATTGTTGTATTAGGCCAATATATATATATATATATATATATATATATATATATATATATATATATATATATATATATATACTGGAATGTGCCTATGTTATGAATATTTACATGAAACGTAGTCCCAATGCTTAGCGTCGGTTTTTATTTACAAAGATACTTAAAGAAGAATGCGCATGATAACTGAATTCACTGCCTCCAGTTTGAACTGGTTTGTATTTGCGAGGTTCGATCCAGATATTTATAAGTACATCGCCACTGGATGGAGCCAGTGGCGATGTCGTTAAGATATTCTACCGCGAATCGGCATGTGCTGGGTTCAGATCCTGGGCTGTCCCGTGACTGATATCGCTTTCGAGTTAGGAAACTGATGTTAACAGTAACTTTACTAGCTTTTAAATTTACAGTATACAGTTGTAAAACTATGTATAGTTTTTATATATAGGCCTAACATTATTATTGTTTGTTTAATGTATATTTTAAATAGTTTGTGTATAGTCCTTGTTGCCTTTTCACAAGACCGATACTGTGTTAGCTGAAATGTGAAATTTTTAATTACTATCATGCGAATTTCTGCAGATATTAGACCTACATGTATATATCATGGTATGATAGATATTATCTATCATGTCAGGATATCATGTGATTTTCTGCAGATATTTCTTTTTTTTCATAGTTT
This sequence comes from Enchytraeus crypticus, assembly GCA_905160935.1. Classification (NCBI taxonomy): domain Eukaryota; kingdom Metazoa; phylum Annelida; class Clitellata; order Enchytraeida; family Enchytraeidae; genus Enchytraeus; species Enchytraeus crypticus. The sequence continues at coordinate 167,942 of CAJHZI010000238.1, read as the reverse complement.
TAAAGGTGCCAATACGGTACGGTACATTTACGGTCCTGCGAAATTGAAATTCTTTGAATGGTTGATATTTTAAAATTTCTCTTCTTTTTATCATGTGAGAAATATTTTATGGGCGGCTGCAAACATAACGTGCCTTGCTGTCTATGCTAAGCTGCTGCTGATGTTGAGTTTCTTATTACAATTATGTGTGAAGCTTGTCTCATTTGAATTTTGAATGTGTATAAATACTTGAGTGTGTAAAGACTCGGGTATATTTTTATAACGGTTAATGGAAAGTGGACAGCTTAGTAGTTAAATCTAGTAATACTAGTGTATAATATTGTAAGTGTAGCGTACTGTATCTATATCTATCTTTCTCTCTCTCTCTCTCTCTCTCTGTCTCTCTCTCTCTCTCCCTAATGCTCTGCTAAGTGTCAGGGTATAATATACTTTTCTCTCTCTCTCTCTCATTCTCTCTCTCTTTCTCTCTAGTGTTCTGTAAGTGTCAGTGTATAAGATACTTGCTTCGATCAGCAGTGATCACAAAAGGCTCTGCCGCAAGGCTAAGCCATATCCACGCTTTAAATTAAGTAGCCTATAGCTTGGAAAAATTTTGCGTCTGAGATGGTTCCCTTTTTTTTCAGTTCTTCTTTAGTTGCCTCTTACGACACATGCATTTTACAGTTGTTTTATTCTTAAGAGGCCCAGTATACTGTAAAATCACACCGTTGCCCGAGTCACTAACATCTATGAGTAAATGAACATTTGAGTAGGCCATATTTTCATCATATCTCGCTTTGTACAGAGATTAGGTTTAGTTATGTTGTCTGTGATTATTTTATCCGGTCATCGTGTGAGTGTGTGTGTATCCCTCTTAGAAAAGCTTCTGTGCTCATATATGCATTATTGTTTGCAGTTCTTTTAATATTCTACTTATATTGATGTTGTTGTCTAAACTGATTGGATTGTTAGCGGCGTTATATTTATATCTTTTTGTTAGATTTTAACTAACAGGTTTCCGCATGCACTGAGACGCTTGGACTAGTTGTAGAATAAACTGATAGTTAGATTTGCTTGACTGCTAATTTGACTCTTTCTATCGTGTATCTATCGACTGCTATCAATCCCCGAGGCTCTTATAGTTGCTTTCAACTGGTTTTGTATATAGTTTATACCGTGTGACGACTATTCATTATCTTAGTGAACGTTATGAACTTTTAATTAAAATATAAAGACAGCACTATGAGAGTACTGTATCTCTCTGTACCTTGTGCTTAATACGGTATAATAACAGTACATTATTATGTATCTCTTTGCTTTAATCTAAATATACTTAATAAAAAGAAATTGTTATGTTTCTTTGCTTTATTAAAAAGAAATTGTTATGTTTCTTTGCTTTATTAAAAAGAAATTGTTATGTTTCTTTGCTTTATTCTAAATACATTATAATAAAAGAAACGTTATGTCTCTCTTCTCTTTATGCTAAATATACCGTATAATAAAAGTAAATTGTTATGTCTCTCTTTACTTTGTGCTAAATACACTTAATAAAAACTAAATGTTCATTTGCTCTTGCTTAGATAGATATGATGAATTTTACCATGGAGAATTAGCCTGCATGTAATCAATTTATTTTTTGCGACTTTAACGTAATTAGTGTACCAAAATTTTTCTGTAATATATTCTATTCTGATTTTTCTGTGACATTATCTACTTTTGTTAGTTGGGCTCACAAAATTACAATGGAAGAAGTTCTTGAGAGAGTCAGCTCAAGAAGCCAATTAGTAAATGTGATAAGAAATAAAAATAAAAGCTGTATAGGATATGTTGTAATAGGGAATGATATGCTGAGTGATGTACTAAAAGGAAAAAGCAGAAGAGAAAAGAATTACAGGTGAATCAAGACAGGTCATGTTGGATTTTTTAAAAATAAATTATATAGATTTAATTTAGATATTATAGATTTAATAGCAGGCTGACGATAGAATTGATTGGGACCTGCCGTTAGGCAGTGCACTAGAAGAATATATTAATATATTTTTCAGATTTTTTCTTGTTGCTTTAGCGGGACTTGAGCTGATTGGTCGACTTAAATAGACTTAATTGCAGCTGTAGCAGGATTTGAGCTGATTGGACGACTTCAATAAATTTACTTGCTGCTGTAGCGGGATTTGAGCTGATTGGACGACTTAAATAGATTTACTTGCTGCTGTAGCGGGATTTGAGCTGATTGGACGACTTAAATAGATTTACTTGCTGCTGTAGCGGGATTTGAGCTGATTGAACGACTTAAATAGGCTTAATTGCAGCTGTAGCAGGTTGCTGCTGTAGCGAGACTTGAGCTGATTGGACGACTTAAATAGACTTAATTGCAGCTTTAGCAGGATTTGAGCTGATTGGACGACTTAAATAGATTTACTTGCAGCTGTAGCAGGATTTGAGCTGATTGGACGACTTAAATAGACTTAATTGCAGCTGTAGCAAGGCTTGAACTGATTGGATGACTTAAATTAACTTAATTGTTGCTGCAGCAAGACTTGAACTGATTGGACGACTTAAATTGACTTACTTGCTGCTGCTGTTGCGAGGCTTGAACTGATTGGACAACTTAAATAGACTTACTTGCTGCTGTTGCGAGGCTTGTACTTGCTGGTACCGCAGTTGCTTCAGTTTGCAGAAGGCACACTAATAGGGCTGTTGAAAATTAATCAATAAAATGAAATCAATAAATTAATATAGTTTTGTCTTTAATTTACAATATAGTCACCAAGCTAATGTGATGAGCCTAAACAACTCAAAGTCCATTCAGAATGGGTCTTTATCCCTCTCTCTCTCTCTCTCTCTCCCTGTCCATCTATCTCTATCTCTATCTCCAGCTAGCCTACAGCAACGTACTACCGTCTTTTATTTCCCACCCTTTTTATACTAGCTTCTTTGAGACGTTATTTATGCTCTCATTTCTTTTCTCAAGCGTTCTGTCAAATCTCTCTCTTCAGTGCACTACAAGTGTCAGGTTCAAGGTACATATTCATTCTCAAAGTCTGCTTTCTCGCTCCATAAGAGCACTCCTTAGATCATCTAGTTAATCCCTTCACAAAATCCATACCTTATCCGTACCTTGTGTAGCCTATAGCTTGAGAAACGTATGGCTTCTGAGGTGGTTTCCCGTTGCCTTCCTCAGTTAGATGGATTGATTAGCATTTAATGCTGGGGGAAAATATTTCATGGTGAGGTGGGTCCCCTCTTGCCATCCTCAGCTCCTTCCTTAGTTGCCTCTTACATACACGCAGCAGATTGTTTGCGGTTTCCCTATTCTGCAGTGGTCCAACCACACCCGAGCACAACACGGGGGAGAGTGACAGGCTCAATTTATACAATTCACACGCATTCTGCTCTAACACCCATGAAAGAACGTTCCAACGAAACGGCAAAATATTTCATTACAAATGCTTGAGTATACCTTACAAAGTAGTTTGAATAAACCTTACTCAAACTGGATGCAAATGTCTTCTTCAGTTCTTGATTACGGATTAGTTACCTCCTACAAAACGTGTCATCTACGGTTGGTCAATTCAACAGTCACTAGGACATTGTACGTTGCAATACATTATCAATCAATCAATCAATAAGAATTTAACGTCCTGTTCCTCGTCATAAGGCAATGTCAGGGACGTCTCTTGCACACTCTACACGAACAGTCGCTAAAGCACCACACGATGACGACTGAGTACACAGAGACCACAAGAGAAAGCGAGATCAAAACAGTGCAAGTCCAAGATCCAAAGCAAGCGGGTCAAAATTGAGACCTATGACGGAAAGAGAATAGTATTTAGCTTGCCAAGGAAAGTACCAATACAATTGCAACATCGCAGCTCTTGTGGCAGAGAAACATTAAATCTACCCATGTCAGATTTAATGTTTGATATTCTGAGAAGGTCCTTACTAGAGGAACAGAGACGTAGTTATATGTTTTAAGAAATTGTTATTTTACTTACACAATGAGAATAGGGCTCGTTTTATTAGGACATGACCAGTACTGGATCTTCTCATTCCACGGGATTGTAATCCATTCGTCCAGAAACAGTTTATTCCTCCATAGTCTCCCATTGGTCTGTATCCAAGTGTCTACTTAAAATCTTTTAACGTCTGTTTCTGATTGGTTCTAGACGTCTATGCCCGACTCAATGGCCGGCCTTCTGGAACATCTGTAATGAAGTTAATACAATATAATATAAATATATATATATCTATATATATATATATATATATATATATATATAAACATATAAACATATATATATATAAACATATATATATATATATATATATATATATATATATATATATACTCAATGGCCGGCCTTCTGGAACATCTGTAATGAAGATATTATATATATATATATATATATATATATATATATATATATGTATAAACACACACACACACACACACACACACACACACACACACACACACACACACACATATATATATATATATATATATATATATATATATATATATATATATATATAAGGGTGACAATAAAAACTAAAGTTGTGATTTTTAATGCTCGCACCCTCTAAATATGTTCATTTCAATGCAAAAGTTATATAAAAAATTTTTTTTGAGAATCCATTGATATTTAGAGGTTGCACAACAGACTCGAATATTATATATAATATGTGACCTACTTAATGAAAACCTGTCAATGATTAGAAGTTTTCTTGACGACCGTTGACTTGTTTGAGTCAGAATAATGCAATCGCTGATTCTCCACAATCTGTAAAAGGAACTGTTTCTGTTCTTCATGGTTAGTAAGCACTCCGTTGAGTGATTGACAAAGCGCAACGCCGCGCTCAGCAGCGTCATTCACGACCTTTAATTGACCTGCCTTTCTCCGAGCTTTAATGTACACGTCATTAGTGTCCCATGTACTTGGATCTTCTTCTAGAAAATCCTGATCCACATCTAGAGCTATGAACGGCATCCTAGTGTTCCTTGCTGCGAAATCAGATAGTTTTTTCTTGGTAGTTTTAGCGTCAACAATAATTCTGCGTGGTGGATAGTCACATGAACCTTCGCTTGCAAGCGCTCTTATCATGTCAACTTTTCCATCAACAGTAACATCTGCATAAAAAGCCAATCCAATCAGAGTCTCATTTAGATACCACAAATGGTTGACTACACGCTTCGTTGCTGCCGATGCAACAGATTCATCCAAGGTCTTGTATGCCTCTATGTCTCTGAGCAGAGACAGGTCGTTGCGTGGAGCTGATGTTGGACATTGGCAGGTAAACCATACTTTCAAATACACATTGACCACAAAAACGTTGAATCGACGGAGTCGCTCTGTCAGCTTAAACTGAGATTCGAAGAGAAAAATCTTCAGAGAGTATATCAGCTTGGTCATCACCTTGCCTGATGAACAGCACCAGGTTGATGAATAGTAACATCTCCCAAACTTTCAGCTCCAAGAAAGAGTTGAGATAGCTGAAGAAGCTCTCTATATTCATCACGAGGTTGCAACTGAGACAGCTGCCAGCGATGACGATCGCTACTCCTCTTTCAAACTCGTGCCTATCAATGGAAGTCTGCAAATCTCTGAAAGAGTTTAATTTTTGGTCCGCTTGATGTCTCCATAATCGAATGAAAAACTTTTGCGACTATTAACTCCATCACATGATGTCTACATGGCAAGCTGACAAGATTGCGGCCAAGCTTCTGTTCGAAGAGCATACATATGCAAGCTGCACTTTTCAGTCCCGTGTAGTCAGTCGTGTCGAATGACATGAAACGTATGCGATCATTCAAATTCCATTCTTGAATTAAACTGAAGACAGCCGTCGCTTGGGCTTCACCAGTACTACTGTGTATCTTTGGGACACCCAGGAGCTTCATCGTACCTTCACCTGACACGAGAATAACCAATTGATCCACAGATTATTTAGATTGTAGAGCTGGTAACAGTTTACCGTCCCAGTGAACCGTTAACGAGGAATCACAGGTAAACGAATCTTTGAAATCTTTAGCTAATATCGCTCTATTCTTTCTTCGAACTTGCCTCAATAATTCCCGATTAATGGTCAGCTTATAAGGATCTATTCCCAAGGAATGTGCAGTAGCTGCCAAAACATATTCTGCATTTCTGTCGCTTACCTTAGATCGATCTGAAGCAGTAGAAACTTCAGAAATTACGATCGTGGTAGTCTTCCTTCTCTTCGAAGATACGCTAGCTTTCACCGATAAGCCCGACACATCTTCATCAGAGCAGCTACCTTGATTCGTTTCCTAGATGTTGCTGCTGCTACTACTCTGTTGTACAGGTTGTGACTCAATTCTAGAACGAATTTCTTCTTTTCTCTGTCTCGCTTGAAGTAAGGTAGTTGACCTTTGATTTAGCCTACTTAAGTAAACAACGTGCTTTTGTGAGCTAAAATATAAGAAATTAATTCCATTGATAGCTGCTATTTTTCTTAAACTGAATCTCTACGTATCTTAATTGAATTTTCATTTATTCAATAAATAACGAATAAACATTGAATACTATGTAAAATTCCAATAGCTTGATAATAGATGAAAACTTCAGCGGTCTTGTGCAACCACTAAATATCAACCAAATCCATCCAATTTTTTTTATATTAATAATTTGTAGCAAAATGAATAATCTAAGAGGGTGTTAGTGATAAAAATACAAAAAAAATTCCCATGTATTTCATTGTCACCCTAATATATATATATATACATGTATATATATATATATATATATATATATATATATATATATAATATATATATATATATAATATATATATAATATATATATATATAATTTTATATATATATATATATATATAATAGGCCTAATGAATAATAATATAATTCACATAAGACTAACGATACGCATATGGTGCTTAAATACAAATGTTTGCTACCGTGGTCATTTATAAATGTCTCAATAGCGCGGTGATGATTAGCGTCAGATAACGAAATGAAGTTTTAAGAGATTCTGAGATGAATTGAACTGCCGTGAAATCGATTGTCAGTGGCGATGATCTGAGAGTCAAATCTCGGACATTCACTGGATTGGTCAAACGGAAAATGGTCTCAATTTCCTAACGGCTTAAACATGTGCACGGTGTTAAAAGGCATATATCATCTCTCATAGTGCACTGCCTACTAGCAGGTCTATGGTATATAACGCCTCCACTCTTCTCTGTTTTCAGCTTTCCTCTTCATGTCCACGTATGACTGGGTCTTTAGATCATCTAGCATACCTAATCTCGGCCTGCCTTTGCCTCTATTTCCTTCCATTCTACCTTCTATTACCTCTTTTAGTAGACTTTCCCCCTTAGAATGTGTCCTATCCAATTCTTCTACTCTTCTTCCTATTTCTGAATACATTTATCAACTGTCTATCTGTGCCAACTCTCTCCAGAAATTCCTCATTTGTAACCTTTTGAGTCCAGCTTATCCTCTTCATTCTTCTCCAAATACACATTTCAAATGCCATTATGCCATTTTTCATTTCCTTAGTATTTTAGGGTCTTAGTATTTCTTTTTCTCTCTCCTCTCTCTCTCTCTTTCTATCTATCTCTCTCTCTCTCTCTCTTTGTAGTATTCAGCCAAGCGGCAGGTCTAATGTACATATTCCAACGCACATGCTGCTTTACACGCTCCATAAAGAGCACACCTTTGATTAAAGTGTTAATCCTTTCACAAACGGCGATGGCTTATCTACACCTTAATGTAGCATGCCATCATCACCATCATCTTTATCATCATCGTTATAGTCTTCCATATAATCCCAATTTAACTAGAGTTGGTAGGATCGGTTAATGTACCCTATAGCTTGGGAATAATATTGTACTGAGGTAGTTTCCCGTTGCTTTCTTAAATTCTATAACGGATTAACTGCCATTTAATCCTGGGAAAAATTCATGGTGAGGTGGGTCCCCTCTGCCTTCCTCAGCTCCTGCTTTAGTCACCTCTTACGTACACGCGGCAGCTTGTTTGCGGTTACCCTGTTCTGCATCGGTCCCAACCTCACCCGGGCTCAACACGGGCAGCCAAATAATAAAATATCCAAGGCTCCAGAAATTGCTACAAAATTTTCTAAAACGAATGGAATTGTTTGAATCCGGCCCCAGTTAACTGAAATTCAAGAGAAGCTCATGAAGCATAACATTATTTTTTATTTACTCGCAATATCTAGTTCACTTCACCGAATAATAGTTATAAAAGGTCTAATTACATTGTTTTTTTATTATACATGTATTAGAGTACGTGAATCAAATTTAAGACAAATATTATATATATAGCATTTAAATACTTTAAATAGCAAAATTAAATTGGATATTATAAATCACAACTTCGAGTTACTTGTTGTTTATTATACGGCCTATTCGTTGTACCTTTAAGTTCTTTCTAAAGTTTATTACCCTTTCTAAAAACTATATTCCCTATGACGCTATAGGCCTATATGCCTACGATCCAACAGAATACCATAGGGAGGGGTTGATACTTTAGGGAGGGGTTGATACCCTAGGGAGAGGTCTGATACACCGAGGGAGGGTCTAGGGCGACAAGCAAGTGCTCGTTTGAGGCCTGGCAAGTTTATCCACGGGCTTCCTTCGAATCTTGTGAGACTAAAGTTTTACATTATAACGTTGATGAAGCTGAGACTATAAAAAAGAGTTAAATGGCTCAATGTACGAGTGAAAAATAATAATAATAGAGGTTTAACATCCGTTTCCTCATACAATGACGATGTCATGGGACGTCCCCCATCAAATGTCACTACAAATCGATTCACCCAAAACGATCTGAAAAACTTGTGCTGAAAAGAAAGAAAGAAGCAATGAGGAAACGAACTTGAAATGAGCCTTGATCGACTGATGCTGGAAGGAAGAGAGTATAATATAAGGATCGCCTGCTGGCGGGAAGCTTAGTTTACAATTCGAATTGCTTAATATGTAGTCACGTCAGTTTGTATGAATGACGATTTAAGCAGCTTGCTCAAGGCTGCATTTTGACAACTGCGCCATCTGACCAAAGATATAGAATTGCTAAGATTATAGTAGTAGTATATTAATAATAGATATTAATGTATTCTTTATTCTATGCATCTGACGATCTTGAACTCTGGTTATCCTGCTTTGTAGACCTAATGAATATTTGCTAGATCCAGGCAACTTGATCATAATTTCACTTAATCCATTTACTCAACAATCTGAGAATAGACGTTAGCAATCGTGCGTTTCTCTAAGAATGAAACTGAGTTAGAAATTTTATAATTGAGTTACACTGTAGTCACCACTAAAGGAATCCTAGCTCTGGCTGGCTATTGTGCATCTCAACCCACGAAGTTATTGTATTTCATTGTGTAATGCAGCACAATGTGTTTATAATTGTGCTGGTAGGTATAGGCCTGTGCCAGTGGTAGGGCAACTTTTGCACGTCTAGTAGTCGCCTCTGCATGCAGGCTTAACATTACAAAGTAACGCCTTTTAATAAAGGGCGCGATCTTCATCATGAGCAACAAATGGGTGAAGCCGACTAGAATCTACATGTATACAAATAGGCCTATATTTAATCAATAGAATTATTAGAAATATTCTTTTAATATTAGGGCCTTTATAATAATTATATACCACGAACAATCGGGTAATGGCTTGCTAAAAACAGTACAATATGGGCCTACTATTAATTCTATTACATGTATAATAAATTAAATGCAGTAGAGGGTTAAATATTATACATGCAGTAACTAAGCTCCTTATGAAACGGAAATATTGCAATAATTTTTAATTTAGAGTTCATATGCTATTTGTTATATATCTATGAATACATTAATATTTAATAAAATAATAAATTAGGCCTATATATTAAAATATTTATATTTATAATACATTAATTATTTATATGAGGGAACTGTAAGCGTTGGAAATGTGGCTATGGAGAAGAAAGGAAAACATCAATTAGTCCCAAAAAGTAACAAATAAAGAAGTCCTAGATGGAGTTGGTACAAATAGACAGTTGATAAACGCATTAAGAAGTAGGAATAAGAGCTAGATAGGACACTTTCTAAGGGTAAAGCCTACTAAAGGGGTCATAGAAGGTAGAATGTAACAAAATATGGACAGAGGCAGCCGAGATTAGGAATGTTAGATGATTTAAAGATCCAATCATATGTAGACATGAAGAGCAGAGCGGAAGACAGAGAACAATGGAGAACAATTTGAACAATAATTTGTATACCATGGACTTGCCAGTAGGACACTAATAGGGATAGAATATCTAAATCTAAATGTAAATATTACAGTAAATATAAATATTAATTTATATGTAAAATATTAGTATGTTCTAGAAAAAGTTACTACATTTTAATCAATATTTTTCAATCAATTGTATTTTGATAATGCAAGAAAACCACAAATTGGATGCTGGATTTAGCGCGCTTGTCTTAGTTGCGCGTCAATGGACGCAGGTAAACTACCTCTAAGCTTCAATTCTTAAATGCTCCCTGATTTATCTTCGAAATTAAATAAATTAACTTATGAATGGGTTAGAGTTAGTTATTTTATTTAATTGCTCGAATCCAGAATATATCAGAGTTAATGCCAATATGACAATTAGTTCTGAGTGGGCGTCTGATGATAAAGATTGCGAAGTTAAGCACATAGATCAGCTGATCAACTCATGTTCTTCTAGCATTTTGCTTGAGAGAATATAGCTCACTATGCAGGTTTGAGAGGACAGAAACTTAGGGACAGAGAGTACTGAAGAAAGTCTATTCGTATCACGACCCTGGTTAGACTGAGATTTGATTACGATGAAGATGATGATGATGATGATGATGAATGATGATGATGATGATGATGATGCGGGTTTGTAGCATTGTAACCAGTCTGTGTGTAGAGTGGCTGGTTTGGGATCAGTTCCCGAGTTTGTACGCTAAATTTTGATAATTAAAAACTTATTTTACTCCTAAGGCAGATCAACGACGCAAATTTCTGTGACAACTTATCAAATCCTTCTATCTGAGCAACCAAAGACGTTTACGTCGATTGTACTGTAAGAGATTGTACTAGGCTTATATGTAATTTTTGTGCATATGTATTTAATTATTTGTTTTCTTATTACAGGCTTTTATGTAATTTACAAACAGATTACTTCAATTCATTTTAACAAGATTCAAACTCTAAATCATATTCTTTGCATACTAATGGTTTTAGTAATCGCTCGTCACTGATATCGCCTTCTAGAGATGAAACTGACGTTAACATTGGCAGTTTACAGCTTTTACTATTAATGCGATAGTTCAATTTAAGCATTGGTTACTTCAATGGATCAACTCTTTATGATAGGAATTATTGGATAAAATTAGTAAACGTCGTCGAAATGAAGTTTTCTCCGTACACCCAAATACCTTACTGAGCAAACAACATGAAACACAAAGAACCCATTATTAACTAGACTATGTAAGACTTCCCATTTAATAAATGTGTTTACCTTCTGAATCCAGTTATTTTATATCAAGGGATTTTTTAGTATGGGTATATTAGAATAGATCAATCGAGTGCAAGGGGACAGTTACTTTTTTCTCAAAATTGCTATATATGTCTTATGATATCACATAAATGTAGGCCTAAATATCATCATCATCATCCTCCCTTGAATCCCAGTTTAACCAGGGTCGGAATACAAATAGACTGTCTCAAACCCTCTCTGTCCTACACCACATCACCAGCCAATCCCCTAGTTGAGCCTTTGCCATTCGTTAAAATTTTTGTAGCAATTTCTGGAGCCTAGGCGCTCACCAACCGAAAGCCCTTTCTGACGTTGGTACGGATCTGAGTAATTTAGTCGCCTTCTACGACACGTGCAGTCACCGGTTGATCAATTCTTCAAACAACCCGGACACAACACGGGGAAATATAGGCCTAAATATCATATGCATAAATATAATTACACTCAATTTAATTTAATAAGAACATCAAAAAGAGTCATTCAACCCTGTTGAGTTCACATACACATCACACAAACAGGCAAAATGCAATAGGAAAAACGTAAACTAAATGTGAACTATCGTGAACTTAAAGAAATATAAGATAAATAAAGATTATAGGTGAACTGGTGCATACACGTGAACTCGTGCATACTCGTGCATACAAAATACGCAGGGATATAATTTAAAATTTAGATTTAAAAATAAACAATAAAAACAAATAAAAGAAGAAGACCAGATGAGCTAAAAGCTATCTATGAAGTTTTGACGAAGATTTATATTAAAAGAGTTAAAGGCCAGACAAGCGTACACTAGATGGTAAGGATAGCCAATATCCAAGATCTTGCACAACGATGTATTTCCCTGGGATAGAAGTTTCTGAAAATTGGTATAGTGCGTTCTGGTAGGTTTCGAAATGTTTGGTTTCTAAATGTTTGCTTTTGGTAGGTTATCTTTGTACCGTAGGCCTATATATTTTACATAATAATGTAACTATAATTCTAAAGTATATCTGAAATAAAGTCTGAGAGATAGACCACTTTACTTCAAATTTTCATAATAATGAGACTTATAAATCTTAAACATTTCAGGTTTTCTCTTTAGAAATGTTTTTAAATTGAATACCTGCTCGTCCAATAACGAACGCTTTGAAGCGCTGATCTGACGTCAATCGTTTATAGTCCTAAGCACAGTTGCCGTTTAGCACGACGTAATGCATGTATGTAAGCCCTAATGTGTGCGGAGTCTTGATGATGGAATGCATGCATGTAGGCCCTAATGTATGCGAGGCCTTAATGACGTAATGCATGCATGAAGGCCCTAATGTATGTGGGGTCTTAATAACATAATTCATGCATGTAGGCCCTAATGTATGCGTGGTCTTAATGACGTAATACATGCATGTAGGCCCTAATGTAAGTGGGGTCTTAATGACGTAATGCGCGCTGGGTCTTACGATTCTCTATTGGTGGCAAAATTGGTGCTGGTCAAATCCTGTAACTTTCAAGAACATCGGTGAACTAGTTACGCCATGATATTGTGATAACCATAAGGGTAGGCCTATCGGTTTTAAAAACGCCGTTTAGGTCAGGTAAATATTAAATAGAATTTAATTATATATTTTGAACATGATCAACGTTGCTATATTCGGTAAAAGATACTAATGAAGATGAGGAACAACACTATAGATATTGAACATCTAATTGTTCGACTCACATTTTTGCTCATTTCATTACTAGTAGCCTAGTAGGCCTAAGTCTGTATAAAATGGAAGACTGAATGCTAAAACTAACCTCGAACGTGACGCATTTGAATCAGCATGAATGGTGAGTTCAGTGAGTTTTTGACTATTCACCAGATGACAGGAATATATTTCAAAAGTAGAAGAGTTCCGATAAAATTGCACCTCAGAAAAATTCTCTCATTTTATGCAAGAGGAACTTGAAAACATTTGGTTAAAGACGACTAAATGAAGCTTTAGATGGAAATGGAAAGGTATTTTAGTGACCAGTTATTTTTTAACCCAGTGGCTACTATGATTAAGTTATAATAACCGCAAAGGTTTTGTAATTAATAATTCTAGAGATCAATGGTGCGCTCATGAGCCGTTAATATATTCAGTAGGCCTACATCCGTATGTGGAAAATGTGCACTAGGTCTGTCATTTGAAGAAGCAATTGGAAGATAAATTTTGGAAGAGAAGAAAGAGCGAGAGAGAGACAGTTTCTTAAACAACACAAATTCAATTTATTCATTCGTCATCATTGCTAGCTATGTATAGAACCGACTATAATATTTCACTTAGAAGGCGCACATTGGCTACCGGAAACTCTGATCACGGTGAATATTCTCTGAATTGACAAATGCCTTTATATGATTGCTTACGGTCGTCCCTGACATTGTTAGTGAATGAGTGTATGAGGAACCCGGCGCTAAATTTCCTTGTATTCATTAAATTTTATATTTTGATAATTCCTCCTACCATTTATTATTTTTTATATTGGATATTTTTAGATTTAATATTTGATATTTAGCTTTATGTTGTGTTAATTATCTCTACCATGAAGTGCTCCCTCACTGAATGCACCATAAGCGACTAGTAGAGCCAGAAATTAAGCCTATAATAGCGAGGTAGCGCCGAAAATAGATAAATCTTTCCTTCTACTAAATTTACTGAATAACACTGACCTGATAATGAGACAAAGGCCTAAGTTGTTCATCGTTTGACTAGAGATCATAAAATATTCTTTTTTCCAGACTCAAGAGAGTAAATGTTGTCGAAATATGAAAACAAACTGTTACGCAATATAATCATGCACTTACTGATTAATTGTAACTGATAAATTGAAGCTGTCGTAGTGAGTTGTCACCCAGGTGCAGAATTTCATGATCTGCGAAGCTCGCGTAATTGTCGTGTATTTGAGCTGGTTAAAATTTAATCAAACAATGTAACTATTGTTATAAATTTTAATTATTACCTTTTAGCGAGTTCCACTTTGAATTTTGTTATGTCATTTGCCTTTATTATTTTGTCACTGTTCAACTTTGCGATAGCCTTTCAATCTCTTTTGATTCGATGAAGCATTATAGGAGCATTGGATTATATCCTTCACGGTATATTGTCAATTTCTTTTTATTAGATGGAGTTTAGGATCATTGGAGTATATCTAACTTACTTTAGTTTGCAATAGCACAACTACATGTATATGAACATGTACATGTAAACATTTCTATATAATTATGTGTACATTTAAATATATGCATGTTTAAAGTATAAAATTAATGTTTACAATTTAGTACAATTCAACGACCTCTTCAAACTACCGACAGATTTTAAAATATTTTTTCTCCATGAGTTAAATGAATCTTTCATTATTAACCTGACTTTTGTGTAACTTTCTTCATGAAAGCTACTCAAAAAGAATGTAATAGAATTTCGTTGCAATGGAATGTGACGAGCTAATATTTGCTTTTCAATTTCTTATATTGCCTGTCGAGGGGATAATGAAGTGCAAATAGACTCATGTAAGGTCTTGATTCAGCTATTTACAGCTAACTTTCCAGTTGTCATTATGAGGAATAAAGTTCTATGTAATTTAAGAACTGTAGTTGGTGCTAAAATAGCTCATTTCGTAAATCATCAGGAAATGTTGTAATCAGGTAATATTGTAATCAGGTAATGTGTAATCAGGTAATGGATGATCAGATTCTGTGTAATCAGGTAGGCCTAATGTTGTAATAAGGTAATTCTTAAGCAAGTAATGTGTAATCAGATAATTATGTAATCAGGTAGGCCTAATGTTGTAATTAGGTAATATTTAATCAGGTAATGTGTAGTCAGGTCATGCATAATCAGGTAATGTGTAATATGTTTTAATCAATATGAAATCAGGTACTGTGTAATCAGGTGAGACCAGTGTGTACTCATGTAATGTTGTAAGATATTAAATGATTTAATCTGAGATAACGTAACTCATGAGAGTTCATTTCTCTGATAAGATGATCAAATACTAAAATCCCCAACATTACAGGACCGATAATACAGATAATTGCATGACGAGTAAGACATGTGATAGATATCATCACAGATGATCATTTCACTAGAATTCATTTAACAGTTAACCTTTTGATGACCATAATATTAGTCAATGAGAGCATAGGCCAATTATTCATAAAAATATCAAATAATTTAAAAATTTAGCCGACCAGTCACTAATTCATTCCTGCATCGTCTTCTACTTTATGGTTTCATTCCGGACATTTAATTTTCAGTTATTTCGTTATTTCCTACTGCCTCAGATCTAGCTGGAATTCTTCGTCAAGCACAAAATCAACAAAGCAAACAGAGTAGATAAAATGCTACGTCGATTAGTAGTAGCTTACATGGCAAACTTCATAAAACTCTTGTAAGTAGGAACTCTAGTTAAGTTTCTTAGAATTCATTTTTTTATTGTTCTATGTTCTTATGTGTATGTGTGTATGTTTGTTTATATATGTATATGTGATGCATCTTATGTATACGTGATGCATCTTTTCCTGTCTGTTTTTGACGAATAAAGAAATGAATATAAATTTTCAATTGTACTTGTATTTCGAAAATAAAACGAAGGTGTATTCTTCCAAGTGTAATGTTTCGATCTCTGGCTGAAAAAGTTGATCGTTTTTCTAACCTAAGTATGCCAGAAGTGATATAAATAATAGAGTATTATTATAGTTGCCCATTGGTTATACTAACTCTTTATGCATTCAATGTAACTAATATAACTGCACCATGAGTTCAACTTCTGGTTAAATTTACCGCTGCATCACGACACTTGATGTAATGTTGGAGAACGAAAAGTTATGCAAAACTGGGCCTAACCTTACACAATTGCTTACAATAACATATCGTGATAGACTTTGTTTGGCTTAAGGAGAGAGAATCAGCTTGAGAGGGAGTGAGAGGGAGAAAGAAACAGAGAGAGAGAGAGAGAAAGAGAGAGACAGGGAGGGAGAGAGAAAGCGAGAGAGAGAGAGAAAGAGAAAGAGAGAGAGAGAGATTGAGAGGAGATGGGGTGGGGAGAGAGGAGGGAGAAAGAAAGGAAGAGGATATACATGTAGAAATTATACTTCTAAAATTATTACAGTATAGCTAATTCTACTAGGTAGAAATCTTATACCTTACTTGCTTCCTAGTCTAAGTCTAAGACTAAGTCTAAATCTAAGTTAAGTAAGGCAAAAAATTGGAAAGTTAAGTTGTCTAGTCAAAGTTATACGTACATGTAAGTGAAGTAAGTTAAGTATTTTAGTCTAAGTTACGTAAGTGAAGTAAGCTAAGTATTTTAGTATAAGTTACGTAAGTGAAGTAAGTTAAGTATTTTAGTCTAAATTACGTAAGTGAAGTTAAGTAGGTTAAATAGTCTAGTCTAAGTTAAGTATGTTAGTACCGGGCTTTAGGAAGGGGCTGTGCATCTTAGCATATTATATCATCGATCAACGAATATTACAATAGAGTTAAAATAATATTAATTAGTGACACGAGATTAGAGATTCGAGGCTTATAGGGGTTTGAGTTGGGATAGAGTTAGGGTTACCCTAACCCTTATTTTAAGGTCGAGTTTGTACTTAGGCTGATGATCCTTTCATTCAATCAAAAACAAAAACTTCTTTTCTCGCTCTGTTTAGGCAATGGGAGCACATGAACAAGTTAAGGCGTAGAAATATTAATATCAACCCAACCAGTTACCTGTAAATTTAGAACCAATATGCCCCCCCCCTCCGTTAAATTGTAGAATCAAGGGTTTTAAAATGCAACAGATATGCACAACGTTCACCGCTTAATAACATGCGGTGTATTTATTTACATAGTTGTTTCCTTCTCAAAATCATCCAGAATTCCAGATGAATGAAAACAGACAGATTATTTAATTTGACTTCTATGTCATATCGACTGAAGAAGACATCTATGAAATCAAGTTGACGTTAAGTTGGCTAAACTTAAGCTCTTTTAAGCGTTTGTTTACGTGACACAAGTACATAACAAGAACCACCAGAAACAATCCATCGGGTTTCGCACACGTGATATCTAGCTTACCAGTCAAGCACGTTAACCACTCTGCAACCATTACTTTAGTTCTTAGACAATATTAGCATCTTTTTATTTGTTAACTATATTTAGTTTTCTTTCTTGTTTAGTAATTTACTAATTGTATTCATAATTCTGTTTTTTAAATCCTCTAACATCCACATTTTGGTGGGGGAGGGGAGTTCCTCATGAGCTATTTAACTGTTACACATCTAGCAGCCCTGGGCCGCTAAGCCCTAGCCCCCTGTAGCCCTTGGCCCAGCCCTGGTGCAGCGATCGTGGGCGAGGAATCGGTACAGGCGCGAGTGTCTCGTGCCTTCAGAATGCAATATACAAACACAGCAAGGTGCCAACTACTGCTCTGTTTAACATTGGACTAGTGTTTTTATTGATAGATTAACTTTTTAACTGGTATTCGTTTTTGGAGAGTCCTTTCACGTCCCAGAAAGTTTACATAACTGTCCACCATTTTTTATGTTATCATGCGTTTTGTTCCAAATTTCAGAAATCTATTCACACATCGCGGAACTTGTCTATAACGCTTTGAGAAAGTTATTTTTTTAAGGACGAGATTTTTCTGACGAGATTTTTCTAAAGCTTTTAATAGATTTATCGAAGGTTTTCCCGCTCGATGTAGCCTATATCATGGATAGGAAAAATGTGACTTATGAGGTAGTTTCTCGTTGCCTTTCTCAGCTTTTTCTTTGTAGCCTTTTATGGCAAGTGCAGCTAACGATTGGTCCATTCTTCAGTGACCCCGACACAACACGAGCACAGTGAAGTAATATAACATATAACATTGTTAATGAATTTATATTCAAACAATGTTATCGAGGTTCAAAGAATTGGAAAGGTCTTTCCCAGGGTCATCTTCACTTGAACGAAGTCTCAGTGAGGTATCACAGATACACTCAAGCTAGCATCGAGGCTGACAGGTGGTCACTGGGATAACATTGTACTGGGTAACACTGTACTGAGGTAACATTTTACTGTAGTAACATTGTACTGGGGTAACATTGTACTGGGGCATCATTGTACTGGGGTAAAATTGTACTGGGGCAACATTGTACTGGGGTAACATTGTACTGGGGTAACATTGTACTGGGGTAACATTGTACTGGGGTATCATTGTACTGGGGTAACACTGTACTGTGGTAACATTGTACTGGGGTAACATTGTACTGGGGTAACATTGTACTGGGGTAACATTGTACTGGGGTAACATTGTACTGGGGTATCATTGTACTGGGGTAACACTGTACTGTGGTAACACTGTACTGTGGTAACATTGTAGTGGGGTAACATTGTACTGTGATAACATTGTACTGTGGTATCACTCGGGTTACATTTTACTGGATATTGGGGTAACAGTGTCTTGTTTGAGATGTGTTCTTTTTCGATTATGACGCGATGAAGTAATGACGTAACCAGGAAGACTGTATGTTACTGGTTGAGTGAGCCTTCATGTCTTAGACTAGTGAGGGATCAAAGAAGCTTAGGAAGAGGGAGAGTCTCTGAAACAAAGAAAGCGAAACAAAATACACAAATCTGAATCTCTAAACTTAGACATTACATTTTAAAGTATTTTTTGTAATTTACCTTGTTTAATATTTATCAAATTAAAATACATATAGATAGCGCGAGTTGTGCCTGCGTTGGCATGATATTAAACTAGGACGGGGGGAGGAGGAAGGGGGAGGAATTAAAGGAGTTAAGGAAGGGGGTTAACGAATGCCTCTCTTTTACGCTTATTGACATGGGCACAAAAAATAGAAAAGCACAAATCTATTGACAGCTTCCGTTATGAAAAACTCCATATGACTTTATGGCTTTCAAGGGTATTACACGCAGCAGAAAATTTACAGTTTTTTTTACAGAAGTAGTGTGACCAGCTTTATGGCAGCCCATATATGCCCCATATCACTGTTCAAACCTCAGCCTGACCGTTTTACTAATAATAGTGTCCTACACGTGCGCTTGGAAATTAAACTTTACAACGATACTAGAATGCATTCTATATTGTAGAAAGTAATAATTTGTAAGACATATTTTAACGCTAATGCCATCTTGACAAGTGTTGTAAAAAAGCTGGTAAGCTAGTGTTAACCTCAGTTTCCTCACTGGAAAGCTATGCCAGTGACGGGCGAGCCATGGACTTGAACCCCGCACATACTGATCCGCGTTCGAATATATCGGTATCACAAGCCTATCAATATTCGAACACAGACCTATGAATCCATAGTCCATCACTTTGTCCTTTGACTGAAGAACCAGAAGAACTAAACTCTGTAGCATAAATTATATTTGAATAAAATCTTTAGTATTTATGTCTTATATATACTACTAAACTACTAAAATACATAGTGTATATTAGGTTGTATGTGTTGCGAGAAATTAACTCTACTCGGGATATACTTAGAAAAATTATCTAAACTTTGTTCAACCTTACAGATTCGGGTACCATCACACACGCTATAAACCATGCGTGACTTTCCATTGAATGCATTAACATATTAAATAGTAAATTCTGTGATTAGATAAAAGTGTATGGAAGTTATCTACCAACATAAGAAAGGGCATTCGGTTAGAGAGCCTGGGCTCCAGAAAATACTACAAAAATTATATGAATGGAAAAGTTATATTCTTATCCCGACCCTGGTTAAACTGGGATTCGAGGGATGATGATTCTGATGATGATGATGATGATGATGATGTTGGTGATGATGATGATGATAATGATGATGATGATGATGATGATGATTATGATGACGATGACGACGACGTCGATGTCGACGACGACGACGACTACGACGACGATGATGATGGTGATGATGATGATGATGCTATCTATGGAACTTCAGTAGTGCAGATATCTCTCCTTAGCAACGAGACGTGGATAAAACTTTAACCGTCATTGTCAGCCAGCTGTGAGTTGAAGGGAAGCCCGGGGTTTATTAGAATGTAGCGGTATAATGTAAGTCCATGTAATAAGGTGGTACCTCTGATATACTCGTGTACAGGGCTTGTTGAGCGAGGCAGTATACGGTGTAGTCTGAGTGATTTGTTACATTCCTCTATAGGGGTTTATAAATTCTTAGATAGAGTTTTATAAATTCCTAGAGTGAACTTTTTAACTTTTAATCTAAACCTTCTAGGGGTTCATAAGAGGATAACAGGTATGTTAATTGGCTCGGTAATGTGCTTTATAAATGCCTATAAGATGTTATGAATATTAACATAATAGCGGTTCTAGTCGCTAACATAATTACATTTTGTTCGAAAATAACATGTACTCCTTTAAGAGTCACCAATGTAACTACTGAATATTTCAGAATATTATTTAACTTTTTCACTGGTGAAATATACACTATTCCTGTGCAATCTAAGCTTAATAGCAACCAAATTCTTTGAGAATTTTTTCCTTTTTATTATTCTCTATTCTCATAGTGTTTGATCGATTATTCGCTTAAATATCACTAATGTTATGTAAATTAATTAATTAAAATTAAATTAAAATTAAAATTAACTAATTAATGTTATGAAGATAGAAGAGAGAACCATGATCATTTATTTGTAACTGAATCAAAATATACACAAAGCGCATACAACGAGGCAGAATACAAATAAAACGGTTGTCAGAAAGAGCAGAATTTAACTCTATCTAGCTGACTACCGGAAACACGGAAACATATTAACATAGCAACATAGGATCGTAGAAAAATTGGAGATAACAAACATTACTAATGAAAATAGCATTGAACTGTAAAGAGTAAAACATTACGGACTAACTAAAGCACTGAAGAAATGTTGTTAAGAATATGTTTTGTCAAATGTAGTTTAAAAGTTGACACAATCAAGATTGCGTACCTTTGTGCCAATAAGGAACTCCGTTGATCAAGTCTAACAAGTCAGTTCGTTACATTGCACCACCATACTCTTTGCCCAAACCATTCATTTCCGCGACCCAAAAACATCAACGAAACATCATACAATTATATTATATATGTGTATAATAAAAAAAGAACGACATACACGTAATGACGCAGATAATTAAGGTTAAGCCAATTTAACGTCAGTTTCTTGTCGTAAGAACGCGCTAATGACAAGACGAGCACTGAATTTGGACCCTGCCCCTACTGCTCATCAGTTTGATACCATAGCGATAGCTTAAGGACTCATACGGAAACAATTGATTGGAAACAAACCTACCTAAGCTGTTCACAGTTTACGTAATTAAAGATTAGTATTATGGGACAGATTTTGAGAGCAGATGACATGACAACGCTGTACAATTTTACTCTTTACTCCATATATCTTTTATTTTACTACCTGCTTTGCTGTCGAGAGTCCAAACTAAGATATTGAAAAAGTGAAGACACTCTTAAACCTGTTGAATTAATTTAATTTTACGTTCTTCAAACCGTTCAAACCGTTCTTCAAACTTCTTGCTTATTTAAAATAATTAAGGTTTATTGCGTTTATTAACATTTTGAAATAAATTTTTATTAAGTACTTCAGTTAACTGCCAGTTTATTTGAGCTAACTAAACTCTATTAAATTTCTTTACTTTATGTTCGCAGATTCAAAGACAACTCGAAACTACAACCGTGCCTTACTGGAACGATCCGAAGCTCTAGACTATCTCTTCAACTAAGTAACATAAAAAACGGTATTACAGCGTATCGAAATAAAGGAATGTAATAAAATAGCCCTATAGTAGGCTCACAAGAATCTAGCATAGGTCTGTGATATGATGCTAGTTTTGAGGCAAGGCTTTACAACACTGCGCGATCATTGCACGAATTCTGAGTGAAATTAAGAGAAGTTGAACTTTATGAAACCATTAAAGTAGCGAAGTATTCAGTAGAGGAAGAGATTGAAGTGAGTTGACTTAAGTTTTTTGTAGCTGGATATTATCTGACGAGGAACTTTAAGGAATTTTAAAAGATTTCTTGGTAGTTTTAGATAGGTTTTAATTATTCCGATTTACTACTTAATACAAAATTCTAATTTAGGAAGAAAACCCAGAAGAAAGGTAATCTAACTAGAATTGAAACTAAAGAACATTTGTAGTTGCTAATTACTATCTAAAACAACTACAGCTCTACATAAAAGCATCCAGTTATTCAAAGACATCTCTCCACAGAGTTCTTACATAGTAGTTCCAATTCCGCTGCCTGCCCCATACGATTAGAACATCCGTGATAGAAAAGAATAAGATTGGTCTCCTCTTTGATGAATCCAATTTGTTTCTTTTCCATTGAAGGAACGAGGAATGATTCGATAGCTTCGAATGTCTTCAATAAAGTCGACAAGTAATTTAACGAGAAGACATTAGATTTTACTAATGATCTAGGAATTTGAGAAAACCGGTTTCTTGAGTGATTTTATTTGGATACTCTTCATCCGCTACTTATCTCTGGATATAGATTCTAAGGATTTTTGTGGAAGGGAATTGTTGTGGTTTTTCTGAAGATGAGGACTGTACCGGTGACATCTTTAACTTTGGTTCTAATTCTTCTTCAACTCGCTTCTTCTCATAATCTAGTCCGGCATCATATCAGCGGTGTGTTATTTTATGCTATTTAGTAAATTAATTAATTTATTAATGCTACTTCAAAAATTAATTAATGCTTGTTCATGATTTAATCAATCAATTAATTCTATTTTTAAAATTAGCTAATGTTTATTCATAAATTATTTAATTAAATAATGCTAATTCATAAATTAATAAATGTTCGATTAAATGGATGTAGAACACTGAAGTCACGATACAGTTAAACTACTAGAGTCAATTTATCTAGTGCACATCTGGTCTTCTTCTTATCCTTCTTTTATTAATTTTTTATTATTTTATTTCATCATCTCAATTTAAAATTAAACCCCTGCCTAGTTTGCATGCACAAGTTCACCTATTATCATTATTGATTAATGATCGTATTGTATTGATTAATGATTGGGTTGTTACAATTGTTCTGTGTATTTTGCATTCATTTTGTTTGCTTGTATGCATTTTGTTTGCCGTTTCTTCTTCTGCATTATTTTTCTAATTTTTCTTTAAGTTTACTAAAGTTCACATTTAATAAGTGTTTTTTTCTATTTCATTTACTTGTTTGTGTGTTGTGTATGTGAACTCTTCAGGGTTGAATGACATTTTTTGGTGTTCTTTATAAATTGAATTTAATCGAATTGAAATGTGCACACAAATCTTATAAGTCATTCCGAGGATGAGCGTATCTCATTATTGTTAAACTTTCACTTAGCAATTACTGTTAGTTTTCGGTTGATGTATTGTTACGTAGCACGGATTCAGTGAGGCACATCATATGGGATGCGTTACTGTGTTACTGTTACTAGGTAGTTTGTTGATTTTATGCCGTATTGATAATGATATCGTAGTTGTTCTCCATGTTTTGCTATTTCTTTCGTTCATTTGTTGTAACTTAATTTGTTTTAGTTCATCGGTTCAGTGGTTTTGCCCAATCTCGCATGATTTTAGTCATTTTCCCCTTCCGTAACAAAACTCTAGTTAAAATTGCATGTACAACGTGTCATGTCACTTCGGTAGGTTCATATTAATAAAGGTGTGCGCATAGGCAACAATCATGCCATTGCCTGCGTGATTTTTTGCCTACCACAATGAGTCAGACGTATAGCGTAGGCGATTCAGGCACGGGGTTTACCGTTGACCTCTTAAATTTTCTTTATATCGTCGCGATATAGTCTATAACCTATTGGACTGCTATGCGATGCCGTGGCTGAATTCTATTAAAGGATTGTGTAAGAATTATGGCATATAGCGTAACCCGTTCTACACAATCACTTCAATGCTGCCTGTATTCATCAGATGTCTACCTGTCAACCTTTCCACACTGCTGGTTCTGTCCAGGCTACTGAATGAACGTAAAGCGAACAAGAAATGGGCTGAACTCTAGGTTCCCGTTAATCTTAAGAACATAGCTTATATAGGATTTAACCTAGCACTTATCGTAGACGATTCCCTACTTCAAGCAGGAAAGGGGCACATGAAGATCATAAAAAGAGTTGAGAAGTTTTGTTGAGTTTTAATGAAAACTACACTTATATGAACCGCAGATTTTCCTCAGTTTTCGATAAAGTCAATCCGGGGGTTTAGACCTCCGTCATGAAATGCCTGAATAAATTATTTATAGAAATGAAAGTTTGTTTAGTTGTTAAATAGGCTACTAATATTAGCACAATAAAAATCATTTCTACGTGTAAAAGCTTCTCCTATCAGTTGATGCAAGGATCTGAACTAAGTTAAGTGATAAAATCTCTGATGTACATACAAGCATTGCGTGTGGCCGTATCATCTGTGCTGATAATATAGCTCAATGGATACCGTACCTGTATTATAAGCAAACAAGAGCGTTTCAAATTCAACACAAGTCGTTACATCTCTTCAGAACGAGAGAACAGACTTGAAAGCCCAGACCTTCTGGTTGAATATTAGAATTAAATATATTTAGAATAATATTTAGCTATTATTATTTTTTAGAATTATATTTTAGTATTATATATTTTTCTTTCGTTTGTGTCTTTCTTATTGTCAGTTTGATCTATATTATAAACTAGATTCATGTGATTGAAACCATGGTAGAGTCAGAGCTTGTTTGTTTGATTGATTGATTCATTGATTTGTTATGTGTTATGATGTAGTTATAGCTTGTTTGATTGATTTATCAATGATTTGTTATGATGTGGTTATATAGCTTGTTTAATTGATTGATCTATGTTATGATTTGGTTATACATGCATTTGCATATATATATATATATATATATATATATATATATATATATATATATATATATATATGATTTATATAATGATTGATTTACTTCATGATTGACTTAAAGATTGATTGGTTTATTTATTTATTCATTTAACGACTGATTTATTTAATGATTGATTTACGTATTGATTGATCACTCAGAAGACTCAGGACGCTACAGGAGAGATGAAAGAAGTGGACTGGAGGACTTCACCATACAGACTGTTGAGGTGTTTTCCTCTGACGACATTCCAACCAACAGCACAAAGCTTCACGTATGAACAACTGAAGTTCTTAATTAAAATTTTACCTCAACAGATAAAATTTTAGCAGTTAAACTTAGTTAAAAACTTAGTTAACTTGCAAATTTTAAATCTCTAATTGACTAAAAGTTAAATTAAATTTAGGTCAAGTTTATAACTAGTACCAATGGTACTGGTTTCTCGCGTGAGATAAAAGAGTTCTTTAGTAGCAGTTTATATTAAATGTTAAATCAACCACCAACAATTAAATAACACGTAATGGAAAGTTCTTGCTTTACCGCACTAACTTTCTTGTATATGATTTTAATTTGTTCATTATAAACATCTTCTCTTAAATAAGAGTTTAGCTAGGGGCGGGATACGAATTGACCTCCACTTCTCTCTATGGGGTGGGGAATATTTGAATTCGTTTGAGTAACAATCTTAATGTGTTATTCACAATTTATTACCAACCCTAAACCAAACTGGGATTCAAGAGAAAATGGTAATGATGATGATATTAGTTTATGCTCAAAATTAAATGATCGATATTATAGTCAAACGTTGGAGACAGGTTGAGATAGTTTTGACTTTAGATACGCTATAGGAGAATCTATATCGTAGAAGCGGATATAGTCAGACGATGATGAATATTTCATTTCATGTAAAACATTAACTGCACATGATATTCAACAAATTAATTATCTTTTAACTTTATTAGAAGTATGTTGGCTACTTGTGGTCCATTATACACGGTGAAGTTAAAAAAAAGCTTTATTTAAAAAGCCGTAATTTTTAGGCGTCCCTGAAAAAGTCAAAGAAAAAGTTACAAGAAATTCAATCTTTACTTTTAAAAGTATTGAGAAGCGATAATAAAATATGATCAACGTCAGATAGGGCATTTGGTTGGCGAGAGCATAGGCTCCAGATATTGCTACAAAATTTTCTTAACCCGACCCCAGTTAAACTGGAATCTAAAAGAAAGAAGAAAAAGGAAGATAAAGATGCTGATGATAAATTAACAGACTAGGATATTGTTAAGTTAATTCATTTAATATGACGTTTTACACTGGATTACACTGGATTACGCTGGATTACACTGGATTACACTGGATTGCTTCCTGACAGGAAAAGTCCTTACAACGAATCCTTATCGAGATTATGGCGGGAAGATAAGAAGTGACCTCCATCACCTGATCTTTTTGTTAGAATCAAATGTTTAGGATCGTTTGTTGAACTCACTCGATGTTCCGTAGTTACTTCAATTCTACTGATTAGGAATGGATTTGCGATTGATGGCTGATTCTGTAGTAGTTTGCCTGATAAGCAGCGATTCGAATCCCATTAGAGCTCTAAAAATATCCCTTGTGACCTTATACCAAGAATTTTGTAATAGTTCTATAGATTATGTTCATGGAAAGCATAGAATTGCCAGATACCTACCACCTACGAGTTAGGTTGGTAATAAATAAATACTAGCTACAGAAATATACCCACACTGGCAGGAGTGATGGATGTTCCATTGGAGTGTTTGCTATTATCCCATACTGGTTACATAGGTCCATTAAACTATTTGTGTGATTCTTCTGAGGTATGAATAGCCAACTAGTGTATTTCTATTCAGATGATTTAGAAGCTGTGTTCTGAATCGTCTTAGGATCGATGTGTATACAAAATGAACTATTTAGCTTTTTTTCAAGTATTTTCCTTTAACGTATTTTTTTTCTTATTCACTATTTTCTATGCACATATCTTTTTTATGCATATATCTTTTTTATGCATATATCTTTTTTATGCATGATCTTTTATGAATGTATTTTATACAACGCAGTCAACAAGTAACGGAAATAAAACGGGAGATTTTGAGGTTGGAGGTCAGATGAAAGGTCATCTACAAAATATTACCCTAAACATTACTGTCAGGGGTCAGCTTTACACACTAGAGCTTTCTATTAATAGGTTAGCTAAGAAATTATCAATCAAACAATCAATCAATCAATCTAAAATTACCTAATCAATCAAGCAATCATTTATTAAATAGTCAATCTGTCAATCAATCTATCAGTCAGTCAGGAACGCAGTCAGTCAGTCTCACTCACTCACTCACTCACTCACTCACTCACTCACTCACTCACTCATTAATCGCTAATGTAATGTAATTAATGTAATTAATGTAGCTAATGTAATTAATCGCTCATTAATTCCTTTAATCAATCAGTAAATAAACCAATAAATCAATCATTCAATTGTTGGAAATTTTACTAAATCGGAAACGGCGCTAATGATAGAATTTATCGCGCACGTTACGTATAAGCTTTGTATTAAATGTTCACATCCTTTCTAGAGAGAAAACTGAGGTTACTAAGATTTTAACCTTTTAGGCTTTAATAAATCAACTGAAGGACAGTAGTACGGTACTTGTACTGTAATTAATTTATCATTCCTGTATTGATGTGCTGCAGGGATTTATTCTCTACAAAGTACAAAGAGAGGATAATGACACGGGATGGAGAGCAAGTCCTAACCAATGATCCGGTCAGTACTTGAAGAATTTTAGTTCTCCAAACAGTATACTCCCTCGTAAGAGAGTTTAAATGTGCACCTAGCACAGGAGGACTAGAGAGGAAGATGATTTTCAATCAAATGAAAATATTTAATTAAACGGGTATTATATATAAATACATCTAATTAATCGGATATTATATGTTCGTATTTGTATTCTTACTTATTAATTACGTAAAGAACTTCATTACAAAATAACGATCTTATATATATTACATTGTTATATATTATATTACATCAGCTCTTGGAGCACTGTCACTACAATGGAAAAGTCAAGGGTTATGAGAACTCAACTGCAGCTGTGAGCACCTGCATAGGAATACAGTAAGCTATGAATCCATCTATCTCTTCTATTATACGTTTGTCACGACGCACATGTTTGCAATTGTTACTATTTCTGTTCTCTTTTCTGCAACAGTGCAACTTGCGCAAGCACACAATGGAGTTGCAAGGAAATATTTTACCCAGACTAATTAATTAATTAATTAATTGACGCGCATTAGAGTTAAATTATCAACCATGCTAATATCTATCACTTTTCGTAGGCCTACCACTTGTTTGAACTGTTAGGCAACTAAGTCCATTTTCAGGGTAACCAGTCCCGTGAATGTCCGAAATTTGACAATCAGAGTAACAAAAATTGGGGTTGTTAATATTCCTTCATGGCAATCCATGAGCCAGACGTAGACTTACGTTGCATACATGTAGGCCTACAGTGATTGAATAATGGAAAACATAGTTGATGGAGAATGCTTGCTCAATAAATAGTATGCCGTTGATACAAATCTCATGTGAGTTGTCTAGAACAGCTTTTCTTTTGTAATATACGAAGTCAGATGTGAAACAAAGCTATAGGTTCTTACACCTTATTTATTTCCTTACTTTTGAATTCTATATTTTTGTTAATATTTTACAACTTTGGTGGTATATTCAAACTTCAAACTAGTTTAGGCACACGTGTAGTTGATTTAGTATCTCAGAAATTTGATAATAATAAATATGATCATTTCAGTTGCATTTTTGTGATTAGAATCGGCTCAGTATTTAAAAATTGCTACATTTGCAGTAGGACAATTTTGAATTAGGATATAGTGGTTTCATAGTCAACAGTGTTTCACTTTTCTCAGTAAATAGGAGGTCAAAGGTCTAAATGCAAGTTAGATTGTCCACGTCATTGTTCTGGTGGTACAGAAAAAGATGTCAACTTCGTTTCAGTTTTTAATCATGATATATTATTTCATATTTCAAATTTTACGTTCAATCTTCCATTTATTTTTACAGGGGGTTTTTCACGGTAGATGGTGAAACATTCAGCATTGAGCCGATGGAGGAGGAATTGAAGGGGGGGGGGTGGGAGCCGGGGTGCCTCTCGTGTCCTCACAAAATCTACAGGGGGTTGGACATGACAAACATGCCTGACTACCACTGCGGTTAGCTTCCTGTCTACCTTATCATTCACTTGATTTAACCTTCATATTATAATATATTAACATTATATTCTTTCTGTCTACCTCATCATTCACTTGATTTAACTTTCATATTATAAAATATTAACCAATGCATATAATGAATAGTGTATACTCATCATCATCATCTTCTTCTTCTCTTAACTCCCAGTTCAACCAGGGTCAGGATACGAATAGACTTTCTCCAGTCCTCCCTGTCCCACATCATATCATCAGTCCCACATCATATCATCAATAATCCCCTATTGCCATATAGTGTATAATAAATCTGGCAAATCAATTAAACAAAAGTTAAAATAAATAAGTTTTGGTGGAAGTTTTCTTACATGCTGTAGATTTATTTGCGCACTTTCAATAAAAACGATGAGATTCTGATCTTGTCGTTAAGCATACATGATCCAGTAGATCATGACATCGCTTACGAGTGAGGAAACTGACGTTAACTTTAGCTTTACCAGCTTTTAGATCAAGATAAACTTCAGTTAATCTCACACATTAATCTAAACTTCTATACAACAATCTTTCTTTTATCAAAAGTCAGCAAATTTTAATACTAGTGCAAAACATTAAAAAGATTAATTAGTTAGCTGTCATCCAACAAGATATAAGGCACGATTTAGAATCAGTGAGGATTATATAGCCTAGACTGTGAAAGCCACAACAGACGACCTCGCAAATTCTGTATTATTAGCTACCTCTGTATATATGTGCACTGCCACATATCACACAGCGCTTGTTTGATTGTTCCCCCTGTGTTATAACAAAATCTTTGTCTTGAATTTCAGATATGGCCATACCTGAAGCAAGAGGCAGAAGGGTTAGTTCTCTAATGATACTAAAAATATAGATCAACAATAGTCAAGATTTTTTCAATACTGTGTAACTGTTTCATAGGACTCGACAAATATTAATAATTGTCCTGGGCTCCTTCGTCACCGACATCGCCTTCGAGTGAGGAAACTGATGTTAAAATTAGCTTTACTATCTTTGATATCTTAACCTGAGCATAAAACGTGACTCCTTCTCAGCAGCCATTATTCGTAAATCTTTCTTGACATCTTAGGCCTGTGATTGAAATGAGTGCGATACGTTTGATTATTGAAAGCTTGTTAACACTAATGCTTACAGAAATTAAAATGTGAGTAGGAATGTGTGCTAAGGCCCTGCAATATAGCAGATAACTGAGGATAGCGAATTGTTTAGCCTTGATACAGTAACGAAATGTTTGAATTATTTTCATCGATGTTAATCTGGTTTCACACGCTGATTGGCCTGTTTTTTGATGTAGTTAATTAATGATAAAATTCAGGTTTTTTGTTGCGCTATTGTTTATTAGACTGTAGCTCTTTGTACTGGTGTTGTTGTATTGTTGATTGCTGCAATGTTGTTTGTTGGACGGTTGTTGTTGCACTATTGTTTGCTGCAAAGTTGTTTGTTGTACTATTGCTTATTTCACGAGGTTTTGTTATGCACTGTTGCTTGTTGCAGAAGTGTTTGTTGCAAAGTTGTTGATTGCTCTGTTGATTGTTGCACGAAGTCTTGTTGCTGCAATGTTATTAGGTGGACTTGTGGATTTTGTATTGACTGGTGTTTGTTGCATTGCTGTTCTTTGCACTGTTGTTTGCTTAATAGGGTTTTGTTGTTGCACTGTGATTTACTGTGTTGTACTGTGTTGTCTGCAGGTTAAGAGGCAGTTTCAGTGGCCCCAAGGCCTGCCTGGGAAAACCAAAGTGGTTGAGCTGTATATTGTAAATGACAACAGTCAGGTAGGGTTTCATTCATTAGAGCAGAAAATACTGAAATCTTACCTCCCGCTTCCTCATCCGAAGGAGATCCTAAGTCCAAGTATTAGACTTAACTAAAGATAGCAAAGTGGATCAACGTGGCACATCGGTTAATCGCCTCGACTGCCATTAATGAACGTATATCAGAAATCCTGGATCATCCGTATTTGCATTATCACAAGTTGATGTATCAGTGTATTTTGCATGAAAGAATACATAATAGAAAACTGCAAGTGTAGCCAGGAGGTGACCAGGGGAGATATTGAAATTTTAGCAAGACGATTCCACCGAGCATTATATTCGAATACACCTCGTAGCAAAAATCTGATCTTTAAATTAAGAGATTTCTTCCCATTGGAAAGAGGCTACATCATCGTCCTACATTGATTAAGTAAAAGTAGTTGTCCTTTTCTCACAGGTCTGCCGGGAAATGTGACCACTTGGATCAAGTGGAATGATTCTTCCAAAGTGTTATATAGAGTCAATAAAATCTATTCTACGTGAATATGTTCTCTTCTTCCCATTGGAAGAAAGAGGTATGAGAGGCCGTCTGTTAACTAGTGTGTAATACAGTATGTTTGACATGTTTAATAGTACAGAAATATGAAATGTAATGTTTGTTTTTGTATAATACAGTCTGTTGTACATGTATATATTCTGTAGTAAAGCGGTATCAGAGGTAATCTGTTAACTAGTATAGAATACAGAATGTTTGATATGTTTTGTAGTACAAAGCTATGAGAGGCAATATGTTGACAATAGCTTAAAACACTTGCATGAATCTCTATGTGTCTATTGCATATGTTTTGTACTACAAATCTATGAGAGGTAACATGTTAACTATTGTATGCCTATAATACAATCTGTTGCGTATATTTTGTTGAGAGGTGATATATTAACTATTGTAGGCCTAGAATACAGTATGTTGCATATGTTTTGTACTACAAATCTATGAGAGGTAATATGTTATCTATTGTAGGAGCTATAATACAGTCTGTTGTAAATTTTTTGTAGTACAAGGCTATGAGAGGTAACCTGGCAGCCGTGTTGAATAGAGTCAAGACCATTGTCAATATGGGTTCTGCGGTAATTATACCCATTCACCCTAATTCTGTAACATGTATCTGCTGAAGTTGTTTCTCTTTATTCTGATTTGATAATTTTCTGAGTTCTGAGGTAGTTATATTCTCAAATAGGATAATATGATAATATAAAACTAGGAATAAAATGATAACATCGTATATGCACACGCATTATAAATAGTAATTTCAATTTTGAAGGTTGGGTTTCTTCTTAAGCTTTTCTACAAGTATGATACTGATACACTGATACACTGATACACTGATACACTGATATACTGATACGTATGACACAATATATATATATATATATATATATATATATATATATATATATAATATACATGTAAATATATAATATTATATATATATACATTACATATATATATAATATTATATATATATATATATAGGCTTATATATATATATATATGTAAATATATATATACATTATATATACATATATATATATATATATATATATATATATATATATATAGAATGTATATATATATATATATATATATATGTATATATATATCAATATATACATATACATGTATATATATATAGAATGTATATATATGTATATATATATCAATATATATATATATATATATATATATATATATATATATATGTATATACTGCTGATGGACAGCTGTACCAGCAGCTCGACGTCTACCTGGTTCTGGTGGGAGTGGAGACGTGGGTGGATCAGGATCTGATCTCTATCAACGTCAGTGACTCCCTCAGTGTCCTCAGTCACTTTTGTAACTATCGTCTCACTCAGATCAACCCCAGGGTCTCAAACGACTTCGCTCAGTTCATTACGTCAGTAGATCTTCCTTTTTATTTTATTTTTCTTTGGGTCAGTAGATCTTTTTTATTTTATTTTGTTCTGATGATGCTTTAGAGAAATTGTTGAGCAAAAAGAGAATGAACTAGGGAATTAATAAAATATTTAATTGTTTCAGTTAAATGTCTTCTCATAGTCATAAATCATTGTGTCTCAAATACATCGCGCCATTGTATTGAGGATCTTTATTACTGGTCAACTTGACAACTAACATACAACAGGTATCTTCCAATAAAACTATTGAAGACAATACATAAGAATCCAAAAGAAACTAACCAATATTAAACTAGTATTACCAAGAGATTAATAGCTCATTTCGTATTTTGTCCTCTGGAATTAAGGACTTGGTGAATAGTACAGTGAATGAAATAATAATGAAGCAACATAATAGTGAATGCATATATTAATGAAACATTTAGCTGTAACTGTAGTCTCATGGAAATCAATGATAACGTCTACAATGAGTCAGTGGCTTAGAATAGTCCATGTTGGTTCTCCACTTCTCCGCCGGGAATGAGTATCCTAAAGAAGGATTGCGAAATGAGTGAAGGAATTAATGAATGTCTCTATGTGCCAGTCTGTATGTGCCAGTCTGTATGTGCCAGTCTGTATGTGCCAGTCTGTATGTGCCAGTCTGTATGTGCCAGTCTGTATGTGCCAGTCTCTATGTGCCAGTCTGTATGTGCCAGTCTCTATGTGCCAGTCTGTATGTGCCAGTCTGTATGTGCCAGTCTGTATGTGCCAGTCTGTATGTGCCAGTCTGTATGTGCCAGTCTGTATGTGCCAGTCTGTATGTGCCAGTCTGTATGTGCCAGTCTGTATGTGCCAGTCTGTATGTGCCAGTCTGTATGTGCCAGTCTCTATGTGCCAGTCTGTATGTGCCAGTCTGTATGTGCCAGTCTGTATGTGCCAGTCTGTATGTGCCAGTCTGTATGTGCCAGTCTGTATGTGCCAGTCTGTATGTGCCAGTCTGTATGTGCCAGTCTGTATGTGCCAGTCTGTATGTGCCAGTCTGTATGTGCCAGTCTGTATGTGCCAGTCTGTATGTGCCAGTCTCTATGTGCCAGTCTGTATGTGCCAGTCTGTATGTGCCAGTCTGTATGTGCCAGTCTGTATGTGCCAGTCTGTATGTGCCAGTCTGTATGTGCCAGTCTGTATGTGCCAGTCTGTATGTGCCAGTCTGTATGTGCCAGTCTGTATGTGCCAGTCTGTATGTGCCAGTCTGTATGTGCCAGTCTGTATGTGCCAGTCTGTATGTGCCAGTCTGTATGTGCCAGTCTCTATGTGCCAGTCTGTATGTGCCAGTCTCTATGTGCCAGTCTGTATGTGCCAGTCTGTATGTGCCAGTCTCTATGTGCCAGTCTCTATGTGCCAGTCTCTATGTGCCAGTCTGTATGTGCCAGTCTGTATGTGCCAGTCTGTATGTGCCAGTCTCTATGTGCCAGTCTGTATGTGCCAGTCTGTATGTGCCAGTCTCTATGTGCCAGTCTGTATGTGCCAGTCTCTATGTGCCAGTCTGTATGTGCCAGTCTCTATGTGCCAGTCTCTATGTGCCAGTCTCTATGTGCCAGTCTCTATGTGCCAGTCTGTATGTGCTCTGCTATTGCTACTGATTATGGTATTACCGAACAGAGCTATGGCTCTTTTATGGTAGCCTCTGTTGTATTGTTATTTGTTTATCTAACTACCTGCACGTTCCTATTGCTTGTATAGTCTGTGCTGTGATGAACAAATGAACGATACTCAACGATAAATAGCCAAGTCGATAGCACTGTTCCTGTTATAATAAGCAGGAGATAAACGATTCAATTCTCCGTCGTTAATAACGGTACCATTTTGGCACAAGAAGCAGCTAAATGTGTTATGATATTTCGGTTAAATATTATTTATTCATCATCACATTTTATGTCATATTACATTACCTTAGGACTAATTAAATCATCATCATCATCTTCCCTTAATACCAGTTTAACTAGGACCGGGATACGGATATGAATAGACCTTCTTCACTCCTCTCTGTCAGATAACATAATATATCGTCAGTAAATCCACTATTTTTCCATTAGTTAGAAAATTTTTGTAGCAATTTCTGGAGCCTAGTCGCTCACCAACCGAATGCCCTTTCTGACGTTGGTTTGGATCTTAGAGCTTTAGTCGCCTTCTACGAAAAGTGCAGTCACAGGTTGCTCTATAATTTAAAGTACCCGGACACATCACGGATCACATCACGGGAACCTAACCTATTTGAATAAGTTTTATTAAATATGTTAACATCGTGACGTGGATACCAAGCTGATACTTTAATTTCAACGATTAACTGCACTGTTACAGAGCTGTGGGACCTTTTGATGGAAGGGGAATCATTGGCAAGGCTTACCTGGAGAGCATGTGCTCAAGTACGCAATCTGCCGGCATAGCTAGCGTGAGTAACGTGTATATAGCATAGCATAGCATAGCACAGTACAGCATAGCATAGCATAGTACAGCATAGCATAGCATAGCATAGCATAGTATAGAATAGCATAGCACAGCATAGTACAGCATAGCATAGCATAGTACAACATAGCATAGCATAGTGCAGAATAGCATAGCATAACATAGTACAGCATTGCATAGCATAGCATAGCCAGTGTGAGTAATGTGTATACAGCATAGCATAACATAGCATAGTACAGCATAGCGTAGCATAGCCAGTGTGAATGGCGTGTATATAGAATAGCATGGCATAGCATAGCATAGTACAGCATAGAATAGCATAGCATAGCATAGCCGGTGTGAGTAGCGTGTATTACCTAATCATTAGATTGTCGCTACATACTTTATATTACTCTTTTATTAATATCAACCACCATTAGACGTGGTGGTTGATATAATGATTGATTGTTATTTGCTGATTGATTAATTCAGCGACTGATTGATTGAATGACTATTGATTGATTGAATGACTGATTGATTGATTGATTGATTGATAGGACATAGAGTCCCTGCCTGTTCTGGTGGCCACCACTATGACACACGAGATGGGTCATGCCTTTGGGCTGGTTCACGACAACGACGCCTGTCCCTGCACTGACCCAGTGGGAGTCTGCATTATGTACTACACGAATAGGTTAGAAACTAGTTATAGACTAGACTAGTTATAGTCTAGGCTAGTCATAGACTAGACTAGTTATAGACTAGACTAGTTATAGACTTGACTAGTTATAGACTAGACTAGTTATAGACTAGACTAGTTATAGACTAGACTAGTTATAGACTAGACTAATTATAGACTGGGCTAGTTATAGACTAGACTAGTTATAGACTAGACTAGTTATAGACTAGACTAGTTATAGACTAGGCTAGTTATAGACTAGACTAGTTATAATGTACTACACGAATAGGTTTGAGACTAGGCTAGTTCAGTAAAGTTATTTATATCAATTGTAGATTTTTTTATTTCATTAGTTTAGTTTATTTTATTTAGTTTATTTAATGTTTAATTTTTCTAACTATTTTATTACATTTTTATTATATTTTATTTAGTTATTTATTTAATATAACCTGCATTAAATCCATCAAATCAGAATCTTCTATCCGTACTCTATTTGGCTAATTTAAGAGTTCAGTTAGTCATAAACAGTGGCCTCTCTTCTTTCCTCTCAATTTATTAGTTACTGATTTTCTAATGTATCCTCTTGTTATTTTTTGATTTTTCTTGTATTTATTTTCTTTGATTCTCTACTTTTCTATTTTAGTTTATTTATCGGCACAACTTTTTTATTCTAATTCTTCAGATTATCTTTCGTCAAATGCTTCATCTCATTTCAGCAATGCTGTTTACTGGCTGGAGCCAGTGGCGAAGTCGGTAAGACCGCGGATCAGTAGGTGCGGGTTCAAATCCTGGGCTCGCCCGTCACTGACATCGCTTTCGAGTGAGGAAACTGACGTTAACCTTAGCTTTACCAGCTTTTACCACCCAACATTGACTTAACCGCTTGTATGATTTCGCGGCACTTTTAACTTGACGCTCTTGATTAGCAGGGCAACGATTCAACCCATTTTTAATTGAATTAGTTTTATACAAAAATAATTACAAAATAATAATTATTATTATTATTAAATACCCAAAATAATTACATCCGAGGTAAGATAAACTTAAGTTGTTTTACTTTATTCATTCCAGTCCTTTGGGTTACTCAACTAAATGGTCAAAGTGTTCCACTGACGCCTTCGCTCCTCTCCTAGCCAGCGGCTATGGCTCCTGTCTCAGCAACGTTCCACCCACGCTGTTCGACAACAGCGTGATTTGTGGCAATGGTTTGGTGGAACCTGGAGAGGATTGTGACTGTGGATCAGCTCCTGCTAGTCAATGTAATCCCAACTGTTGTAGCAAGACCACCTGCAAGCTCATTGCTCCGGCCGAGTGTGCCTATGGGATGTGCTGTAATGTCAACACCTGCAAGGTATGTCTGGTGTGGTTGGGTGTCAATCATCTGTATGTATTTAACGTCCGGTTCCTCGTGTAACGTCAATCAATATTCTTCTTCTCTTCTGTAAGAGCCGTGCCTGTTCCAAGCCTGGGCGGTCATGGTCATTTTCTCCATGTGTCTCTGTTCATTGTTGCTCTGATCATCTCTGTTTCAGTTAACTGCATCCATTTTGCTAAGACTCTTAATAAACGTCATCAACTGTCGATCAATCAGTCTATAGGGATTTAACTTTCTGTTCCTCGCGTAATGGGCAATGTCAGGGACGTCTCAAGCAGACTCTGCACCAACAGACGCTAAGGCATCAAACTATGACAACTGAGTATATAAAGACCATAAGAGAAAGCGAGATATAATACAGTGGAAATCCCTGATCCGAAGCAATACGTTCAGAATATAAACCGATGGAGCAAATGGATTGGGTTTTGGTTATTCTTTTATTGATATACTTGCTTATTTAGTTGCTTATTTAATGATTTTTTGACTAAATTATTGATGATTGGGATTGATTAATTGATTGATTGATTCATCGATCTAGTGATTATTGATTCATTGTTTTATTGATTGATTCATTTATTTATTTATTTATTGACGTATTGAGTCATTTATTTGCTAATTGATCAATTGATTGCTTGATTGATCGATGGATTAATCGATTGATTGATTGATTGATTGAGAACAGTTGATGCCAGAGTTCACGGTGTGCAGGAGTGCTAGTGGTCAGTGTGACGTGGCTGAATACTGCAGTGGATCAGATCTCAACTGTCCCTCTGATGTCTTCATTAGGGACGGAACTCCGTGTATCACTGCTCAGGTCTGAAAGAATCAGCGCTGGATGTTTTCCTGGATAATAGAGGCGTTCAGAGCTTTTGCAATTCCTCTTTAAGTTAGCTTGGCTGGAGCCCGTTACGATGTCGGTAAGATACTCGACAGCGGATCAGTATGTGCGGGTTCAAATCCAGGGCTCGCCTGTCACTGATATCGCTTTCGAGTGAGGAATCTGACGTTAACATTTGCTTTTCGGTTTTCTTCATATTTCAATTTTGTAGAATTGTTTTTTAACTATATACTCGCTAACTCGCTCGCTTTCTCGTTCGCCCACTCAAACATTCTTTTGTTCCTTCAAGCATTTATTCGCTCATTCATTCATAAATTCATTGGCACTTTCATGCATTCATTCATTTATTTATTCATTCATTCATTTCACCAGAATGAACTCTATTCGTTGCAGGATGAATCATATTGCGTAGCAGGCAAGTGTCAGAACCACAACACGCAGTGTCAGAAGCTGTTCGCCTCAAACTCTATACCCTCCTGCTATCCCTTCACCAACACGAGAGGCGATGCTTTTGGGAACTGTGGCTATCAGCGAACACCCGGTATCATCTTCAACTACAACTACACCGCCTGCGAGCCCGCGTGAGTACTACAACTACTAAATTTAATTTAATTTTAATTTTATTTACTTTAGTAGTTGTAAATGACTGGTGTCAATACTTGACAGCTACTAAATTTAATTTAATTTAATTTAAATATCAGCTTAATTGTTACATTTTTCATCATTCGACTATATGTCTTGTCGGCATTGAATTGATGCCGAATTTGGATACTTTGGCTAGTTAGGATAGTTTGGCTAGTTTGGAGAGTTTGGATAGTTTGGCTAGTTTTGCTAATTTGGAGAGTTTGGATAGTTTGGATAGTTTTGCTAATTTGGAGAGTTTGGATAGTTTGGAAAGTTTGTATAGTTTGGATAGTTTGTATAGTTTGGTTTGTTTGGATAGCCGTGGAAATGCAGAATTGGCTCCGAATATTAAAACTATTTTGCTCAGTTTGTAACTTGTTTCTGATATCACGAGGAATGTTAGATATAGAATATTAAGTATTGAATAATCTCTGGCAATCACTCATTCACTCACTCATTCCCTCACTCACTCACTCAATCAATCAATCATTCATTCATTCATTCACTCATTCATTGTTAGGGACGTGCTATGCGGTCAGCTTCACTGTAACTCTACTGTGGGGATACAGCAGATAGCAGGGTTGTACTACACTAACTACATCAGTGTCATTAGCCCTGGTTCTACATCGGTCAGGTGCAACATCGCTATCTATGACTTCGGCGATCAAGTAGTCGACCCGGGATTCGTACCTGACGGCTCTAGCTGTGGACTCGGCAAGGTTAACACCTAGTCACTGTGTCTTGTTTCTTATGTGCCTTCGAGACTACTGAGTCATAGATATGTTTCTGTTTCTGCTGTTTTTGTTTAAAAATAGATTTTTAGAATATTTGATTTGGATTGTTTATTTGACCTTATTGACTTTACTCGTAAACTTTCATTTGGACCCATAGTACTCGATGTCAATATTTACGAAACATAACATGCATACATAACGGCACACTGGGTCAGGAAGCACAGATGCTCGTTTCAGACCCATTTCCTCCTCCCTCTCCATGGTTATTAGTAATCGTTGCCTTTTGATGGCGCATCAATTGCAGCTGGCGCGGATTTAAGAATAACCTTCCATCACCTGGGATTTTTTCCTTCCTAAGCTTTTACCAACACTCGGTCTTCCAAGGTGGTCACCCACAAAGTACTAACCGAGGTCGATGCAGCCTAACTTCGATAATTGACGCGCAACTAAACCAAGTGCGCTAATCCCGCCGTAAGTGAAACTAGCTCTCCAGTCGTCGTTGTTGTTGCTGTGCTGTCTAAGTGTTGTTGTTACTACTGCTGCTCTGTTCTCTAACGGTTGTTGTTGTCATGCTATATCAATGTTGTTGTTGATCAGTCTAAGTGGTGGTGTTGTTGTTGTTGCTGTATTGTGTTGCTGTTGATGTTTTGTTATCTGAAGGGTTTTGTTGTTTATCAGCCTTAGTGTTGTTGTTATATAATCTCATCGTTGTTGTTGTTGATCAGCCTAAGTGTTGTTGTTGTTCTTATGCTACCCACCCACTTTGCCATAATCCTCTCCTAAATTTCCTTAACGGGGACCTGTTACAACGTAAACCAAACAACTGTCTTAAGAGTGTTGGGTTTGACGCACGTTTTTTCCCTCACAGGACGCCAATGATCAGAGATTAACTGTTGAGCCTTTAAACGAGAGCCTTTAAACGTTGAATTGTATCGAACATTTATAAGCTTTTAACTAATTGATTAGAAGTATCTTTAACTAACTAATTGATTAATCGTATCTCTGACTGACTAATTGATTGATCGACTCTTTGACTGACTAATTGATTGATCGTGTCTTTGACTGACTAATTAATTGATCGTGTTTTAGATGTGCCTGTCTCAGAGATGTGTGGACGTGAGCAGTATCAACGCCCCAGTCTGTCCCAATTGTAACTTTGCCGGGGTGTGTAGAAGTCTCTGCTGTACAGATCTTACACAAATCATAAACTTGAGTGTCACTATCGTCCCTGTAGCATCGGCGTCTATTTATCAAATATACGATTACAACAACAACAACAATAACAACAACAACAACAAAAATAAGATTGGAGTGCTACTGTTGTCCATGACAACATCGAACACTGTGGAACCGATCACTCCATTATAGTTCTTGAGATATAGAGATCTAGCGCTGCTAAAATCTAATTTTTAAACCGTTATAGACAGAAGTTAAAATTAATGCTATAGGCCTAAGAGATCGTGAATGTTAGAGATTTAATCCTCTGAGAGGTTGCACCTGGGAACGGAACCTGTAAAGCGGTTTTGAAGACCGGACACCGGCCATAAAGCCGCTATAGAAATTGTCGGATATTATTATTATTATTATTATTATTATTATTATTATTATTTATCTAACTCCTAACTATAATTGAATCAGTGAGTGGTGGTGCCAGTCTTTAACTAAGATACTTCTTGCTTGAAAGAGACTAATGTTTGGAGACAGACAGGGATTGCGCAGTTGAGCGGTTAAACAAACGAGCATGCCATCGAGCAATCACTGGCTGGAGCCCGTGGCGAAGTAGATAAGATACTCGACCGCGGATCAGTATGTGCGGGGTTGAAATCCTGGGATGGCCCGTCACTGACAACGCTTTCGAGTGATAAAACTGTCATTAACTTTAGCTTTTTTATCAAAATAAATTGAGAGGTCGATTTGTAACTATACTGAAATTATTGATTAACCGATTGATTGATAAACACTCGTTTTGTTTCAGGTATGTAACAGTATTGGGCAGTGTCACTGTAACGCTGGTTTCGCGCCTCCAGACTGTAGTGTCCAAGGTAAAGGCGGTAGTCTCCATAGCAACGGCATCGTTCCCCTACCCACCACTACCAGTAAGTGAGACTATCAGTAGCTCTCTTTTACTCTAAATATTAATTCAGGTCGGCCTCTGTTTGCAAAGTATACGACTAGATCGAGATGCTTTAGTTTAAAGAGTTTGCCAAGATTTCTCACTAGGCCCATGAATTATTTAATTGAATTCGCCATTATATATTATTTAATTGAATTCTCACTATATATAAATTCATTGTGTGCCTTGTTTTGCATATGAAAAGTGTCGATGATCTTCTTTTATAGTACGCTCTTTACTTTAATATTACATTAGAGGAAATATTTGTAGAATTTCACTGCTTGCGTGTTATATAAGTTATATAAGTTATATAAATTATATAAGTTATATAAGTTATATAAATATAAGTTAAATATAAGTTATATAAGTTATATAAGTTATATAAATTATATAAATTATATAAGTTATATAAGTTATATAAGTTATATAAATTATATAAGTTATATAAGTTATATAAGTTATATAAATTATATAAGTTATATAAATTATATAAGTTATATAAGTTAGATTTCGGAATCGACATTAAAAGTTATGACTATTTCATTCATTGATTCATTTGCTTATTAATTTGTGCATTTAGTAGAATAGTATCTTTATTTCAATTTGTTTATTTTCAGCTTCCTTATCAACTAGTACAACTACTATAACAACAACAACAACATCAACTTCCACAACGGAGTCAACTACTACATCAACCACTACACCCTCTACCACCACTTCTTCAACTCTTCCTTCCACTTCATCCTCCATTTCCACTTCTTCTACCGAATCGACAACAATTACTACAATTTCATCATCTACCACTCCTACCACCACATCAACCACCACCACTTCTTCTACACCAACCTCCACCAGTACAACCCCTTCAACCACAATTACCACAACCTCAGCTCTACCAACCTCAACCACAACCACAGCTCTACCAACCTCAACCACAACCACAGCGCCAACAACCACAACTACCTTAACAACAACCACTGTGACAACAGAGCTACCAACTTCTACCACAACTACCTTACCATCTACCACCACTGTAACTACAGCTCTACCAACGTCTACCACAACTAGTTTACCCACAACCACCACTGTAACTACAGCCCTACCAACGTCTTCCACAACTAGTTTACCCACAACCACCACTGTTACCACAGCTCTACCAACATCTACCAGCACTACCTTTCCATCTACTAGTTCAACTGTTACCACAGCCTTACCAACATCAACCACCTCCCAAACAACTACTTCTACCACGACTACCGCTCTACCAACTTCTACCACAACAAGTTCTACGTCAACCACATTTCCCTCAACCTCGACCACTCTTACCACCACGATACCATCTACCACAACTACCATAACTACCACAACTAGCGCTATTCCTACCACCACCGCATTTACCACAAGTATTTCCAGTAGTGAGTCGATTTCTACAAGTCCTACTTCTACAGTTACTCCAACCTTTTCCACTTCTACTTCCACTTCCACTTCCACTTCTACTTCCACTTCTACTTCCACTTCTTCTTCCACTACAACAACAACAACAACAACAACAACTACCAGTGCTACCACTACCTCCACTACTCTATCAACTACCACGTCTTCCACTCGGTCGTCCACGACAATATCTATTCCTACCACTACTTCAGGTAAGGCTTATTATACAACTCAATATTTCTTATCTAAATTAGACTATCGGAAATGAAATAATTAATTGTTTAATTGCGCTATTTTTCAAACTAGAGAAACGTTATTGGACTTAGTTAAATCAATCGGTACCATTAAGCTTTATTTTTATTACATTAAAATTGTAAGTTAGCTTTTAATTAAGGCTGTTGAAGTAAATTAGATAACAGAAATTTGTTGCTTAAAATTTTTACACTGAAATAATTGTTATATTTCTGAACGTTTATTATTTTCTATATTTCTATTCTTGAGGACTCATTATTAGTGTCGGACATTATGACACTAATAATGACATTATGACATTATGATTGTGTTGTCATTATGACTGTCAGACTTTCTGTATATGTGACATGACGACATTGTATATTGACAACCATGACAGAAGCTAGTGTATGAGTTATTAAATGTTACTGTGTTCTAATATGTATGAACAGAACTTCACATGAATTGGAATGTGTGTGAATTGAACTTCACATGTATTTTAATGTGTGTGAATAGATATGTTGACAGTTTTCCTCTCGCCGGATTGCGCCAGCTGATGGACCATGAGATGTTCAAGACCTGATGTTGTACCATTTGTTGTGATTAATGTTGTGTGTTGAACGAGTATTCGGCTGTTAATCTTTCATTCTTCTCTTCTTCACTTTCTCTCTATCTGCTTATTTCATATTACTCTTCCTATTTCTTAATTATTTTGATTTTCTGATTTTATATTGAAACATGATTTGTGC
Organism: Enchytraeus crypticus; assembly: GCA_905160935.1. Lineage (NCBI taxonomy): Eukaryota > Metazoa > Annelida > Clitellata > Enchytraeida > Enchytraeidae > Enchytraeus > Enchytraeus crypticus. The sequence continues at coordinate 123,410 of CAJHZI010000238.1, read as the reverse complement.
TTTTGTACATGTACATTGATTGATATGCACAAAACTTGATTGATGAATTGATTGATTGATTGATTGATCGATTGGTTCATTGATTAATTGACTGACTGATTGATTGATTGATTGATTAATTGATTGATTGATTGATTGACTGAGCGATTTATTAATTAAGTGATAATTGAATCGCTCAACCAATCATTCCATTCGATGGATCAATTGATTGATTAATTGATTAATTGATTGATTGATTGATTGACTGAGCGATTTATTAATTAAGTGATAATTGAATCGCTCAACCAATCATTCCATTCGATGGATCAATTGATTGATTAATTGATTATTCTTTCTATTGATCTACAGACTGCATGACTGATGACCACATTGACTGACTGGTTGATTGACTAAGACAAGTTTCTGTAAGAAAACCATCAGCCATTTTGTCTGACAGACAGAGAGACTGACAGACTGAATGACTGACTGGCTTTCAACCAGACAGTCGAATTAACTGCCAAATTCATTTACCTCACACAATCAGTCAGTCATTCACATTATCTATTACGCATTAATTCATTCACATATTCATTGAAACAAAAACCATACTTTTTAATACCACATACTTAATTAAATTCTGTATTTTAGTTAAGTTATTTGTAGATTTGATAACCTGACTGTAATGGAGGTCATTGGGATATGAATGGAATCCTATAAAATCACAGAACAGATGCAATCATCTGGGTCTTCATGACTTTTCACTGCAAACACCTTGTGATTACCTACCTCTCATCAAATTTCACGTTGAAGTTCTCAGGTAATTAGTTCACATGCATACTCTGAGATATTTTCATTTGAAGCGACGTAAATATGAATGAGATTATAGGATTGCTGGAGCGAAATATTCCTTCAATATTCATAAAAACGAGCAATTCTAAAAAAAGTCAGAATAAAAATATTCATTTAAATTAGGTGTAACATATTAGCATTATTGCTTAGATTTTTGTACTGCGTGGGCATGTTTTACAGTATGCAGCCTTCCTTTTCAAGTGTACTTCAGGGACAACCAGTATCGGTGTAGTTTGACTACTTTTCTCACATCTCAGGGATGATATTATAGACGGTCTCCATCGAGAATCGAACTTGTAGCCTCTTAATTAGCAGCAAGTAATTAAGCCATTTATAAATCTCATTACACAGGCCTACTGTATAATAACAGATCGCTTCAAAATATGTTCGACAAAATACTCTATGGGATTATTTAGCCGTAGAAAAGCTCTTTTCTAATTGATAGAAAGTGATATTTTTCTATTGTAGCAAGATCTAAATGTATAGAGCGACTCTGTTGTGTTAATTTTGTCATGTTAGTTATTTGTTAATTTTTTGTCACTTTCAGAACTTTATTGAGCATTCCTAGAGGTCCCGATTATTGATTACTGATCCTAAGCTCTATTCAATTCTCCTCTGTCCCGTTCCTGGATTGATGAACACAGAACTATCTCTCGGACTTTCACTGAATTTTTAAAATGATAAATGAAAATTTAGCAAACTAAACTGCCTATCAGCCTAAAATCTTGACCTTTTTGAAACGTTTCCTAAGTGATGGTTAGCTTTATTTGTGAATTATTTCATTATGTAGCCTATTACTGTGTGATTAGTGCTATATCTTTTCTAAATGTTTATACACAGCTACAGAGCAACAGTTCATCATGCTGCCTCAGTCTATCACGCATTTTATCATGCTGCCTCAGTCTATCGAACAGTTTATCATGCTGCCTCAGTCTATCAAACAGTTCACCATGCTGCCTCAATCTATCAAACAGTTCATCATGCTGCCTCAGTCTATCAAACAGTTCACCATGCTGCCTCAGTCTACCAGAAACATTCGCTCAGTCTACTGCCTTCCTGTGATAGTCCTAGTCGCGACTAGTCCTAGCACAGGACTGTTACAGGACTTTCTGAAGTGACAATTACACTACAGACTCACAAAGTACACAAGGACTGTTCCGACTATCCAAGATTAGATATGAATGCCCTTGAGCCAGCGATACAGCGACACAGTGATAAGAGAGAGAGAGAGAGAGAGAGAGAGAGAGAGAGAGAGAGAGAGTGAGGGAGAGAGAGAATGAGAGCGAGAGAGAGAGAGAGAGAGAGAGAGAGATAGAGATTGCAAGAGAAGCAATAACGAAAACTGCACCAACAAACAATTAACAATTAACTGTCGATTAAACAAGCAACTTTTATTATTAACTTTCTTTAATTAACTTAGATTAACTAACTTACCTTTAATTTAATTGAAATTGTTTTAAACTAATTATTTTCTTTTATTTAAATGTAATTATAATTTAATTAAAGTTGATCATTATAATCAGTTCCCTGCGTTCAGAATATAGTGCAGAAAAATTCATCCATTTAAAGTTAACACTAATTTTCGTAGCAACACTCAAACATATATATTAGGCCGATGAGCCGATGTCCGCAAAACGGGGCCAGGAACAAGAAAGTGGCCTTTAAGCACTAGACTTAACTCATGAACAAAAGTACGTTGTAAAAGAGATTTTAAATAGATATAAGCCCTTAACTGGGATTTTAATTGATATGTCGTTATCTATGAAAACTGATAAAGAAGGAACTTTATTTATTAGAATCAACTACAACCAAACAAAAATTCACATCATACGGACATAATTATAACCAATCAATATAAATAGACTACATGTAGATACATCAATCAATATGAATGGATGGAGCCAATAGCGGTGTCGGTAAGATAGCCCTACACGACGCGGATCAGTATGTGCCGGGTTCAAATCCTGAGCTCGCCCGTCACTGACGTCGCTTTCGAGTGAGGTAACTGTGGTTTGCATTAGTTTTACCAGCTTTTATCAATAATTATAAATACACTATTCAATTTATGTATTCAGATGAAAAGATAGTATATGTAATCAGATAGCCTATTGGACTTCTTTGTTCATACGAAAGCCTTGGCTAATGTGATGAAGAAGAAATAACGAAAAGTCGACGGAAGGCTTTTCTCTGTGGAGTGTGGACACTAAGGCTTTTTAACCCCCCCCCCCCCGGAAATATAGGCCTAGCGATATCTTACCGAGATGTTGAAATTATTGAATGTCTCAATAGCGCAATGGTTAAAGGTGTAGATAAAGTCATGAAGTTTAAAATGACAGACCCTGAGGTGAATCGAACTCTCGTGGGTTCGATTCCCAGCCGCGCTGATCTGAGAGTAAAATCTCGGACATTCACTGGACTGGGTACACAGAAAATGGACTAAATTGCCTAACGGTTTAAACATGTGGTATTAAAAGTGATAGATATCAACATAGTTGATCATTTCACTGTAATGTGTGTTATTATTAAATTATTATTATTATGTGTGTTATTATTATTTATTTTGTTAACGATAACTATTGTCGAAAACATCAACCTGCGTATAATGGAATTTAGCATCTAATCTACCAATGTCACTATGTTATTATTATATTGTTTGATTAAAGTATATGTAAATTTCGCCCCACACTCGATCCTATCTTCATTTTATGACTTTGCAAGGATATTTGTAGAACCTTTTCAAATTTGAGTACCTTCATTTAACCTTTAGCGGGTGTCCTATCCAACTGTGTCTTTTCGATCTTATAACTTCACTACAAGGACTGCATATGTTGATCTTTCATATACATGCATATCTAAATTATACTTATTTAACTCTTATTACATATGGGTAATGAATATTTGATGGACTCCTGAGCAATTTTCTATGAAAATTGTAAATGTCATTTACGATGTGTTTTGTTATTACCAATTCATAGTTTGCTACTGTATAAAAATATAAGTTTAGACCTAATGTAGTTATTTTAAAAATTCCCATTCTTGCTTTGAAACTTAGATTTTCGTTTGTCAATAGTAGTCTATAGTTATAATATGCAATCATTGCCAGTTGCTTTCTGTGATTTATATAATTTTCAATTTCCAACATACATGTAGGTCCTAAGCATTTAATGTTTTTCCACTGTATATCTTTAATAAGAAAAAGACAGGGAAGAGTAGAGGCTTTATATACCATGGATCTGCAAGTGCACGAAGAGAGATCTTTACTAATGTTAGATAAGGTTCTATTTTCTGTTTTGTCTTTGTCAAATTTTAAGATCTCTGTAAACAAGAATTGAACAGCAACAATAAAATCAGTAGTGTTTACTAAAGCTCCCAAATTTATATAATTGGACATTTGGCAAACTATTATGATAATTCTTTTACTTTTGCAGTAGGCAATTTCTATGTAACCATACACGATATAGAAAATTAGGAATATAAAAATTACCGTAGTCAATATATTTCTTAGTTGCGTGTTTTGTGTCAGAAAGGTAATTTAATATGTAACATATTAATGCTCAAATTAGATTCGGGAGTGTACGCTTATATTAACGTAAAATCGTAAACTTTGGAAAATGTTATAAACAATGTGAGAGATTTGAAGTTTGAATGAGAATTGTTGCGGTTTGCCTAATTGCCTAAACTTAGTGATGAGATCATATGACTTTTGATACATCTGCATGATACCGAGTTTATTAGTTAAGTATGTGCGATTATTGTTCATATCAAATTTTGATCCACTATTGAAATGAATAAGTTACCCGTCGTTTTCTGACAACTTGCTTTTTATAACGTCAGAATTTATTTTTTTGAAATGGTCAAATGTATTACATAGGTGATGGAAAACGTGTGTAAGCTACTTGTAGTAATTATAACGAATCATAACGATAAGTTGTTTCATGTTTAGATTTGAAAACATACTTGGGTGTTTGAAAAATTTAATTTACAGATAGACAATGTAATGTTTGAATTTGAAAATTTTGGTATGGCTGGAGCCAGTGACGATGTCGGTAAGATATTCGACTGCGGATCAGTAGGTGCGAGGTTTAAATCATGGATTCGCTCGTCACTGACATCGCTTTCGAGTAAGGAAACTGCCGTTAACACTAGCTTTGCCTTTTAGCTTTAACACCTCTGATTTTGAAATAATATTGATCGTCGCGATGGTTCTTAACGCTTTCAATGGATCTGACAAGTTAAACGTAGTTTACTGATCAGTCAGAGAGGCATAACAAGATAATGTTTCGGACTGCTGATCAGTAAATTTGTGTTGTTTCAAGAAATAAATGAGAAACTGCTCGTCACTGATATACGTACATATTCGAAAAATGAAATCTTGATTAAACTTTAACTTCTTTTAGCCTTCTAAGATTTAAATTACTTAACCTTTAACGAAACTACTTTAATTTTCATTATGCGCCGGGATATAATTACGTGTGCAGTATTGAAAATCGATGTAGGTCTATCCAATATTTATTCCTTAGCTTTCTTACTACTTTATAAAGTTATCTTTGTGAATCTTTTATTTTTATACTGAAAGTATATATCAAAATACAAGTAATGCCTCTTCAGTTTTTTTTAAAGTTTTTTAAGCTGTGATAAATTTATATAAGTGTTCTTACATTTCGCTATTAGCATCATTACTGCCTCACTGGTCAAGAATTTGGAATGCTTATGTTATCAAAATGTAAGTTTTATTTGTGGCACTTTTATGTCTGTTATTGATATTGGTTTCTGACTTCAATTTTCAGATGTATACGGATGTAGATTCAATTTATTTTCTAATATAGTTTAAAGTTTATAAAGAATAATGAGGAGGACAAAGTTAGACAGAGTTGAGACTAACGTTACTGCAACTAAATCTTCCAGGTATTCCAGCAATCTGATGTCTCGACAGAATAAATTCAGAAATGCATCTACCGGGAATAAACCGGCTGTTGATATGTTGAGTCCCAAGTCGCCATTGATTGGAATTAATCTGAAGGTAAGACTACTTGAAACAATATTTATGTTTAATAATATTATCATCTTCTTCCCTTGAATCCCAGTTTAGCTAGGATTAGAATACGAATAGACCTTAAACTTTTCCTTTAGCTTTAGAAAATTTAGTAATATTATGTTTGGAAGCCTAGGTGCTCACCAACCGATTACTCCTTCTGACGTTGACTTGGATCTTAGTGCTTTGTGGCCTTTTTACTGCACGTACAGTCAACGGTTGGTCTATTCTTCAGCAACTTGGACATAACACGGGTAACATAAATATATGTATCATAATATTTAGTGCTCGTATGTATAATAATATAATTATAAATATATTTTTTGTATGTTGTAATACTTAACCAGTTGGTGGTCTAGTTGGTAGAACGCTTGTCTGATAAGCGAGAGAACATATATATATATATATATATATGTTTATAATATATATATATTATATATATATATATATATATATATTATATATATATATATATTATATATAGTATAATTAGATAATATATCATAATATATTTATAGATATATTATCGGATTAATATATATATATATCTATATATATATATATATATATATATATATATCAAAACGTTAGTTGTTAGGCGTAGTACATTGGGAGAGTGAGAGAGAGGTGTTCTATATATTTGTTGGAATTCTACTTTGATTGAACAGTGCTCATCAGTGCTCTAACTCACTCAGTTGTTGTTTTACTGCAATTGATTTGTTTTCTATACACAGCAGCTGATCAACAGTTCAACGTTCACCAGGCTGCCCTCGGCCTATCAGAGACAGCTGCTGGATCTGCTGCCATCTTGTGATCAACAGCCGTCCCAGTCTTTCCGCAAACTTCCGTAAGTTCTCCAATCTCTCTTGTACGACTAATTCCGTGGGTTTTTGCGTGTGATTCAGATATATGCTTGCATGCATTCAGAATTTTAAATTTAAGATGAAATTGACAAATGATGTGAAATTCTGTGATAAAAATTCTTGAAATTAAGGTTGATGTCTATAATGATATGAGTGATGTTTTAATTCACTCATATAATAATGTATTGATAGCAAATGCAGAGGTGTTTGTCTTCAAACTGTGAAGCTAAATCTTCTTTTTGTTTTATTCAGTCAGCCGCTAGTTTTTTACTATGTTTAGATATTTAGTTCCATTTTGAAGTTTCATTTAGCAAGCCTTTACTATTAAACTGTTTGCTATTAAACAGAATTGGTATCATGATATAATGTATGATTAATTGATTGATTAATTGACGATTTAGGTTTAGAGCTGATGCCTTGAACAATGAGTTCTTTTCAAAGGCTTGCATCGACTGGAAACAAAAGCTATCAAATGGTTAGTATATACTGGGAACTTCTTGCAATAGTGTCTGTTCTGTTTTTACTCTTGAATGTTGCCATGTATTTATTTCAGATATTTCCCTAACTACATCCTAATCTCTTCTTTATTTTCTTTTCCGTTTTGGTGAGTTGCGAATGTTTCATAATTTTAAATTAAGTTTTTCATTTAATATTGAAATCAGGGTCTGCAGTAAAATAATGTGCCTGGTGTGTCGAGACTGGATTGAAAATTATGGTTGGGGTCCACTATATTTCATTACGGAAGCTTGATGTAGGATAAAAGATTATTTACTATTTAAAATTTTAGTTTTCTCTCTGGCATGGAATTTAATCAATCTAAAGCGATATTGCGCTATTTTTTAATCTTTCTCCTGCTATCAGTGAAAACCTGTAGCTTATTGGCTAAAGTGTGACTGACTGTAGAACAGCGAATGTGTGCATTTAAATCATGATGCCACAGCCACGGGTGAAAGACTGTTGAACTCCGCGCTGTTGTTGATGGTTAAAGCTCTGCTGTCTGGCTCAATTGTTGTCATTATATGTCTATATACAGTTTTATGTTGTTATATGTTTTGAACATTGTTAGTTTTATGTTGTTTTTTGTTTTGAACATTGTTAGTTTTAGTTGTTATTTGTTTTGAATGTGATTAGTTTTATTTATGTATTTTTGTTTTGAACGTTGTTAGTTTTACTTTGTTATTTGTTTTGAACGTTTTTAGTTTTATGTTGTTTTTTGTTTTGGACATTGTTAGTTTTATGTTGTTTTTTGTTTTGAACATTGTTAGTTTTATGTTGTTTTTTGTTTTAAACATTGTTAGTTTTATTTTATTTGTAACTTGTTGATTTGTCTGGTTGTGTGCACAGGTAACTATGCGAATGGTCATTGCTTCAAGAAGATTCTTCTCCCTCTCTTGTCTGCATCCAGCTCTCGTTCTAATCACTGCACTGATGTGTCTGACATTGCTGTTGATGAAGATGATGATACTTACGATGATGTCGAGTCTCCTCATACTTCACTCTGCTATCAATCCATTTCCCCTGCTTCACATTCATTGCCTGCAGAATCTAGTCAAAAATTAAGTCAGTCTAATCAAATTCTAATTCAGCAACGAATTAAACAGAATCCTTTGTCTAGAACAACATCGAGCACCGTCTTGAGCCGTACAGTTCCTCTTCGTAATTATTCGCTTAAAGATGTGGCCAACAAACCTGCTTCTGCCTCAACTGTTGTCAAATCTGGAATAAAATCTCAGAATCGACTTAAATCAAGCTCATTTGTGAATTGTACGTCTTCAATTAGCGTTGATAGGTATTGTCGCATGGCCTTGTCCAAATCTTCTGTCAACTCAACGGTAAAAACTGATCATAGAAACATTTCTAGGAAAAATGGAATGTTGAACGTTGGATCTAAATCTCTAAACACTGAGAAGCAATTGAGTCAATATTTGTCTGGTGGAAATGGTGATGACAACAATTGGAGTCGTGGCAGACATGACAACAACAACGGCGAGGAGGTTATTGTCCAAGAAATGGGCAATCGAGGCGAGATATTCGGCGGAGAGGGAAGGAAGTTAACAGCTGCTGTTATCTCTGACCCTGCGCTAGACTGCTCTGGAGCTGATTGGCTAAGAATTGCAGAGGAGCACAGCTACTGTATTCAACCACTAGGAGTATCCTGCTCTTCTACTGAGCCTTGCTTCGAGAATTCCGGTGCTTCACGCTTAACAGAAAATTCTGTTGGTTTGACGAATTCCCCACTAATAGTGTTTGACGATGACATTCCTGAGGCCTGGGGAATGGAAGAAACTGTCGGAATGGAAGAGGAAATGATTACCTGCTTCCAGAATCTCTCCGAATCTCGAACTGTTTCTGTTTCCCCTAGATACTCTACAGAAGTACCCGTGTCTAGTAATCCCAGTATTTTCGGTTTTCCAAATCTAGTTTCTGATTCATCGAGAGACTTGACTAGTGAGTCTTCAGTATTTTGCAGTTCAGTCAGTTTACAACAAGCAGAGATCAACAGTTTTACAGATTCGTCGGACAGTATCGATATAGGTGTAGAAGATAATAGTATTAGCAGCATTGGTGATGAGTTGCAGGTGAGCCTTGTTTCTAAATCTGTCGGGACAGAACTCGATAGTAAAATCTCGCGAATCTCTGCAGAGTTAGACTCTATTGATAGTATTAAGGAGTTACTAGACTCGGAATGTGCTGCATTTAGAAGTATATGGAATGGACTTTCATGTAAAGATCACTCCGCCGCACAATCTGCACTTCCGTTGCCGAGCGTGTATTCGACAATAAGCGGTCAAGAATCACACGAGGTTGTCTCTGACGCTGATATGGATATTTTACCACCACTAACATGGTTAACATCAGGGAGAACACTGGATGGGATGCACTTAAACAATCATACAGTTCAAAGGCATGGATTCAGCTTTGAATCCCATGAAAGACCACCTCAGAGTAATGAAATTTTCGAGCAATACCAAGATGTAGAGTGGAATGATTATAAGCTGTTGTCGCGTAAATCTGCTAGCCCTGGTCATAAGAGGTCAAAGGTCAAATCGAAAGTTAGAAATGGTCGATATGACCCCGACCCTTGTAGTAGACCTGCTAAAGATCTCAAGCAACTTGGACTGTATCGATTGTCTAGAGGAACAAGAAGCCGGCCTGTGCCGATTGGTGACGAAGCCTCGTGTAATGACAAGTGCCTAGCCAGTGGCGACCATTTAGCTTCTTACTGTAAAGAAGAGAAGACAGGAATGTCAGCGGATAATACTATTTCTCCGTGCAATCTCAACTCTATGACTCTGTTAAATTATGATGCCTCTAGCAACGAAACCTGTGCGTTAACTTCTAGTACATATTCTTCTGATAGCGTTGAATATCATAGAATTATAGATAATAGTATTGCTCACTCTAGTAGAAGTTTAGCTAAGTCTGATTCTTCCATCTTGTGCCTGAACGAAAGTGAAGTACTAAAGCCGAGTGAGTTTGCGTCTGAAAGTTTTTCAAATTTACACGAAGGCTTTAGCGGGGAGATCAAAGACGTAATAGTTTGTGATAAGGAGGCGACTGTGTCATCAAGACGTTGTAGACGTGAGTGTGAGAGCACACGCAGACTTAGCGGTGATGACGCTAAAAACCTCGCTGGTTGTGGCTTCATTGATTTCAGTGGTGAATGTGGAAGCAATAGTGAAAGTATTGATGTCAACTGTTGTAGTATTGATAACAATAATAGAAATAGTAATAACAGTAATAATAGCAATAAGAATGAGTGTGACAGCTGTAGAGGTCTAGGTAATGATATTAGTGGGAGTTGCCGTGGTGATACTGTCAGCTATTTTAATGCAGCAAATAGCAGCAGATACTGTAAGAAATTTATTTGCACAAATTGTAGTAATGATAGATCAAGTGGGCCCTGCAAGAGCTGCAGATGTAGAAAGTCTACGCCGGATCGATTTTGTCATGCAAAAAAGCCATCGCTGCAACCGTTCGTTTACTTGTGTAGAGTAGACGCAAGGACTTCCTGCTGTTTTAGCGAATCAGACAAAAGCCGGATCAATGCTTCTCTCAGTCGGCATAACCGGAACGCCGGCTCTACTCGGCTTAACTCAACGAGTGGTAGCGTTGTGTCGCTAGCGAATGACGAAGGAACAGGCAGGCGTATGGTTTTATCTCACTGCAACTCTTGTAGTTGTGATGAGATGGTGAAGAGTGAGGACATGCCACAGACACTTGATGGTCAGTGTGACACGTGGTCTGGCTGTTGTACCGTGCAAGATACTTTAGGTAATTATCCCAGAGCCGCCATACTGGTCGAACCATGCGATGAGAATCTCAACGATTCTGAATTAAAATCGGTTTTTTCTAGAGACTGTTGCGAAATCGAGGAGCCACCGTTGACCGCTAGAGCGCTGGCGTGTAACGGTAATAAGATTAGATGTTATGTTATCGGCTTAGAGAAGAACTCTGGTAGGAATTCTTCTATCTTAGGCAATCGACGTGTGGTAGAGAATTGTGATATAGATAGTAAGCCCGAGACTTTCTCTTGTAATGGTGCCTCGTCTTACTTTATAACTAACAAATCTGACAATAATTTTAACTGTGTGACTGGAAGTAATGATGGACTGATGCATGCGTGTAGTCCAGACATTGAATGTGATAGTCGCAGTTATCGTGGCGGAATATTTAGAGAAAATCGTGTCGACAAGAACGAGAAGGACAACGAGATTACTGCCTCTAACAGCTACTGTGCTAGTAGAAGTAGCTATAGCACTTTCTCCAGTAGCTACTGTACCGTTTGTACTGCTTATAGTTCAAGCTCTGCTAGTTATTGTACTGCTGACAGCGGGGCTTGTGATGGTGTGAGTAGCGGTAGCGACTATGACGCCGATAATTCAAATCATTCTTCTACTTCTAATCAGAGATCACGCCGCTACAAAGAGCTTCTATGTGTCACTGGAAACAATAGGCCTGTATGTGTAAGAGTGATCAGGATTGTTCGCCACAAAGACGTCAGTTCCACAGCACCTGGTCTACTCTCCCTGGTGGAAGACGGGGGTGTGTTAACTCTGTCTAAACATGGAATAAAGATAGGAAGTGGAAAACTATCTGAGGGACAGTTTTGTTTGCGTTCTTCAACATTCAAATCTGAGGATGCTGTTGAAGAGTATAGCTCGGAATCAGCTTGAGACGTTTGTTGTATGGAGGCACATTGACGACTGGATGAACATGAATTAGAACCCACTGATCTACCATTTAGGCCTATGGAATGATCCTCTGGCGTTTACTATTTAGTCTGAGTCTATTGTTTAAGAGTATAACTGATATCTTTTTTTAATGAAATTTTGAGATGTTATTCTTTTAGTGCGGAAAGTTCATTAAGTTTTTTGGGTCAGATCAGTAGTCTAAAAGCTAGTTAGAGCTACTTTTGGAAGTCATCTGTCTATGCTACTCTGCGAGAAGTATTGGTTAAAAGCTAAAGCTGGTAAAGCTAATGTTAACGTCAGTTTCCTCACTCGAAAGTGATGTCAATGACGGGCGAGCCCAGGATTTGAACCCCGCACGTACTGATCCACGATCGAATATTTTACCGACATCGCCGCTGGCTCCATCCAACTAAGATGAAATGGTTTATGCGTATTTCAGAATTTAAATACACTATAGAATTAGGAATTAGCTAGAGTTTGTTAGCAAGTGCTGAGAACGAGTTTCATTATGCAGCTTGTTTATGATTTATATGTTAATACCCACACCAGTCAATTGTCAGCTTCTTTATTGTGAATGTGACTTACGCATTGGCAGATACAGAGCTAAAACCAAGTTAAGCGTCAATTTCCTGCTCGATAGCATGTCACTGTCAGGGATAGCACTTTATTTTAATCTTGCACTACTGATCCACTGACGAACTAGTTTCCAACAAGCCACTGGCTTAGTCCGATATTGACGTTTGTTGATTTGAAATATATTCTGTGAGATTGATTTTGTTTTGATTTTGTTGTAGTTAGGTACGTTCTATTGCAATGTTCAGGTTCTTCGTCAATAGTTTATATTGCACATGCTAAAATATAGCTACACAATTATATAGTCTATGTGTACACATGGCTCGTCAATTGAAACTTGTGTACAAGTGCAAAGACATTATTGCACTCAGAATACACATGTATATTAAAGAATATTAAACTATATAAAGTAGTTACATAATTCATAGCAAATAATGTTTGTAGCAGCATAAAAATTTAGAAATTATTACTTTTTAATTTAATTTTTATAACAAGTAATTGAATTAACTGTCTTACTAAATCTTTCGTCTTGTTATATTTTAAATAAGCTTGTAAGTTTTATTGGGATTTTTTAGATTAGTATAAATTATTAATTGTTGTTTTACGAGGTCATTACCCTCAAGACGTGGACTATTAGGATCCATTGAGCTCATAAAAGATTCCTTTAGATTCCTTGTGTAGTTTACGAACCGTCATCACTTGGCTAAGTTAGGAGCGATAAGGCTTTGCTCATGCAGCTATTGCTCTAAGACTACAGCTATAAGATTGATGCTAATGTTACTCTTCAGTTCAGGCCGGAGGTTATGTAGTCTACTTTGTCTGAATTGCGTGCATCACGATTAAATATTGGCGAATCTAGCGAAATACTGTAGTTTTTTTTTGTTAACTTTTTATATGAATATTTGTAAAGAAAGTCTACTACTGTAGTTAATGCTAATTGACATCGAGCACCACCTTACCAAGCCAACGAGCAAAGAATAGAAAAGGCCAAACAGCAATGCAAAAACCTAATTTCAGAAAATTACTTCAAAATATAACACATATAAGAAATTAATTCCTATTAAGTACAAAAATATAAAGGACATTTTCAGCTTCATTTTCATATGGTTCCAATAGACTATTTTCTTCTCATCGGTTTTGTTTTGTTTTCCTTTTACTCGATGTTGTTGTCGACAACAGTACATAGCGCTCCACTAGAGTATTATTTAACTTTTATTGTAAAACTCGAATATTGTTTGCTTTTCTTCTCATGGTAGTAATGGTGCTAAATTTTATTAAATTTACTTTTATGTATCTTATATGCATTATTGACTACTACGTGTAAATGTCGATAAAGAATCTACAAGATTATGTGAACGATAGCCTTTTATGTAGGGATTATCTTGTTGATCTATGGAGTGTTCTATATGGAGCGTGAAACCAGACTCTGAGTATGAATATATACCTTGGACTACATAATATAATAACGGCACACTGGGTCAGGAAGCACAGATGCTTGTTTATGGCTCATTTCCTCCTCCCTATCTATGATTATTACTAAGCTTTGCCTTTCAATTTCGCATCATTTGCAGCTGGCGCGGATTTAAGAATAACCTTCCATCACCCTGGGAGTTTTCCTTCAAAGCTGTTGGCACTCGGTCTTCCTAGGTAGTCGCCCACAAAGTACTAACAGAGGCCGATGTAGCTTAACTTCGATTATTGACACGCAAAAGTAAAAAAGGACACACACATATTATAGGGAAATGATCAACTATGTCGATATCTATCACTTTTTAATAGCACATGTTAAATCCGTTAGGCAATTTACATGTAGTCCATTTTTCGTATATCCAGTTCAGTGAATGTGCGAGATTTTACTCTCAGATCAGCGCGGCTGGGATTCGAACCCACGAGAGTTCAATTCACCTCAGGATCTGTCATTTAAAACTTCTTGTCGTAACCCCTACGCTATTGAGACATGCAACTAAATAAGACATGCAACTAAACCAAGTGCGTTAATCCAGCCGGACTTTCCATTTGGCAGAGCACGACAGAGAGATAGTAAATATTTTTAGGATCAGTTAGGCATCGGAATGCATATCATTGCCGAAATTAAAGAGAAATATTGTCCTGCACTTTTTGGAAGGAATTTCTTAGATGTTTGGCAGCACTCCGTACAATGCTTACCGGAAGTGAGATCCTAGTCGTCCACTAATGTAAACTCTATGGTTATAGATACAGAATCCTCGTGCTGTTTGTTAAACTAATTTCTATATTTTATCTGTAAATTCACCGAGTATTTATTTTTTATCAGTACTCGTATAATATATGTCAAAGTTTATTTTAATGTATTGATGGTTTTATAGGGATTACAGATTGTTCAATAGTCGTAATTTACTCAAAGCTTTGAGTCTTATTCTGAAAGAAGTGATAGGTTAGGCAAACGTCTTTCCACGCAGGATTCGACTTGTAATGTCCGTCCTTTGTTCTAAATTTCATTTTGTGGTTAGGTAGGGCTATTAAGTTTACCTCTGTCCTAGTTCGAAGCTTTTGACGAAATCTAGCTGCAATTAAATTATGAAGCTTAATATCTGTCGGTGTGTTACTGATGTCCGAGAAATATTTGTCATTTAAAATATTTTAATGTGATAAGAATTTACACATATTGATTACCGTAATGCAAATCAATGCTAGTACGTTAAATCTAACCGAGTATCATTAAGATAAGGTAAACCTGTTTCTTTAAGTACTCCGCTACAATTCCATGTTGATCTTAATTGCTCTTTTCTTTGTAAAATAATATATAAAAATATTCCTAAAAATAAAAAATAGTAGTAAAGAATATTCTTTAATGTTACTGGAATAAGTAAGTATATTTTGAAATAAGTTGCACACTTTTGCCTAGTACCGTTGTTGTATTTTCTTGTGATTTAATATTTTAGCAACAGTAGCAGTATTAGCAAAGAAGAGTTACTAAATTCTTTATAATTATTCTGTTGTTTGTAGATTTCTTGACAGGATTTCTGTAATAATTTCTAAACATGAACGCTGAGAAATTGAAGCTGCTACAGGAGCAAGTCAGGATCGGTGGAAAGGTTTGTAGGCTTTCTTAGATTATAATTCCTTAATTCTCTGTTATTTGTTAAATAAAAATTTAACTAATTCTTTTTTATATCTATTAATCGATTAATACAGTGTCGAATTATGTTTTGCTTTGAAAGATTTCTTTATTTTAGCTGGAGAGATTTAGTTTACATCTCATGTCACTGAGTATTTTTGAAGGAAAAGAGTAATTTGCCTCCTATATGGATCCATATGAGTTTCCTTTCTTTCTTCTGCTGAATATTGATTTATTGATAGAGTTATTTTAGGCAGAGGAAGGTAGTAGTACATAGGCCTTGTAGTAGTACATAGGCCTTACAATGTGATTTGATTGATTGACTTAGAGTTCTTTAGAGACGTAAGTGGGATAAGTCACGTTACACTAGTTACTGGGCACTAATAGTTGATTGATAGTGAGGCACTGATGAGATTACAGTGATAAGAAAAAATAATGTAGTATTCTTTAATAAAGTCTAACATTACTGACTGATTGGCTGATTGTAGGGCACAGCGAGAAGAAAGAAGAAGGTTGTGCACAAGTCAAATGTCACTGATGACAAGAAGATTCAGACGACGTTGAAGAAGATTGGAGTGAACGTCATCAGCGGTATAGAGGAGGTATTAATTTGGTTTTATCTGCTGACAACTCTGGCAGTACCATTGATAATATATTTATATATATATATAATTATACTATATAATTATATCATTTGTCTTTACCGATAAGTGATGACAGTGATTCTAGAAGTTAGTTAAGATACTAGCATGAATAGCATATACGTGTACACTGTATGTGACAGAAATGTTTTTCACTTTCTATTTAGTCTCTAGAAACTAATTCGTATTGCCTGATTGCTCTAATTTGCACTTGATTTAACTTTCTGATGGCTATAATTTGAAAATTAAAATGTCCGCAGCCATCAACGATTTCATTATAGAGTTTATTTGATGTTGTTGAGAAATTGTACAGTTTACACCTATTGTTAATGTGTAAAGTAGGAATAGTAAACTGTCACTTATATTATGTTGTATGTTCGTGAAATAAAATCTGTGAAATAGTAATCTCGATGTCAAAATCTGCATTGTAATACCTGCAATCTTTCTGACATAACAGATCCGGGTCTCATATTTGACTGGTATGATAGTTTAGCTGGATGGATGATTGACTATTTGATTGATTTATTTATTGATTGATTGATTGATAGGTTAATTTGATCAAGGACGATGGAGAGGTGATACACTTCAACAACCCTAAGGTGCAGGCCTGTCTACAGTCTAACACATTTGCTATCACAGGACATGCTGAGACAAAACGTTAGTGATATCTAATTATCTAATCGTTAGTATTATCGTTAGCTGTGATATCTGTAATTAAAATGCTGCTTTGACGTTCGGGTCTAATTAAGTGACTACGTAACTGTGGCTGATATATAGCACGGTATATATCCAGTCATTTCAGCTACTGCTGTCTATCTTCAATGTTTGTTTATCAGTTTTAAAGCAAACATTGGTATTAATTTTACTATTTTATTACATCAAACTTTTGGTATTTTAATTTTTTTTTTTAAATGTACTATAAAATGCTTTAGTGTTAGTGTCTTATTTAAATGCGGTATTTTATGTTATTGCTGTTAAAATTGATTGATTGCTTAATTGATTGATTGATTGACAGCGATCACAGATCTGCTGCCGTCGTTACTGAGTCAGCTGAGAGCAGAAAACTTGACGTCTATGCTCAACAAGATGTCTATGGAAGGTGGCGCCCCCACAGGTTTGTCATCTCACTAATTCTTTTGTTTATGGCGCCGGTCTTGTGCTTATTGTGTTTAGCTTGTTATGTTTATTGCGAATCTGTTATGTGTTTACTGTGTTTAGCTTGTTATATTTATTGGGAATATCTAATTGTGTTTAGCTTGTTGTGTTTATTTGGAATATCCTATAGGATTGTTTTGTTTGTCTTGCACTTCTTGTTTCTGTCTTGTGTTTATTATGAGCATTGTATTTTTTAATTTTTGTTAAATTTAATGTGATTCATTAGAACTATGAAGATGCTGCTGCCCTGTTAGCATTAAAATATTAAAATGGTTTTATAGAGCTGACTGTCCAATGAGCTGCTCTTTTAGAGTAGACAAAAATAGGATTTGCTGGTTTATTGATAACGTGAATGTAGCCATAGACGATTGTCCATTTTAAGTTCAAATCAACAATACTGCAGCGGTTGATAATTATATTAATGCTAAGTACAAGCAAAAGGTTTCTTCCTATATAGTTTTTATTACAAATTAATTTTAATATTTTAATATTTCCTTGCTTGGTAGTTTTGACAAATTGGTGACCATTAACTTATTAAGTGCCTGATAATTATGGGAATGATATTCCAAGTGTAAAATTGAATGACGATGATCAGTTCATTTGATTGATTGATTTATTGATTTATTGATTGTGCAGGTGAGGGAGGGTCACACGCTGCTCTTGAGGTAGATGATGACGAGGTCCCAGGTATAAATTCTCTCCTACTACTCTCTCTTCCTTATTAATAACTTCCGTGTACTTGTGATATTATGAAAAGCCATGCTTCTAAAGAATTCATGATATTGATATATTAGATACATTAGTAGATATTGATATGCAGAGCATGCACTAGCCGCATCCAGTTCAGAGCAAAAAAACTCATCAGATCTCATGAGCACAGTGTTAATAGGTTAATGCCTTGTAGATGATTAAATAATCCTTGTATTAAATTATTTAGTTGTCTTAGTTATTCAAGACTTGACGCTTGTCATTTATGAATTGAGGTATTTAGTATGGTGGTTTTTTTGCAATTTAGTTCGCTATGGCTTTTGTCTCTAACCACACCCTTAGTTGAACCGTTCTTCTGTGGAATGGATTTAATCAGTTATACATTGTATTTTGCATGTATTTTGGCTTGATTTTGTCTCAATAGTGCTCAATGTTGCCATTGATGACTGTAGCACTCTAATTGTTGTTATGTTATATGTTATGTAATTTATTTATGATATTGTCTATTGTGCATTTCAGATCTTGTGGAAAATTTTGACGAGGCATCGAAGGCCGAAGTTGTTTAGAGGACAGCTTCACCCAGTGATGATATATCTAGCTCGTTTCAGTCCATCTCCCTTGTTTAAGAAGATTTAATTAGATAAATTATCAGCATTAGTTAATCATTTGTTAATCATTTGTTAATCATTTAAGATAAGCATCAGTTGGTGTTAAGCAACTGCAATGCTAGCTCTGTCATTCAATGCATGTAATTGGTCTTCCAGCAGCAAAACAACTCTGATAAATTACAAAGTAGTCGTTATACTATGATAAATTATGAAGTAGTCTTTACACTCTGATGCATTACGAAGTAGTTTATACTCAAATACACTATTAAGCAGTCTTTATACTCTGATAAATTACGAAGTTGTCTTTATACTGTGATGCATTAGAAAGCTCTTAGAAGTTGTGGGACAAATTAATACTTGGCAGGATCTACATTGATATCGATCATGTTGGAATAAGAAAATTGACTCTGAATCTGTTACCGCATCACTTAATCATTTGTACGCGTGTCTGTTTTGTGGGTGCTTTTGTAGTTTTGTATTTTACTGAGAGTGTTGGACTGATACTTAAAATCTCTGGTGACAAGAGACTTGCTGTGTTCTTTCTCTGGGTCATTTGTGATAAATATAATACTTGACAGATAATAAACGAACCGGTTGTGCCGTATGATATTTATGCTGAGAAACTCTTTATTAAACTCTATATATGAATTTACACTTCATTTTGCTAATCCAATGTACTCCTTTAACTATTAACAGTCAGGCTTAGCAATGCTTTGATAGCAAACGTTAATTAGAAAATTGCATGGATTAAGAAACGATTTGAGGTAGAACGTTAGATAATGTTGATGCATTCGTACGTGAAAACAAAAAATAAAAACTTGATATTTGAAGAAGTTCACGATGTGAGAGTAAATGTTTTAATGAAATGTTTAAAAAGCAAATATTTACAGAAATTTTATGGATGCGTAATGCAATTGTAACTGAAAAGTTTCGTAATGCAACAAGTTTACAGAGGCTATAACACTGAACCAACTATATAAAAATAGCTCACTTTAGATCAAGTAATGTAGATTTAAACGACAAATCTTCTGTTGGATTGAACTGCCGGAGTTCTGTTCACGGTAAAGATGATCAGTATTATCTAGGATACACCCAACTGAAATAGGAATAATAGATTTTATATTTATTGGGCTTAACGTTAAGATCAGAAGTCCGAAGGGCTTCTTTATGAAGAAACCCGACCATCGCCGTGGTTGATCCATATGATCGACCAAACAAAGCAGCAGTTAAACTAGACAGTGATGATCCAGATCATCCTCATCATCATCTTCCCTTGAATCCCAGTTTAACCAGGGTCGGGATATGAATAGACTTTCTCCAGTCCTCCCTGTCCCACACCATATCATCAGTTAATCCCCTATTTTTCATGTCCTTCTTAAGTATCGCATCCCACGTCAGTTGTGGTCTACCTCTTTCTAGCTTAATATCCAGTTCTTCCCTACAAACTCTCTTTACGATACATTCGTTTAAGTTTTTGTAGCAATTTCTGGAGCCTAGGCGCTCCCCAACCGAATGCCCTCTCTGACGTTGGTTTGGATCTTATTTTTATGTCGCCTTCTACGACACGTGCATATTTACACGGTTGGTAAATATGCTAAGTATACACTTTGGACTTAGGAATGATTATCTGGATTTTGGAATTTGCACCGTTTTTGGACCTTTTTATGCTCGCCGGCTTGATTTTGTCTCAATAGTGCTCGATGTTGTCATTGATGACTGTAGCACTCTAATTGTTGTTATGTTATGTTATGGTCTAGTCTTCAAGCAACCCGGACATAACACGGGGATCCAGTTCTCAATGAGAAATTCATGACAAACCTATTCAAATATCTAAGGTTCGATAGATAGAGAATACAGAATAGTTAGTCATCTGACAATGAGCTAAACGCTCTCAGGATTTAATCATTTAATGTGTTTTACTAAAAGCGACATCATGCAAAACAATCAGCGGTTAAAGTGGGGGAGGGGGGGGGGGCAGAAGGAAGGGGAACCTAGTGCCTGTAGCTCATTTTTTCTGAAGTAAATTTACTTAACATGAGCCCATATTAGACACTTGGAGATCTGTAAATGAAAGGGGTGGGAAACGAAAAATTGTGACAGTTTCACTAATTCTCAATTCCCACTTAAACCAGTGCATAAAATAATTATATTATCATGGGTGAATTTCTACTATGTATGTTAAACATTTAGTTTGAAATTTAAGAAAGACAAAGAAAATTTCGAGAAAGGAAACTGATTTAAATTTAACTCTTATTTAACTGGAGATAACTTCAACTTTATAAGCTTATTTGACGTTTAAGTTCTTTAATATGAAGATGACTATACGCACCCTGTCCCCTTTAATTAATTTTGCTTCGAATTCTTTAGAAGAATTTTTTAAATTCTTACAAAAAACAATTTTTACAATTATATTTTATGCAGGCCATTGTCCTTGTGGATAAGATCTTTATTGTAATGAAAAGGAATAAAGTTTTATTGTAAAAATATTTTTTCTTTCGCAAGAATTTACTAGATTCTCTTCGCTCTGCAGTTTATATAGTGACGTTTTGTTTTTATTTATATGCCAGACGTCACTATATTTCCTTATTTTAATAAAGTCGTCAAAATCTGGTAAACAATCTAATTAGTGTTTCTCCAGAGTATCTACTTAAAACTATGGATCTGCTGTCTTAATTTGCAATTCTCATGTCAATTCACAATTCACTTTTAATCATTTAGAATATTTCATAATCGCCTACTCGTAATGTATCTCTTTTGTCCAATATTACCCTATATTTTATTTTCTATATATCTATAGGCCTACCTTAGTCATTTATCATGAAAATATTGACATGATCTCTAATAATAATAATAATAATAACAATAATAATAATAATAATAATAGGCCTACTAATAACAACAAAGTCTTCAAAGTCAGTGCTACAGTCATCGTTGACAACATCGAGCACTATTGAGTCAAAATCAAGCCGGCGAGCAAAAAGAAGGTCCAAAACGGTGTAACTTCAAAATACAGAGAATTAGTCCAAAGTCTCTAATCGGTAGGCCTACCTATAATTCATAGTTAGCTTTTGTTTAGCCTTCGGAGACTTTGTTTCAGTTACTACCGAATAATAATTGGTTTGAAATGCATGGCGTGCCCTCTCTAATTTTAAATGTGACATCATCATCATCATCATCATCACCATTTTCTTCTTCCCTTTAATCGCATGTTAACTCGGGTCGATCGAGATACGAATAGACCTTGTCCACTCCTCTCTGTCTCATACCATATCACTAGTCTATCCCCTATGACATATCCACTGGCTGGAGCTAGTGGCGATATAGGTAAGATATTCAACCGCGGATCAGTAGGCTATGTGCGGGGTTTAAATCCTGGGCTCTCCCGTCACTGATATCGCTTTCGAGTGTGGAAACTGACGTTAACATTAGGGTTTTTCTTTATTCTCTTCCATTTTTTGATTTTGAATGCAACATTTAAAAAAAACTTTCACGTGTATCAATCCGCTTATCTTAGATCTGCTCAGTGGTGTCCAGAAACGCGTCGATTAAACTAGAGAACATCGGCCTACATTCCAACTTCTAGAGGATATATAGACCCTACACCTAGTGTAGGCCTAATATTTAAATTTTTACTGAAAATAATTCAGCATAGGCTAGGCCTATCGAGGTGGGTCTAGGACGTACCGGATCTACCGGATGTCGCACCTATAGTCATGGGACTCATGACTTCCTACTTCGGTAGCCTACTAAAAAGGCGTGTGATTTTTAACGCTGGCAAATTTGCACATTTTTTCATTTAAGAAATAATTCGATGACCTTTTTAGTATCTAAGCTAACTAGTGTCTCCATAACAGCGTTATTTTATTATGTCAAATGTGACGTTAAGTTTCATAATTAATTTATTAGATTTTTTTGTGATAGATTGATTTAATTAATTATGGATAATCTAATTTGTATTATGCTTGAAAGTTGTGATCATATATCAAATATATCTGATGTGTTCTTATATACGTATTATATGATGATTCTTAGTTTGATGAAATTATTTACTCTTAATTACGTCAGGCTGCTAGCTTACTACAGGATATTTTCGCAGATTTATGGGAGGGGGGGGTTCCACAAGGACTCTAACCCCCTGGCCCCCTTTCCTTTGTCTATACCACAGAAACAGAATCTCTAATATGTATATCTTGATTTACTGCTGTCCGTTCTTTTAGATCTGCTGGAAAGTTTTGACGTTTAGTTCGTAATTCATACATAGCAACATTTAGCTTCTGCAATAGTCTGTTCAATACATCATTGTTGTCACAATGCCTCTAAAGTGCATCTGTCAGATCTGCAACTGTGGGTAAGCAGCTTATCCTATCAATAAATCTATAAAAATTAATGTCCGGTTCCTCGTCATAAAGCAATATCAGGGACGTCTCAAGCAGACTCTGTACCAACAGACGCCAAAGCATCACGCGTTGAAGACTCAGTACTCAGAGACAACAAGGGAAAGCATGAAAGCAATTTAAGTCCAAGATCTAAGGCAAAACCGTCAAAATATTGACCTTTGGCGAAAAGATATGATTTTTAGCTTGCCCAGGAATATAGCCTACAAATGCATTTACAAGAACAAGTATGTTGTGGCAGAGATTTCCTTTACGTTGGAGCAGAAAACATAAACAAGTGGCAGATATATTGCCCGATACTTTAAGTAGATTTTTATCAGAGGAACTAAAAGAACATGAAGTTGGATAGATTATCAAAGGATCAGATAGACAGGCAGATACCCCTTAACCTAATCCTTTAACAAGTAGAGAAGCAAGCTTGAGTTTTATACGTTCACAAACTTGGATTTCTCAAGTGTAACCTCTATATAAAGTATACTTTAACTTGATGGAGAAACTCACTTAAGGACCTCGGTTTGAATTCATACAAAACGATGGACCAATTGCTAGATTGTCAGATTCACTGTGCGGACTCTCTGACGGATCGCTTGTTCTGTTAATAGTTGTAGTTAAAATACAAATTATCAGTTGATTCATGCCTACATTACCTTCTTGTATGCAGCGAAGACATACCGGAAATAGTTATCAACCGGAAGCAGTAATCAACCGGAAGCAGTAATCGACAAAATGCAGTTATCAACAAAAAGAAGTAATCAACAAAAAGCAGCAATCAACCTGAAGTAATAATCAACCGGAAGCAAGAATCATTTCAGGCTACGGATATATCGATCAAATTCATTAATTCGTTTACACGAATGTCCATTTTTAATATTTTCATAAATAACTGATTGTCTGATTGATATTGTGATTTGAACAGATGCATGGTGAAGGAAATGGCACAGGCTGATGATACAAATTCTCGGGCAAAATATTGATTAATTGCTTGATCGATCAATTTATTGAATAAATGATTGACGGATTAGTCATTCGATCGCCTGGCAGAAAGTATGATCGATAGATTATTGATTGATTGATTGCTGATAGATTGCTGATTGATAGATTGCTGATTGATTCATTGCTGATTGACTGATTGCTGATTGATTGCTGATTGATTGCTGACAGAGTGATTGCTGATTGATTGATTACTGATTGATTGCTGATTGATTGATTGCTGATTTATAGATTGATGGATTGCTGATTGATTGATTGCTGAATGTCGTGATTGATAGATTGCTGATTGATTGATTGTTGATTGATTGATTGTTGATTGATTGACGTTCAGGAAGCACAAGTGTCCCATCCACTACAGATGTATGGATGTGGAGCCGTGGAATGGGACAGAGTACCGGAATCAGTTCCCGACCAAGCCGATGATCAAGACGAAGAGCTGCAAGCCTGACTCCCTGCCCTACCAGAGCTGTGCCCCCCTGCAGGGCGAAACCACTGCCAGGTGATCAATCAATCAATTATCAATCAATCAATCAATCAGCCAATCAATCAGCGAATCGATCTATCAGTCAATCGACCAATCAATCCATCTGTGTATCTTTTAATCAATCAATCGATCAGCCAATCAGTCAATCAATCAATCAATTGATTGATCAATCAACCTATCAGTCAATCAACCAATAATTCCATCTATCTTTTCATCAATCAATCGATCAGCCAATCAGTCAGTCAATCAATGAATCAATCGATTGATCAATAAATCTGTCAGTCAATCAACCAATCAATCCATCTTTCTATTTTTTAATCAATCAATCGATCAGTCAATCAAACACTCATTCAGTGGAATAATCACTCAGGAAGGTACATATCTGTATCTCTGCTGATTAATATCGCTTTGATTGATTGATTGATGAATTGGTGTCTTGTTGAAATGATTGATTAATTGATTTATTAATTGATTTATTCATTTATTGACTGATTATTTGATTGATTGACGGACCGAATGACTGACTGATTGATTAACTGATTGATTAACTGACTGATTGATGGACTGATTGATTAACTGACTGATTGATGGACTGATTGATTAACTGAGTGACTGATTGATTGTCTGATTCATTAACTGACTGATCGATGAACTTATTGATTAACTGACTGATGGACTGATTTACTGATTGATTGACTGACTGATTGATTGACTGATTGATTAACTGACTGATTGATGGATTGATTGATTGATTGACTACAGAGCTGACTACAAGAAGCATCCTATGCCTGAGATGAACAAGCGCTGTCCGGAGCCCTATCAACCCCCCGAGGGCTGCATGGAGGGCATGACCAACTACAAGAGAGACTACACCAGTCAGTGTCTCTCCAAAGCGTTAATTCTTTTAATGATGTCCATGAGTTTACTAATACTTCATCAGTTACTGAATGATTGCTACTGGAAAATAAAACATTGATATATTCGCGAAATTAGCAATTGATCAAGTAAAAGCCATTAGAGTCTGAATTGATCTGTATATTTATATTATATATTTAAATTTATGTACTTATGAAACTAGATTAAGAGTGAATGTAATGCAATACTATACAGTACAGGCTGTGTAAGTAGTAATCTAATGTAATAATATGCAGCGGATGCTCTGTAAGTAGTTATCTAATGTAATAACATACGGTAGAGGCTGTGTAAGTAGTAATCTAATGTAATAATATGCAGCGGATGCTGTGTAAGTAGTTATCTAATGTAATAACATACGGTAGAGGCTGTGTAAGTAGTAATCTAATGTAATAATATGCAGCGGATGCTGTGTAAGTAGTTATCTAATGTAATAACATACAGTACAGGCTGTGTAAGTAGTAATCTAATGTAATAATATGCAGTGGATGCTGTGTAAATATGTATGTTGTATTGTAGAGAAGCCACTAAACGTGAGTAGACCGGTAAAGCCAATTCAGTTGAAAGTTACGGGCAGATTTTCTGACGAAACAAGCAACAGAAGTAAGTCAAGCACCTCATAAAATTGTGAAATATAATGAAAATTACTCTAATACTTATTATACAACATATGTGTACAATATTTCAGCAAAAATACCGACCTTAGGTCCAATAGGCCTATATAACTGCCGTACTTGTAAATCTTCACTGATGAACTGTAAAATAACATCTTTTAAAGTCTTTTTCTCTATTCGAACAGAGAAAGATTGTCAATTCAAGCGGAATCCTTAACGATTTATTTTTACTGGTTTTGTGTAATTTCTGCATTTAGCTGTAGAGATCTCTATGTCACTATGAAATAATCAACATTGAAATGCTGGTTATATACAAGACAACGAAGCATTGTTAGTATGAAATAAAAAGTTGATGGTAGTGGCTTATAAACAACGTAGTTCACGTGTTTGTTTTATATAGATCACCATATAGCAGTAAATATTTGGTTCTAAACCATGAACCTGCCAGTAGGCAGTGCACTGAGAGAGAGAGAGAGAGAGAGAGAGAGAGAGATATAGTACTAAGTTCGTAGTAGTAAGTTCAGTTAACGATGGCTCTCCATGTAAGACAGGCTGGAACCAGTGGCGAAGTCGGTAAGGCACTCGACCGCGGATCAGTATATGCAGGGTTCAAATCCTGAGCTCGCCCGTCACTGACATCGCTTTCGAGTGAGGAATCTGACGTTAACATTAGCTAACATTTACCAGCTTGAAGTCGTTTACTTGTGGACAGCTGACTACCGCAAGTGGCCGCTGAGCGAGAGGTTCGAGTACAAACCCCCGGGCTACACGCCTCTCTGCGACCCCTTCGACTCGATCACGTCCTACCAGTCGTCGTTCCCGGGTCACAACCAGCCGGTGAGGGAGAGCATGAAGCCCTCTAGTCAGCCCCACAACTCCTGCGACCCGCTCGAGGGTAGGACCATCTACCGGGACAACTACGTGAGACACAGCCTCCCCGAGCCGTTCATGAGGAAGAGAGAGGAGCCGAACCTCTGCTGTATTCCGCTAGACGGAATGACGTGCTATCGACGAGAGTTCATCGACAAGGGAACAGGTAGAGTTAACTGTGATAGTCAATAATATAACATAACGTATCGTAACATAACAAAACGTAACTTAGCATATAGCACAGCATAGAATAGCATAGCATAGCATAGCATAGCATTGCACAGTATAACATAACATAACGTAAAGTAACGTAACGTAACGTAACGTAACATTACAGAGTCAGGAAGCAATTACATGTTTGTTTTAAGACTCACTAAACACTTAACTAATATAAATTAATACTACCTCGTAGTTCAATAGGTGACTGAAAATTACATTATACAAGTAGGCTACATTTACCAAAAAGAGCCAGTGACCAACTAGGCCTATAACTATTTATATAAAATTCCAAATCTATACTTCTATTTAGGTCAATAAATCAATCAAAAGATCAATCAATTGTTAATTATAAATCAAACAATAAATAAAAAAGCTGGTAAAACTAAGGCTAACGTCAGTTTCCTCACTCGAAAGCGATGTCAGTGACGGGAGAGCCCAAGATTTGAACCCGCACCATCTGATCCTCGGTCGAGTATTTTGTCTCTCACCGTTTACGGCCCCCTCACTCTGCTCATCGGTTGTAACTTGGGTCCACAGTGTTCGATGTTATCATGGACAGCAGTAGCACTCTAATCGTATTGTTGTTGTTGTCTTTAGCTTCCTTTTCAATATATTCCTGATCGTATAATTCGCAGCCAGGCGTCCTAGCTGTAAGCCGGACGACAAGCCGCTTGTCAGCTGCTTCCCGTTTGACGGGAGCACCACCCAGCGAGTCGACTACACTCCCTGGCCAGTCGGTCAGCCCTACCGGCGCTGTCCCGACCCCTACCAGCCTCCCGTCGACTGCATGAACGCCGACACCATCTACCGCCTCGCCTACACGGCCAAGCCCCTTGAGCCTCTGAGGCAGCACAAGCCCACCGCTCCCCGGGTCGTCTGCGGCAAGTTCGAGGGGCTGACGTCACACAAGGCTGATTTTAGAAAGTACGTGCGGGCTTTGGGTTGATTAATCCTCGAAGAGTTTAGATTTTAATTGATTGACATGATTTACTTGAAATGTTGAGTAGTTAGGTTGATTTCATGAAGCGATGTTTCATGCGGTAAAGTTTAATTTTAGGCTATAAATTAATAATTTGGGTGAATGATTATTTAATTTTTATTCCTTTCTTTATAGATTACAGCTAACGACGCAGGCTGACATACATATGTCACTACCACCTCACTCGATCATCCTGACTGATTGATTTATAATCGATTGTCTGACTGATAGATTAGCTCATTCATTAGCTCATTCATCAACTCCTTCATATACTACTTCATTAACTCATTCACTAACTCATCCATTAACTCAATCATTAACTCATTAATTAGCACATTCACTAACTCAATCACTAACTCATTCATGAACCCATTAATTAACTCATTCACTAACTCAATCATTAACTCATTCATTAACTCATTAATTAAATCATTCACTAACTCATCCATTAACTCATCAATTAACTGAGTAATTAACTGATTGATTGATTGCAGATGGTGCCAGGAGCCGCTGAAGCCCATCAAGCGGGAGGAGTATCAGCCTGTCTGTGAGCCGTTTGACGGCGAGGCGACGTACCGAAGGGACTATCAG
Source organism: Enchytraeus crypticus (assembly GCA_905160935.1). NCBI lineage: Eukaryota > Metazoa > Annelida > Clitellata > Enchytraeida > Enchytraeidae > Enchytraeus > Enchytraeus crypticus. Next base: position 94,657 of record CAJHZI010000238.1, on the reverse strand, counting down.
GGACGGATTCAGCCCGTAAGACCCAGCATGAAGCCCGAGACCGTCGCTCATGTTAGCTGCGACCCTGCCGAATCCTGCACCGAGTACAGAACCTCGTTTACTAAAAAGGTTCTGCATCAGCAATTCTCTACATTCCTCACGTTGTTATGTTATATCAGCAGTTAGGCTACGATGCAATTCCCTGGTTGCTATTATGTTATTTCATTAATTAGGCTACGATGCCATTCCCTGGTTGTTATTATGTTATTTCAGCACTTAGTCTACGATACCTTTCCCTGGTTGTCATTATGTTATATTTTCAATGAGGCTACGATACCATTCCCTGGTTGTAACTATGTTATTTCATCAGTTCGTCTACGATGCCATTCCCTGGTTTATTTTGTTATTTCAGCAGTTGGGCTGAAATGATTATGAATTTGAGTGATTTTCATAGTTATGCAATGATGATTTGTTGACTGATTGATTGATGAATTAATTGTTATTTGATTGACTGCATATCGTGTGCCAATACCGGCGTTATTGATACCTACAATTTTATGGTGATTGATTGATTCATTGGCTGAATTTTGACTATTTGTCTTATTCACCAATCTTTTGACTTAATTTGATCTAATGGGTAATTTGTTGGCCTCTTTCATCGATAGACTGACTGATTGATAAATTGACTATATTGCTGATTGGTTGATTAACGTATCGATTGATTGTATTGCTCATTGATTAATCAACGTATCGATTGATTGTACTGCTGATTGACTGATCAATGTATCGATTGATTGTATTGCTGATTGGTTGATTAACGTATCGATTGATTGTGTTGCTAATTGATTGATCAATGCTTCGATTGATGGTATCGTTGATTGATTGACTAATGTATTGCTTGATTGAACTGCTGATTGATTGATCAATATATTGATTTATTGTATTGCTGATTGATTTTTTAAGTATCGATTGATTGTATTGCTGATTGATTAACGTATCAATTGATTGTATTGCTAATTGATTGATTAACCTATCGATTGATTGTATTGCTGATCGATTGATCAATGTATTGATTGATCGTTTTGCTGATTGATGGATCAATGTATCGATTGTTTGTATTGACTGTATTGCTGATTGATTGTATTGATTGATTGTAATGCAGATGGTGTGCCCCTGCCCTGCCGCACCCCTACAAGTGGGGGTGGGTGAGACAGAGTGCTACGCGTTTAAACAGGAAGATTGTTCGGGTCACAAGTGGTTCGAACCCAAGTGCCTAGAAACCACTGCGGTCTGCTAGCCGCTCCTCAATGCTGCAGCATTTCTCTAATTTATTCAGATGCAGACAAACTATAAATATGTTTTAACTTTTGTTAAATTATATTGCTCGTTCATTTCATAGATTAAATATTTTTTGTTAAACGGTTGTTAGATTTTGATAAATGGATTTTGCTAAGTGTTGCACTTAATAGATGAATGAAGTTTCTTTCATAATGTGTTCTGAAAACTCTGGATGCACAACGAAAGCGTATGGCGATAGGATTCAATTTCCGGCGGTATGATATTATTTTTATTTTATTTTATTTTATTCCGTATAGTTACACACATGACATACCGCATGTGTTTACAATGTTTCCTTTCTTAAGTTTCTGTTTTTGTAGTTTTCGTTATTTCCTCCATTCCTTTCCATGGTTATTAGTAATCGTTGCCTTTTGTTGGCGCTCCAATAGCAGCCGGCGCGGATTTAAGAATAACCTCCAACACCCTGGGGATTGTTTACTTTCAAAGCTGTCTACACGCGGTCTTCCAAAGTGGTCGCCCACAATTTACTAACCGCGTGCAGCGTGGCTTTACTTCGTTCAACTGACGCGCAGCTTAACTGAGTTCGCTAAATCCCCCCTTAATATTGAAGTGACAAAACAGACTTTAACATTTTGATTGCCTACTAATGAGTTGTGATGGAGTGAAGTTATATTGTTGAGTGGAGTTATGTGATAGAATGGAGTTATATGATAGAATGGAGTTATGTGATAGAATGGAGTTATGTGATGGAGTGGATGGTTTAGAGTCTGAATTCACTATATTAATTTAAAGTTGTTTGCGGTACTACAAATTTCTCTTCGCTTTTTGAGCTATTATTTAGTCGTAGACCGCCAGTATGATACCAGTTTGTCGAAGTTCAAGCGATATTTTCGAAATTATTTCGAGTCCTATCTTAATAATACTGTATAGTATATAGTTTGGATAAGTAATAATAATAGTAACAATTACAACAATTAGAGTGCTACTTTCGTCCATGACAACATCGAGCACCATTGAGACAAATCAAGTCGGTGAGAAAAATGAAGGTCCAAAACTGTGCAAACTCCGAATACAGAGATAAAGAGCTCAATATAAACAGAAAGTCGTTTAATATTGTGGCTTAGGCGTGATTGTGCATTCCTCATAGGTTTGCAGTTAGAGTTTCGCTCTAGATATTTGCCACTATTCTGCTAGAAGATAAAAATAGCTCATTAGTGAATCATTTAAACCGATGAAAAATACAGAAATTAGCTCTAGATTTATTTTGTCAAGAATTAACTATTTTTAACTATTCCATAAATATTAAGCTTAAGTGTCAAGAACATCATTATTAGAAAGATTAAAATATTTAAAATAAACTTCAAATTCATCTTTCATTTGTACGATCAAAATAAAGTTGTGATTTTGAAAATCGAAAATCGAAAATCATAAATCTTATCTTAAATTATTTCAATACAATATAAATTGCAATATTTAATAAATTAAATTATATAACTTATTATTAACTCCTAATAGCTACAATAATAATTGAGTCAATAGGGCCTATAGAGTATAGGCAATTTCTGAAATAAGTCTAGCACATATATGCATGAGCTCCGAAACGACATCTTAAACTCGTCAAACAACATTGAAGTTTCGTCACCGAACCAGTCGAGTTTATAAGCATATGCACTTTGCTTTTTGCATAGAATATAATCGTTAACTAAGGAACATGTCATACTTGAGCTAGTGTCCCTTTGCCTTCATCGCTATTTGGGTTAGTCTACACTTACGGAATACGTAAAGTTAGCAGTTAACTGTTTGTAGTTTCACCACATCATCATCATCATCATCATCTTTCCTTGAATCCCAGTTCAACCAGGGTCAGGAAACGCAAAGACTTTCTCAAATCCCATCTGTCCCACCCACATCACATAGTCAATTCCCTATTTGAGACTTTTCCATACGTTTATATTTTTGTAGCAATTTCAGAAGCCTAAACGTAATTTCACTGCATCTGTCAGATTAATCGCCTATCTTATATAAGCTCTCTCTCTCTCTCACACACACACGCATACAGTTTGTGCTCAGATCATGACGTTGCCACACTCATCTCCACTCTCACACTCTCCTAGACTTACCTTTATGCTCCTAGCCGTGAGATTACATTATAAAACCCTAGCGCCATCTTTATGATGGAATGAGAACTAATTGCAGCTGAATGTCACTGATTTACATTGTTAGGGTAACGTATCTTATGCTAAAGTCAACAGATACAAACCATCCAGTAATCTACGCTCCAGAAAAACTCCAATCAAACTAAAACATGCAGTATTAACTTCATGATAACTATCAGCGCATTTAAAGAATCGACAAAGCAGTTTACTGCTCGATAGAGTCGATACGAGTCCAAAGCCTGGGTAGATGAAGAAGCTCTTACATTGTGACTCCAACGAATAAAATGCTAAAGCTAAAGCATATTTTAACGTCAGTTTTCTCTCTCGAAAGTGACATCAGTGACGGAAAGAGCAATAACTGAAATCTATTACATTTTGGCTCCGCGCATACGTCTCGATCTCGACCCATACGTCTCGATCTCGACCCATACGTCTCGATCTCGACCCATACGTCTCGATCTCGACCCATACGTCTCGATCTCGACCCAAACGTCTCGATCTCGACCCATACGTCTCGATCTCGATCCATACGTCTCGATCTCGACCCATGCGTCTCGATCTGGGCCCATACGTCTCGATCTCGACCCATACGTTTCTATCTCGACCCATACGTCTCTATCTCGACCCATACATCTCGATCTCGACCCATACATCTCGATCTCGACCTATACATCTCGATCTCGACCCATACGTCTCGATCCTTTCCTAAACAATTGTCACGGAAGAATTAATCTTATTTAAGATCATAGTTAGACTCCGCAGATCCAAATAAACTGCCTCGCCCCCCCCCCCTCATAAAAACTATCCCTCAGTGGGGGGTTCAGTCCCCGGTAGCCCGGCCTCTGAAGTCCTCGCACTCTCTCGTGACCTCTGAACTGTACGATGAGCCACGGCAGCCACAAGCGCCGCCCCCTTACCACTGCCGTCCTCAGATAACATCATGGACATCTGAAACACGTTATCAATCAATCAATCGATTAATCGATCATGCGGTCAATCAATCCATCAATAATCATTAAATCAATAAATCATTTAATAAATCAGTCACTCAATCAATCAATCAATCAATCATTTGACCAATCAATCAATTAACAATCATATAATCAATCAAGCAATCGATTAATCAATAAATAAATAAATCAATTTATGCAACCATTTAGTCTTTCTATTGATTAACTGTCAAGTTTATGCAGTGAAGTGTGCTAAATGTCGCAAATTATGTAGAGGGCTCAGCTTGTTGCTCAGTGGAATGGTTTTGAAACGGATATAGTACATTTCTATGCTGTGCTTGGGACACTGTAGAGTTTACAATTCGTTGCGCAAATGTAAAGGAAAGTGGAAGACAGAGAAGAGTGGAGGAGTCATATATCATGGACCTGCCAGTAGGCAGTGCACTAAGAGATATTAATATATATATATATATATATATATATATATATATATATATATATATATATATATATATATATCATCATCATCATCATCATCATCATCTTCCCTTAAGTCCCAGTTTAACCAGGGTCGGGATACGAATAGACTTTCTCCAGTTTGAAGTTTATCCATTCGTTAAGTTTTGTGGCAGTTACTGCAATTACTATATACATGTATATATATATATAATATATATATTGGCCTCTATATATATATATATATATATATATATATATATATATATATATATATATATATATATATATATGTACATATACAGATATACTCAATTCGAAGTATCATTGAGTACTATCTATTGAAAGTATCATTGAGTACCATTCTACTGAAAGTATTATTGAGTACCATTCTATTCGAAGTATCATTGAGTACTATTCTATTCGAAGTATCATTGAGTACTATTCTATTCGAAGTATCGTTGAGTACTATTCCATTGAAAGTATCATTGAGTACTATTCTACTGAAAGTATCATTGAGTATTATCTACTGAAAGTATCATTGAGTATTATCTACTGAAAGTATCCTTGAGTACTATTCTACTGAAAGTATCATTGAGTACTATTCTACTGAAAGTATCATTGAGTACTATTCTATTGAAAGTATCATTGAGTACTATTCTATTGAAAGTATCATTGAGTACTATTCTATTGAAAGTGTCATTGAGTACTATTCTATTGAAAGTATTATTGAGTACTATTCTATTGAAAGTGTCATTGAGTACTATTCTATTGAAAGTATTATTGAGTACTATTCTATTGAAAGTATCATTGAGTACTATTCTATTGAAAGTATCATTGAGTACTATTCTATTGAAAGTATCATTGAGTACTATTCTATTGAAAGTATCATTGAGTACTACTCCATTCGAAGTATTATTGAGTACTATTCTATTCGAAGTATCATTGAGTACTACTCCATTTGAAGTATCATTGAGTACTATTCTATGTAATACTGAGCGGTACCTGGATATGTTTGTGGATTAACAGATTCGTCATGTCAATCATTTTACGTTTGAAGTGAGGATGAAATCTGAACAAACTCCCGTCCACAGCTACCGTCACCAGTGGCTCATTCACTCTGTTCACGAGCACTGCTATACCTGACGCGTACCAGTGACATCATCAAATGGCAACAGTAAGTAGTTTAGTAGCATTTAAAACATTAACGCTTCGCGAAACCCTGGGCTGATTTGAAATAGGTTTTAAACCAATTTTCTATGTACACAATTGCACACCCATCTGCTTATTAATAGTCACATACACATGTACAATCCTCCATACCATTAGTACCACCTCCATTCCACTAGTACCCTTCCTCGTACTGAACTCCCTGATTTTGGCTTGCACCGTTTTGGACAAATTTATTTTAATTAATTAATTTATGTAAGTAGGTGTCAATAAGTGAGTGTCCAATTCGATTGACGAAATACTCTCTATAATAAATCACTATTATGTTTAATGTAGAATTGTTTACTTGGGTATTTGCCTTGACTAGAAGGTGTTTTATTTAGGTGCGAATGATTATTGACCTTTTATGTGGACTGCAGTAAAATAAATAAAAAATATAGAAAAATAGGGGATTAACTATGATGTGGGTCAGAGAGGATTGGAGAAAATCTATTGTTATCCAGACACTAGTTAAACTGGGATGAAAGGGAAGACGATGATGATGATTGAAGTAAAATAAATAAATAGAATAAAATAGCTGACTGATGGACCTACCTGCAGCCACTAGATAGGCGGCCCTGATAGTGATGACGTCACAGATATGATGAAGCTTAGCGCAATCCTTAGGTCCTGGACTGGAGTATCCCATCAGCTTCAGCACCGATATAGTGTTAGCATAGCCTGTCGACTCGTCGTCACTGTGTAATCAATCAATAAATCAATCAATCAACCAATACTCGATCAATAAATCAATCAATCAATCAATCACTCAATCAATACTCGATCTCTCTCTCTCTTAGTGCACTGCCTACTGGCAGGTCCATTGCATATAACGCCTCCGCTCTTCTCTGTCTTCCGCTTTCCTCATCATTTCCACATATGAGTGGGTCATTTAACATACCTAATCTCGGCTTGCCCCTGCCTTTTTTCCTTCCATTCTACGTTCTGTGTCCTCCATTAATAGACCTTCCCCCCTTATAATGTTTTCTCTCCAACTCTTCTTCCTATTTCTTAATACTCGATCTATAAATCAATAAAACAAGGAGTCCACCGAGCAATAAATCAGTCAATCAATCACGCTGATGATCGCGCTGATGATCGCGTTGATTTATGGAGTATATCTTACAAATATCAGATCCATCGTGGTAACACTGTTCATTCTCTCTCTCTCTCTCTCTCTCTCTCTCTCTCTCTCTGTCACTCTCCTCTCTTTCTCTCATCATATACTGTACTAATTAATGATAATTTTAGGGGACTTTACCAAATCAGCTACATCTGTCTTCTGCTTTCCTCTTCATCTCTACATTCTAATGCGCGATCCTCTAAGACGCTTCGTCTGTATAACGGCACACTGGGTCAAGAAGCGCAAATACTTGTTTAAGGCCCATTTCCTTACTCCTCTCCGTGGTTATTAGTAGTCGTTGGCTTTTGATGGCGCATCAATTGCAGCCCCGCACCGATTTAAGAATAATCTTTCAACACCCTGGGATTTTGTCATTCAAGTTGTCAAAACTAGGTCTTCTAAAGTCGTCACTAAACCATATGCTAACCGAGGCCTTTTTAGCTTAACTTCGATTATATAATTACTGACGCGAATCTAACCCTAATGAGCTAAATCCTGCCGATATCTTCCTTTAATTCTATTCAATTCCATTCTTGCCAATGAATTCAGCAAATAATACTCTAATAAAATAGACTATCCGTCACTGCTTTCTATTTACTACTACACATATCTATTTCATATCTATTACATATCTATTACACAGCAGTGTTAAGTACTTATACCTTTCAATATCAGATATATATTTGGTTTGAAGAGTCCATGCTGTTTCTAATTGTCTCGTCTTCACTCCGTCAAGCATAAGCTCCAGGTCGACACATCGTAGCACTATTCTACGTACTAGCTCTCCCAGATATAAACCAGATATCATCTTCTCGTATCTGTCAATCAATCAAATAATCCGCAATCAATCCGACAATTAGTAAACAAATTATAGAATGAATGAATGAATGCATGAATGAATGAATGCATGAATGAATGAATGCATGAATGAATGAATGCATGCATGAGTGAACGAATAAATGAATGAATGAATGATAGCACATATGATCATTCAAGTGATGAATGGGAGCACAAGTGGTGTGATAGCACACATGATCTAATAGCACAAGTGATGTGATAACAGAAAATCTGTAGGTTGTAGTGTGCTTAAAGTCAAGGTTCAGAGGCACAAGGCTTCTCTTCAAGACGACTCGACACACTCGAGCTACCGTCACAAAGATTAAGGTAACAGTAAGTTACTATTACTATTTGATTCATCCCTAGAAAATCTGTATCATGTACTCTGTTAATAAGTTCTCGTTTAGAGAGTTAAATAAAGGTGTAATTAAAAGACTTAGAGCTGGACCAACATTTGACGACCCGGATTGATGGATAGGATGTCCACGTCCTTATCCAGTCGAGTCCTGATGAAATCTAGACATCCATCCTCTCCAAAACCTCCCCACTCCGTGTTGATAATCACCTATTATCAATTAATTAATCGATTGTTTAATTAATTGATCAAATATTTATCAAGCAGTAGTATTTTAGTATGTACTAAAAGTATAAAGTAGAATCTTTATAAAGACTCGATATCCATTCACTTAGAAAACCTTGATCTTAGCTTTGTTTGGTGTAAATTGTCAGTACTAATCATCAGTAACCAATAAAATATACAAAACCATATTAGTCATCTTATACACGAACAAGTACAACAATACAATCTCAAACTAACAATGATTTAGCACGCATTTCAACCCCTCAATATGATGTGAACGAAGTTACGAATCTAAATATCAATCAATCCGAAGAGCAACATATCAATCAGAATTAAGGTCTCTAAACGAAGGTAACTATTGCATGTACATTTACGTGCGAGTATTGAATGAACCACGTGTGCATATCGAGTAAAGTATGACTATAAATGGGAAAGCGTGAATTAAATTACCAATGAGAGATCAAGAGAAGTTAAAATATTATAGAAAACCTCATTTGCTTTTTCTTTGTAGGCCGTTCTGTCGAAGTACTTTACGCGATCCATTTTTTCGACGTAGCAGGCGTTAGTGCCAGTGCCTGTCAATCAATTAATAAATCTGTTAATCAATCAGTTAATCTATTATTTGCTAGTCAATTAATTAATCAATTTGTCTGTTGATGAATCAATTCGTAACTAGTAAGTTAATTAGATTTACAGTATCAATGTTACAGATATATCGCGATGATAAAGTATCACGATGATATTGATATTCCGATGATAAAATATATGATGATGATGATAATACCATTAAGGTAGCAACATCACGATGATGTATAAATAACATAACGATGATGATTTCTTGATATTGACGGTTAGAAATCTAGTTTAATGATCCCACTAGTGCTGACCTCAGTTTTCATGTTGACGTCTATGAAATTAACTGAGATCGTGGGATCGTAGTCGCATAGTTTCACTTCTGGTCATATTCACTAGTGAGATAATCAAGTGTATAAACCTCAACAGTTGCATAAACTACTGATTAGTCACCATTTGATATTCTGCAAGCTTGAATATGACGAGTAGCTGCGAGCCTGTTTTCGGGCGTTTACGCAGTTGCTTAGTTACACCATTAAAGTTTAAACTGCAGATTAGTTTAAACTGCAGATTAGTTTGAACTGCAGATTAGTTTGAACTGCAGATTAGTTTAACTGCAGATTGATTGATCGAGTCGAACCAATGATAACTCCTATACGAGTTTGTTGATTGTGAAAAGCGCAGGACATCAGACACCCGACAGTATCGTTCAGTAGAGCCACACACCCCACGTTACCACTTAACTTCTACACACACACAAATATACACAGTCGTATACACACATACATACAGACACACACAGACACACAGACATATATGCACACACAGGTACACCTACACACACATGTGCATATAACACACGCTATTAGACACTCCACAGTATCGTTCAGTAGAGCCACACATACACAATCACACACACATTCATAAACACAATTACACATAAATACACACACTCTCACACATACATAAACACAATCACACATACATGTATATACGCATCGATATCTCTCTTAGTGCATTGCCTACTGGCAGGTCCATCGTATATAACGCCTCCACTCTTCTCTGTCTTCGGATTTCCTCTTCATGTCCACATATTAGCAGATCCTTAAATCATCTAACTTATCTAATCTCGGCCTGCCTCTATATATTTATATATATATATCTATATATCTATATATATATATATATATATATCTATATATCTATATATATATATCTATATATTTCTTTAAACTGCACATACACAATCACACACACATTCATAAACACAATTACACATAAATACACACACTCTCACATATACATAAACACAATCACACATACATGTATATACGCATCGATATCTCTCTTAGTGCACTGCCTACTGGCAGGTCCATCGTATATAACGCTTCCACTCTTCTCTGTCTTCCGATTTCCTCTTCATGTCCACATATTAGTAGATCCTTAAATCATCTAACATATCTAATCTCGGCCTGCCTCTGCCTCTATTTCTTTCCATCACATACACATATCGACAATTTTATTTACTTTCCTGTGCTGCAGATAATAATCCGTTAACCCTTGTTTCTACCTTCTGTGGAAAAGCGATTAGATGCGTCATAGGTATGTAGTTGTTTACGGGTTCTAATCTTGTGTAATGCGCAGGCGCTTCATGTAGGACCCTATTTCTAAACCGTTAGACTGTTTCACTAGCCTGCAGGCGCAAGGATGGACATTGGATCAATGACAAAAATTGTATTGTTTATTTAATTTGGTGTAAGGAAGTTTTTAGATTAAGTTTAGTTAAGGATCAGATTTATGATTAACAACAACAACAGGATTATAGTGCTACTGTCGTCTACGACAACATTGACCACTGTGGTACCAAATCAAATCCGGTGAGCAGAGTGTGGAGTTCAAAAACGGTGCAAGCCATAATCCGGGAGTTCTGTCAGAGGAAGGGTACTAGTGGAATGGAGGTTTGCGTGTTGGTCTCAGTTCCTGTGCAAAAGGTTGAATAGGATGAGGGTTAAGGATAGGGTTAGGGTTTAATTTGAATGGAATTAGGGTTATATTAATGGAATTAGGGTTAGATTAGATGGCATTTAGAAAAGAAGCACAATACGATTTTTGTCATTGATCAAATGTCTATCCAGCAATACAATTTTTGTCACTGATCTAATGTCTACCAGGCACAAGTACCTCGTTTCTCTCGATGGCCTCTTGCAGCAGCCTGACGATGTCGTTGCCCACCACCCCCGAGCAGTTGAAGCCCTTCGTCCAGGCGATCAGGCTTCCCTCCGTCAGGCTCGTCTGCTTGCAGGGGAACGAGAACGTGAAGCCAAGGGGAAGCTGCTTGTCTAGCACTCCCTTCTCGACGACCAAGTCCTCTATGCACTCGGCTATGTAGTCGAACAACTGCGCGGAGAAATTTGTGTGAGCTATTTTATATAAATTATTCACACTTCTTACATTTTATTATTATATTTAGATTTTCCATATTTTATTTATTCAATTGTTTGTATAATAATATAGGCCTATTCTACATAGTTATGTATTTCATAATCTTTTATATTACTGTACAATAGATATTACTTGTTGGCTCAGTCGAGATTGAGATGGTACGGGTATTTTGTGAGAAAAGCAGATCAGGACGTAGTAAAGAGAGTTTGGAGGGAAGAACTGGATGCTAAGCCAGAAAGAGGTAGACCACAATTGACTTGGGATGCGGTAATTAAGAAGGACATGAAAAATAAGGGATTGACTGATGATATGGTGTGGGACAGATTGGAGAAGGTATATTCGTATCCCGAGAGGATTCGTATCCCGAACCTAGTTAAACTGGGCTACACACTAGATAGAGCTGGCATATCACGCGTATTCTTGATTACGTAATTGACTTATTGGCGGAATAATTGATTGATTAAATTAAGATTAAAAGAATAAAGAATTGATTGATTGATTGAATGAATGATTGATTATACATGTAGATAACCTTCTCTCCCGCACCGTTCATGATGTCGTTACTGATTGGATAGATCTTGCTCGTCATGCTGCACTCTCGATTGTTTAACTCTACGATCAGTACTCTGAAGTTTGTTCCTCCCAAATCCACCGCCAGATATTCTCCCTTCTCTGAGAACATAACAATCGTTATAATTAGGGAATACTTAGGGTATATTCACGGAATCCCGGAGAGTAAAATCTCGGACATTCACAGGACTGGTTATACGGAAAAGTGAATAAAATTGCCTAACGGTTTAAACATGTGGTATTAAAAAGTGATAGACATCAACATAGTTGATCATTTCACTATAATGCTTGTTTATTTTATTTCAGATGAGATATTTTCTGCCGTAGAAAGAATTAAATTAGATAAGACTGCAGATAATTATCAGCCACAGACCTCTACCGTCAGGCAGGGTGTGTGCGTAGGTGAAGACCATCTTGAGAGAGCTGCTCGCCGCTCCACTGAGACCTTTGTCCAGCTCTGAGCTGAGCAGGTCCATGATCTTACGATAGATCTTCAGCGGGTGAGTGTACTGCTTCATCATTGCTCTCACCTGTATCACACATACCGCATTGCATCATATAGATATATATTGTATCATATTGATCTTGCATTGTATCATATCGATCTTGTATTGTATCATATAGATCTTGTATTGTATCATATAGATCTTGTATTGTATCATATAGATCTTGTATTGCATCATACAGATCTTGTATTGCATCATAGCAACAACAGCAGTGCAAAAGTAAACACGCATTATAGTGAAATGATCAACTATGTCGATATCTATCACTTTTAATACCACAAATTTAACCCGTTAGGTAATTTGTCCATTTTCCGTGTAAACAGTCCATTGAATGTCCGAGATTTTACTCTCGGATCGGCACGGCTGGGATTCGAACCCATGAGAGTTCAATTCACCTCAGGATATGTCATTTAAAACTTCATGACTTTATTACTCCGCTATTGATGCATACTATACGCAAGATCTGTTAGGTGCAGCACAGGGGATCAGAAGGTGCAGGGTTCAAATAAAACAAACTCAAACTCCAATATCCCGGATCCTGCCAGAGTAGCTGGCACTAAACTCTCTCTGGTGAAATCTTGGAGATAAATTTTTGTCTAGCTATCATACAAATGACATACTGCACTGTGCACACTCGCTACAGGATTCCTTAGCTATTCTCTCCTTACTTCATGATCATCTAATACTAATATTAGTCGCTGATTTTTGATACGGAGGAATGCGGTTAGGATTGCTTTGAGAATAGTCTTCCATCAACCTGTGGTTCTTGTCAAATGCTACCAGCACTAGGTAGCCCAATGTGGTCCAAACGTAAAGAACAACCTAAAGAACTTCGACTAGTAATTAGTGTCTATTCCAAAGTAGTTGATATCTCTGGACCCGACAACGTTGTTAAGCAAAATCAAAGCATACCACCACCCTCCACACCAATTAGTAAATACACGTTTAATGGACTCACCGAACAAGGGCATACTGATGAGCCGCTCCCCATGAGTGAAGGGGTTGAACGTTTTTTTATTTCTTCAACACAGGCCTATAGCTATAGCAGGCTCTATATCATCTACAGCAATTAACAAATCATGCAACATGTAAATTCTTCCTCTCTCTCTCTCTCCGTCTCTCTCTCTCTCTCTCTCTCTCTCTCTCCGTCACTCTCAGTATATATGGCCTGCTAATAATTAATAATAACTTGTTCTATTTTCGTTAGGCCTACATTTCATCATTTCATTTTGCTAAGATGCTTTAAATTTAATATCATCATTGGTGTATCGCAGCTAACAACTGCGATACACAAATGGTGGTTAAGAGAGTGAATTAACAACTGCGTTACGTTATAATAAATGCTTAGCTACTGAACTAGTTAATAATTAATAATTAGACAAATTTTTAGTTACACTCCACATGTTTTCTAACTGATTTTTATTTAACACTGGAGCGTACAACGCTTTATACACACACGGACTACCAACGTGGGGGATCCCATTGAACCCTCTACTATCATTCACAGTTGCCAATGTTTTAGGCCTTACTACAGGGTGAGTTGTTTTACTTGTTGCTGCTAGTACAGTGTCCTAAGGGTATATTTAATATAACTACAATTTATTTGCAACAATTCGCAAGTAAATAATGACCGAAAAACAAAACAGTGACGTCATATATAGCAAATAATTTAAAAGTAAATCGGCACGGAGTGAGCAGATATCTATTGTCTAATGGCTGGCATGATAAACAGTTGAAAACTTTCATTCTGAGAAAAGAACGTAAGCCTTGGTAGCTCGAGTGTGTCAAGTCATCCTGAAGAGTTGTGCTTTTGAACCTTGACGTTAAACACACTACAACCTACCTATCTGAAGATCTCAGTATTTCTAGTAGGGTATCTAAACAGTATAACTGCACTATATGACACTATATTGAAAAGACACAGAGATCAGTTCTGTGTCTCAGGTAACGTCACAAATGTTAAATAAATGGAAAAGTCATCCGTGGGTTCTAATCTCAGATGAGCTGCTAAGACTGTGAAATCTCAGACATACACGACCGGTAAATCCAGTAAATATAAATCTCCTCCTGCTGGAAAATTCAAGTAACTGAAATAGAGTGGGTGGAGCGAGTTAACTACTTTGGCATTGGTATTTTGAAGGCCGTAAAGATATGTGCAATTATTTAGGAATTAATTTAGTATAGATATTGTTGGTATGCTCTAATTTGTTAATCTTCATGATGTCACGTAACTCGTTTGTTTGTTTATTCATACGTTTTTTTATTTATTGTTTGTTCTTCTATGTGTCTACCAATTAATAGTGAAATAAAGATGTATACATGTAGATAACGGACTAAAACTAAACCTAACCGAATGTGTTAATAGCGTAGGGGTAGCGTCATGAAGTTTAAATGAAGATCATGAGGTGAATTGAACCCTCGTGGGTTCGAATCCCGGCCGCGCTGATGTGAGAATAAAATATCGGGCACTCACTGGACTGGTTACAATGAAAATGGTCTAAATTTCCTATCGGTTTAAACATGTGCTATTAAAAGTGATAGATATCAGCATAGTTGTCATTTTACTATGATGTGTGTTTACTTTTTAAAACGCGTAAGCGTTTTAAAATGCGATAATAAGGGTGCCAGATAACAGCATTGTTAATTATTTACTATAGTGTGTGTTTAATCTTTAGAGGAATTAACTGGTACAGTTAATATGTGTGACGGCATGACTGCAAAATAATATAATAAACATAAAAGAGCAAGTAAGCTTCTGCGCTTGTCACGTGAAACAACCACACCATCAGTAATACTATTTTAATCTATGCAAGAGCACAATAAGACAATAACTAAAAGTATTAACCCATAACACACCAATTAACAATTACATTCAATATATATGTCGCTAATATAGAATAGATCATCATAAAAACAAACAATCTTCTATATGACCACTATCCCTCTCACGTTTATCAAATGACCGAGACACGGTCAATTCCTATCCACTGCTTTACCGCTCATATAAAATTAAATGAAATTAGTCAATTTAATTTAATATTTAATTTAAATTAATTTAATATAAATTAATTTAAATTAGTTGCGGCCTGACAGACAAAGAGACTACACACAGATAATTAATTTGACAAGTACTAAATGATAAGTTCCAGCAGATGTAGCATTTAAGAACTTCTAGAAGATTTTGTCAAAGACTTCCAGATAACTTCAATATATTAGACACTGACTGTCTGGTAGATAATACCAAAAAAGTCGAAAAGATTCACATACACACAAAACATGATTAATGAAATAATATAATTAAATATCTAAGTAGCTGGGATGCTTCAAGTATCTAAGTTGAATTTGAAGTTCCTTAGGACCTAGAGATGCCGGAAAGTTTCGTTGTTTCATTCTAGGTGCGTTGATCAGGGAGTTAAATGCGAGATAACAACTCCGGTAATAAGAATGACTAATAGACTAAATTTCTCAAAGATATTCATGTGCGAGAGCAAAAGTATTTGTCGAAAATGAGAATGACAACGGTAAAGCACGTGCGCAGAGATAAACTTATAGGTAGAGAGTGTGCTGAATAGAGACAGATTCTGAAAAAGAATTTCTGCCTTGAATCAACTATCTGACAGAGCTGACAGAGCAGCAAGTGAGAACTAGAACAGATATTTATGCAAAATAACCGTTTATGGATACCACTGTTCAAAAACTGTACGTCTAACCTGTTACATAGACATTATTCCCAAAACACAAATAGCCTATAATTGAATCATCATCATCATCTTCGCTTAAATCCCAATTTCACCAGGATATTAATCCCAATCTTTGATCGGGATACGAACAGACTTTCTCCAGTCCTCCCTGTCCCACACCGTATCATCAGTCAATCCCCTACTTTTCATGTCCTTCTTAATTACCGCATCCCACGTCAATTGTGGTCTACCTCTCTACAGCTTAACATCCAGTTCTTCCCTTCAAACTCTCTTTACTACATCCTCATCTGCCTTTCTCACAATATGCCAATACCATCTCAATCTCGACTGAGTCAACCTGTCTCCGATCCCCTCAACATATTAGAAAATATGTTGAGGAATAATATGAGCAAATAATTATGTTATATGTCAATTATATAATATATAATTATTTTAATATGTTGTTAATATCAACATATTAACAAATAGCCTATAATTGATTATACATGTATATTTACACATTTTAAAGAACACGATGAAATTTAGCAAGAAGTCCACGAATATTTCGATATAATGGAAAATACCTTTAAAAGAAGAATATTTAACGTATATATATAATAATCGACTTATAATATAAAAGAAGACAACCGCCACGTGATCGCTTATCGATAGTCGTTATATCTCATACGAGCTGCAAGTCATAACATCATTTTTCAAATCCCTACAGTCATAGTCCGGAAGGAATAAACAAATTAACACTAATTTTGCAGGAATATACACGTCATAACATGCCGTTTATCACATAAACTCAATAACTTCTACTACAGTCCGAAAATAAGCTAAAATGGCGCATGAGAGAGAGAGAGAGAGAGAGACAGAGAGAGAGAGAGCGAGAAAAGAGAGAGTAAGAGAGAAAGCATGAATGGAGTTGAAAAGAAGACTAAATTCACGAGACACCCAGAGCTCATGGTTCTGCGCTAAGAGGTAAACGTTATACGAATATATATTTATATATATATATACACAGAATACTGTATATAAACAGTATATATATATATATATATATATATATATATATATATATATATATATATATATATATATATATATTGTATACCATATAAATACTTACACATGACGTCCGCATCATCCCTGTGTGAGGAAACGGACGTTAACCATTACACCTTTATTATTACTATTATTATTAATATACTGTATATAACATATTATAATAGATTACATAGATTTCATATTTTCTACGACAGACACGCGTTGACAGTGCGGCTGTTACTTAGTCTTAGTGTTGACCTCTATCGACTGCCACAACTCATCCTCATCCTCTGCCTGCCACTTCTCATCGTCCCACCCATCACCTTCTTCTGATTTACCAGCAGCTGTTTTGCTAGCCACGCCTCCTGCAGCAGCAGCTTTACTAGCACTGCCTACATCGGCACTCGAGTCGTCAAAGTTAATCAGATCAGCTGTGGGAACTTTTGATTTGCCACTACTTCGCCCCGCGCTCGAGGATTTTTCTTTTTTGCCAGCAGAGGGATTGGAGGCCCTCCTGCCTCCCTCCTCGTTGCTGAAATCATCCGCCTGTCCCCACTCGTTCCACGCACTCGTGTCGTCCTCAAACGATTTGGAATTTTTGCTGCTGGGTTTTTCCTCCGTCCACTCGTCGCCCCACCCCCAGCCGCTCTGAGACTCCGCCCCGTTACTACCGCCTATCTGCGAGTAGCCTCTGCAAGATTAATAAGATAATTAATATTAAGATTAGTGAGATAAGATAAGCTTTGTTATATAACATATAACAAAGCACTACGATAAGTAGCCCCTGCGGCGCGAAACAATCAAAGATGTCGAGTGAACAATTTCTTTCAGTAACCAATAACAAAGCACTAAGATCCAACGCAACGTCAGAAAGGGCATTCGATTGGTGAGCGCCTAAGCTCCAGAAATTTCTACAAAATTTACTAATCCCGACCCTGGTTAAACGGCGATGCAAGGGAAGATGAAGACGATGAAGATGAACCGATAATTTTCAGAAACTAAGTCAACTGAATTTAGACACCATTTACATTTATCAGGCGAAACATAAGCATCGCTAAAACGGAAATTTAAAATCAGTATAAATTTTGCCAGCCCTTAATTATTTAAGTTGTTTAACATGTAACAACCAACGAGTCAGAGCAGAAAGACAATAACCTAAGGAACAAACAAACACAAAATGTTAATTTAACGCAAGTGGCTGCACCAGTGAGTTACTCGACTGTCAGGAATTAAATGCATTTAATTATCATCAACATTAAAAACTAAATAAGTCAATCAAAACAAAGCTGAGAACCTGTTTGAACCGGTTACAAGACTGCTACCCTCCCCCGCTCTCTCGCCTCCCCCCTCTGTTCTCGGCTGGTCTGAGAATATGGTAGACAAATCCTTCCAGCCCTTCAGTGTCACTGACTGGACCTACATGGTGCACAATAGGTTTAAACGATGTAATAACTGTTGTCAGTTTATATAACAGAGATATAATAAACCTCAGCTGTCAAACAATTTGGAAAGAAAAATTGGCACATCATGCCAATAAGTATTGATGTGGAAATTTGTCAAATGTAACCTATGCGGTTTCAGTATTGATGACATTAATGTGCTTATTGCACACTTCTCGAAATGCAGTCTATTGTTTTATTTTTTGTTTGTTGCACATTTGCGTTTTTTCTGTTCTATGTACAAACATATGTATGAATGAAATATGTATGAACGAACAGTGAAGATGTTTTTAAATTCGAACAAGCTTTTTACCAGTTTTAACTTCATTAATGCAGTGAATTTATTTTATAGGAGACTTAGTGAATACAGATATTAAATACTACCTCATCCGAGGTAGTATTGAAGATGCTAACGACCACAGGGTGGATTGAAAGTAAATATTATTATGTTTGATGAATTATACATTGAACAAGAGAAGAAGACGGTGATGATGAATTTAAATAATTATCGAATGAGGCCAGTGCGTCGATCTTCAGAGAGACAGAAACATCTACAGTGAGGAATGAATCTCCTATAGCCTAGTCTATATAATATTATGAGTTAAACGATCTAATAGTAAAATTTCAGAAAGTTCTGCACATTTACGGAAGGCTCAGGGTAACAATGATAGAAAATACGTCGAAAATTTCCTACTCCGAAATTACCATGCTGTATTGATAAATGAAATGGTAAACAAAATGAGAATATAATGCTAAACTTAATTTAAAAATTCGACAATACTAAAAGACACAATAACTAAAAGGCTTGTATTAAAAGCTAACTACTTGAGATGTATATATATATATATATATATATATATATATATATATGTATATAATATATATATATATATATATCTATATATATATAGTATATATATTATTTATTATATATATATATTATATATATATATATATATATACACATGTATATGTATGGCTAGAGACTTATTTCCGTGTACAGCACAGGCAGACGAAAGAAAACAAAGAGTTTACAAACAGGCATATAAAAATGAAATCAGAATGAGAAGAGATATATCAGTATAACGTAACTAGATTAGTGCAACTCACTTTTTCTGCTAAAGATCCTACTGAAGCCGAGACATCATTAACTAGGCTTCCATCTTTAACCTAACATGACGTAACACAGAAGCACACATTGACATGCAAAACTTAGTAGACAGAATATGCCAAATGGAAAATATACGCTACGCTGACACATGGATGCGTGCGACACTGTGCTCATATATGTGTAAGCAACATATATAGATAATTAATTAAGGGAAGAGAGACACGTTACAAAACATCCGGAGGCAGAAGACCTTTGACCCCAAGTCCATATACAAGCTGTAACTCACATTAATGCGATGCTGCTTGGATCCTAATATTAGTCCATATGATAAAGAATTGCTGCTCCATTTTGTACAATCAGTACAAGGAGATTAACCCAACAGTACAAAGAGATTAACCCAACAGTACAAAGAGATTAACCCAACAGTACAAAGAGATTAACCCAACAATACAAAGAGATTAACCTGCCAGTATAAAGAGATTAACCCAACAGTACAAAGAGATTAACCCAACAATACAAAGAGATTAACCCAACGGTACAAAGAGATTAACCCAACGGTACAAAGAGATTAACCCAACAGCACAAGAGATTAACCCAACAGTACAAAGAGATTAATCCAACAGTACAAATACGGCCGTGTTGGTGTGGAACAGAAGTTTAGTATGTGTGTGCGTGTGCGCGCGTGCGTGTGTATTTGTGCGTGCGTGTGTGTGACATGCGTGTGTACATGCAATGTAATTATTTGAGTAAAGACTATGCTATTAAACAGATAACAATTAACTAAAATTAACTCAAAATAATAAAACAATATTTCGATAACGAAAACAAAACAGTAAAACAATATTTTGATAACGAAAACTTAAACAAAAATATGCCGCTCGCATGCACGAGAGAGTCAGTCGAACACAAATACCTTAGGTACAGATATATCTATGCGCGAGCAGACATCATGGTATAAAAGCTTAACATAAGTGTGTGACAAGACAGTGGCTAAAATAATCAGACAAAGACGATCGATTTTCTAAAAGTAATTTTAATGACCTATACATCTAATTTAAGAAAGGCCACTAATCAGTTCATTAATGAAATCATAAATAGAATTAAAATGACAAAGAAAACTAGTGTATGCAAGAGTCGCACATGCATACGAGTCTACTCATATCATTAATCAGTGATTAGCTGAATTTCTGACCCAAGCCTTCGACTAAATAGGCTTAATTATTAAAAACCTAACTCCTGACAACACTGGACGAAGGTGACCAATAACATAAGTGATCATACTGATCCTTTAAAACAGCACACTAACAGAGGGGAAGTGCAGAGAAGTCACAGGAATCAGTTTTATATTACTGTAGACGTTACTGTAGGGTTTTAAACATTAGTATGGGGACTATTCATCTGTTAATATGTCAAAATATATATGAGCTGAGGTTCAATGAACATAGGTCGACAATTAATCTTCATCTTACATAGGGTTGATATCAGTTAGGAGAAAGAGTTAAACGAGTTAGTTTAGAATCTGTTATCTTAACATCTGACGTCAGTTCAACATCTGTTAGTTTATCTAATATCAATCCCTTAGCTCAAGCTTCATTTAAAAAACTCAACGACTAAGTCAGGCATTGTAATGCATTGAAACAGCGTCACAACTCTCTACCCCACCTTGTTCGCAAGAGATGAAAAGCTCTCCGGCACATTATCAAAAATTTTCTGCTCCTTCATCTGCAAGAGTATTAACTCACTTTCACTCAAAAGTGACACTAAATGACTTATCCAAAATAACTATTCACAAACAAGCACGTAAGCTCCAGTCCATCAAACGAATACAGAAAATTCTAACATGCTCCAAATCTTTACATAGTATAATAAATTCAACACAATATAAAATTAACAAAACTACTGGAATTTATTACTACGCCTATCACTATAGTCTACATCCTTTTATCATATTCATTGCTTATTCACTTATTCATCAACTGATGCTTTAAGCTGATTCTGTATTAACGACTAAATTTTGGCTATGGCATTGCTTTAGAAGTTTTATTTGCTACTAAAAGCAGAAATAAAACTAATACATATCAATTATTATAAGCCGTGTTAAGATTGCAGTTAAAATGTTAAGTTATATCTATGCAAGTTTGCGTACTGATAAAACAGACAGATAGAATACTGCAGTGATATCATCTCCAATATATAGCACGCAGATAAAGAAATGGACACAAGTATCAAGAGCTAACTGTATCATTAATGCCATAAGATATCACCAATCCTATCAATCATATGATAAAGATGATCGGTACCCTTTCGTTGACAGTTGTAGTAAGTTGTTTCGTTTTCTCTGTGGCTGTACTGGCGAGCTGAGTGGCCTGTAGTCATACATCAATTAGCAATCAACTAATTACTATTAATTATAGTGTTCATAAATTAGCAATCAATTAATTACTACTAACTGCAGTGATCATCAATTAACTATAAATTAATTACTACTAACTGTAGTGATAATCAATTAGCAATACACTAATTACTATTAATTGTAGAGTTCATCAATTAACTATCAACTAATTACTATTAACTGTAGTGTATACATATATAATAAATTAACAATCAACTAATTGTCATTAATTTCAGTGATAATCAATTAACAATCAATCAATTGATAAATACACATCCTATCCAAACTTTATAATGTTAAAATAAAATTGATTTTGATAAAATACGAGTACTGAAGTTACAACGTTAAGTCAAAACGATATAGAAAAGCTGCTAATATAAATTCAGATTTTAATTAAAATAATTTAGATTTACATGTATTAACTTTAATTTTTGTTTGCATTAAATTTGGGTGTATGAATTTTTGTCTGTATTAATTAGGATGTCAATAGATGTCTATTGGTTAGTCAAATTGACGGTACAGGTTAAATGAATTTCCGGCACAATTAAAATTTAAGAATAAAACAAAAATGTCTATGTGTTTTTTTATAAAGAAGGGATAAAGCAGAGCCAGTTTTAACAATGATATTTCATTAAATCTACATAAACTTTCTGCATGCAATCTTCAAAAACTTAAAAAATCTACAGCAATTACATGACAAAACTTTCAACTTGAGCTGCATAAAATAATTACAATATAATCAACCTTCTCAGAGGCCTGTGAAGCAAGTTTTGTAGCACCCTGTGCTATGTTAGTCCAGCCCTGAAATGATAAATACACAGCCAATAAAGATAGAAATATTTATAAGCTTATTTAAATAATGCAATACAAACTACATATTTTATTTATATATCGCCCAGTCTTCATACAATAAACCGGCGATTAAATAACTCAGCATATAATAGACTTATAAATTACAATTTGATAATATTCATAGCAGTAATTAATTCACCTACTAATACTTCACTAATCAATCGCTAATCTCTATTCATCAAATCAATCGTTCATACTAAACACCGATCAACCTCGCAAATTAGTAAATCAGCTTGATATATCAATCAAGCACTTAAGCAATCGGTATGAGAAGCAGCTAGTCAATTGATCGAACCTAGAACCACTAAACTCTTTCCGTAAAATCAAACAATCAAAACCTTGATTCTTTCATAGTTACAAATGAGGCCCAGTCGTAACAACACAAGTCTTCAGCCACTAACCCATCAGTAAATTACTGCATTTTAATTTAAATCATTCCACCATCCAGTGAGGCATTTGATCACGCCTCTAGCAATACAAATACTACAATTCAGGGCAGCCTGAATTGGATCATGGTTCAATGGGCAATCATTATTATACTTTACAGGCTCTCTCTCTCTCTCTCTTAGTGCACTGCATACTGGCAATGGCAGGTCCATGGTATATAATGCCTAAACTCTTCTCTGTCTTCCGCCTTCCTCTACATTTCCATATATGCGTGGGTCTTTAAATCATCTAACATACCTAATCTCGGCCTGCCTCTTTTTTCTTTCATTCTACCTTCTATGACCTCTATTAATAGACCTTCCTCCCTTAGAATGTGTCCTATTCAACTCTTCTTCCTATTTCTTAATACATTTATCAACTGTCTATCTGTACCAACTCTCTCCAGAACTTCCTCATTTGTAACTTTGTGAGTCCAGCTAATCATACTTTACAGGCGGTATCTATTTGTTTACAACACAGAAACGGGTTTGGACACCCTTGCAAAAATAAAAAAATATACCTAAATAAACATAATAAACATATTTTATTTCGCGAAAATAAAATATCCATCCATCTATCTATCTATCTATACCACATCTACTTTCACTTAGGTGGATTAAGAATAACGACGATCTCGTATTGTAAACACTAAACATCTACAGAATTCTCTTCTAAAATAACATCACTATAGAAAGATTAGTACCATTATCAGTTAATACTGTTAGTAGTTTTAGTTCAAAATTTGGCTGATCTGGTAGAATGTTATTAAGCTGTGAATCAGTATACTCAAAGCTAGTGCTCTACTCGTTGCTGATACGATTTCAGACAGAAAGCCGACGCTAAACGGTGACTCAATAGAAGCGAGATGATAGACATACACTAGAGAGAGCCGACCAGTAGTCGTACTGGTTGTTCTGAGGCTCGACAGTGTTACCAAACCCCGAGTATCGACCTCCCTGGCTCGGTGGAATGTGACTATCACAATACGATACCATACAATACAATACAATAGAATGCGATACAATCGAATATAATACAGTATGATACAATACAATACAAAACACTTGAACACAATACTTTACAATACAATGCAATACTATACAGTATAATACAGTACAATATAATACAATACAGCACAATACTTTACAACAATACAATACAATACAATATAATACAATACAATGTAATACAATAAAATACCTTATATTACATTGCTACAATCAGAATAACGCTATACAGTTAATTGAATGAAATAGTTGTAGTCAAATCAATTGTGAGTAGAGAACTCTCAGACATTTCCAAATCCGAGGATAATTCTAAGCACGTCCCACATGTCACTACAAATCCATTCATTTAAAGCGATCTCTGCAAAGAAAAGATTTGAAGCAATTAAAGGTATTCAATGAAATAAAAGAGATAATAGAGATGTAGAGACATAAAGATAAAAAATATAACATTTACATATTTATATGCATAGCGATTGTTCATGATAGGGATAAAACATTAAATACAAAACAATGAAAGCGGCTGCTCTACAGAGCAGAGAACAAGCAGTTGCTCTAGACAGCAGAGAACAAGCAGCTGCTCTAAAGAGCAGAGAACAAGCAGCTGTTCTAGACAGCAGAGAACAAGCAGCTGTTCTAGACAGCAGAGAACAAGCAGCTGCTCTAAAATGGACAGAAAAGACAATTGTTCTTAGCAGCTGAAGAGAGAGAGTGAGAGAGAGAGAGAGAGAGAGAGTGAGAGACAGAGAGAGAGAGAAGTGAGGGTGAGAGAGGGAGATAAACATACTCTGGTCTACTGGAATTTTCGTTCATGCGTCTACTAAAGAAATCTTCCTTGTGCTTCGATATCTCCTCCCTGCACGTGATAACAACGTTCAGAAAACAAAAGTGAACGCACAGAAATAGATAGAAATACTGTTGAATAAATTGACACTGCCAATTACACGTCAATCTCATCAAACTTAATTAACATTAGAAATTTTTTAAAATGTGCAATGAGAAATGATCTAAAACAAATAAAACCACAAAGTAAATCAAACAAAACCACCACCTCACAGTACAACAGCTAGAAGTAACAACAATTTGTGTTCAACAGAGCCATGTGTCAACTTGACAAAGCGGTTGGTATAGAGTTATCAGACACTATAGCTGAGGTTTGAACCAATGTGCTCCTGCTTATCATAATCAAATTTTACTATACACACCCAATTCAGTTCTTTCTGTTCGAAATAAAAACAGAGGGAAGAAAAAGAATAAACACGAAGGAAATGGCGAAAGATAGAGTTTTGTGGAGGAACATCTTTGGCTGAAACCAGCCCTAGGATGATCACAAGAAATGACATGAGATGACATGTTCCGATTGACATACCATATACAAACTCTATCTGTTCACTACATGTAAAGAACAAAGGATCAGATAATAAAACTAAATCTGTTACACAGCGACAGAAAATCGACACAGTTTCTATGTCTACGACATATTACTAGTTGACTGGTCGCTATAAGACCTGAAGATTTTTTTAAACTGAACCAGTTACACAATGCAAAGAAATCGACTGAATTTCTAAGAAGCCTACGACATATTACTAGTTGACAGGTCGATATATAACCTGGAGATGCCGTTGAAGGCGTCCTCCATGCTCGCAGTATTGCTGGAGTAGCTGTGCGCTGAGGCCATGCCTCCACCCCGGGCACCCCCGCCCCCTGACTGATCAAAACTGGAGAAGCTGGTGGAGGTGTGCATGGCCGACGAGCGCCCGGCTGAGCTAGCCACGTGAGGCACGTAGTTACGCGCTGAGGACGTCTCCACAGACCACGGCTTACCCTGGGCTTCCGTCGAGATCTGTAGAGAAAATAACAAACATGGTCCTTATACCCTGGGCTTCTGTTGAGATCTGTCGAGAAAATAACAAAGACGCCATAAATAAAGGTGCCCATGTTGAAATAAATAATACACACTAAACGTATACAATTTAACTAATCTTTTTATATAAACCCCCTTTCTTTGTTAGCTTTATGTTAGAAAAAGTGTATTTATAAAACTCAAGAAATTAATTACGAACTGATAAATTCATTATTTTTCAAAATTACTTAGATAAAACAATTTACAACTTGTCAGCAGATTTAAGCACAATTGGGAGAACTATTACGCTAAGGTACAAACTGTCCAAAACATACTCTTAACACAGTCTCAGAAGCGCTTTATCTCTCACCTAGTCTCTGAACACACACTTAACACAGGCTCAGAAGCGTTTTGTCTCTCACATTATCTCTGAACACACTCTTAACAAAGGCTCGGAAGCACTTTACCTCTCACCTTGTCTCTGAACACACTCTTAGCACAGTCTCAGAAGCGCTTTGTATTTCACATTATCTCTGAACACACTCTTAACACAGGCTCAGAAGCACCTTGTCTCTCACCTTATCTCTGAGGAGGGCAGCAGCCTTAGAGTTGTACTTCTCCTGCAGGGTCATGCCCTCGTGATAGTCTGGCTGAGACTCGAGGAACTCACGGGCCGCCCTGTTGCCTCCCTGCTTCATCTTCTCCAGCTCCAGGTCCTTCCACTTGTCCATCGTCACTGATCTCACGAAACTAGCACATCAATCAATCAATCGATCGATCGATTAGTCAATCAATCAATCAATCGATCAGTCAATCGATCGATCGACCAGTCAATCCATCAGTCAACCAATCAATCGATCGATCAATCAATCAACCAGCCTATCGAATCGATCAATTAATCAATCAATCGAATCGATCAGTAAATAAATAAATAATTTTTAATTCAAACCTTCATAGTATATCTCATAAAAACAACTGAAATACGTTTCAGTCCCTAGTAATTATATATATATATATATATATATATATATATATATATATATATATATATATATATATATATATATATATATACAGTATATAGTATATATATAAATACAATGGGTGTAAGGCAGCAGTGCCAAGCAGAGTCTATCAGTAGAATTTAGTATTTTATTATAGCAGATGACACAGTTAGAAGGTTGTTTGATAACAAATACACTAATCTGTATAACACAAAATAAAATAAGTGCTTTCAATCTTTCAATAAAATCAATTTGCTTAATTATCCATTTTCAGGGGTTAATTTTTATGAAGAACTCAGATTTACATATTTCTAAATTTATGATGACGTCACACAAGTGATATCTAATAAAAGTAACATTGCAGAGTTTATGTAGCCAACGAATACTAATATCATGGAAGAATGAAATAAGGAAAAACTAAAAAACAGCAAATTATGCAAAGAAACAGCAGCAAATGTGTCAGTCATATGTGTAGACAAAAGAAAACTTATCTAAAATACGTAATAAGAATCAGAGAGAAATAGAGAAAAGACCTAGACCTAAAAGTGTCACACACTAACTGCCTCTAAATGAGAGAGCGAATAAGTAGGAGACATAGCAAGAGAGAGAAAGAGAGAGAGAGAGAGAGAGAGAGAGAGAGAGAGATAAAGAGATGACTGAACTAGGAGTCACTAGTATGAGAGATAGGATTAGCAGGAGACGTAGCAAGATAGCAAGAGAGAGAGAGAGAGAGAGCGAGAGAGAGAGAGCGAGAGAGAGAGAGCGAGAGAGAGAGCGAGAGAGAGAGATATAAAGAGACGACTGAACTAGGAGTCACTAGTATGAGAGATAGGATTAGCAGGAGACGTAGCAAGAGAGAGAGAGAGAGAGAGAGCGAGAGAGAGAGAGAGAGATATATAAAGAGACGACTGAACTAGGAGTCACTAGTATGAGAGATAGGATTAGCAGGAGACGTAGCGAGAGAGAGAGAGAGAGAGAGCGAGAGAGAGAGAGAGATATATAAAGAGACGACTGAACTAGGAGCACTAGTATGAGAGATAGATTAGCAGGAGAGAGAGAGAGAGAGAGAGCGAGAGAGAGAGAGAGAGATACATATAAAGAGACGACTGAACTAGGAGTCACTAGTATGAGAGATAGGATTAGCAGGAGACGTAGCAAGAGAGAGAGAGAGAGAGAGAGCGAGAGAGAGAGAGAGATATATAAAGAGACGACTGAACTAGGAGTCACTAGTATGAGAGATAGGATTAGCAGGAGACGTAGCAAGAGAGAGAGAGAGAGAGAGAGCGAGAGAGAGAGAGATATATAAAGAGACGACTGAACTAGGAGTCACTAGTATGAGAGATAGGATTAGTAGGAGACACGCATTATATTGAAATGATCTACTATGTTGATATCCGTCATTTTTTAACACCACATGTTTAAACCATTAGGCAATTTAGACCATTTTCCATGTAACCAGTCCATTGAATGTCCGAGATTCCATTCTTAGATCAGCGCGGCTGGGATTCGAACTCACGAGGGTTCAATTCACCAATGAATCTGTCATTTAAAAGTTCATGACGTTATCCATTGCGCTATTGAGACATTCAGACGTAGCAAGAGAGAGAGAGAGAGAGAGAGAGAGAGAGAGAGAGAGAGAGAGAGAGAGAGAGAGAGAGAGAGAGAGAGAGAGAGAGAGAGACAGAGAGAGAGAGAGAGAGAGAAAGAGATACTGAGCTAGGAGTCTCTCGTACTAATCTCTACCTGAGATGAACTCCCAGTCCTCGATGTTTTCCTGAACATTCCAGACAGATCCAGACACCATACGTCACACTGACCCACTGGGGGTTGTGCCCCCCGCACTCAAAACATCTCTAAACCAGCAACACAGCGCATCATGCTATAGTACATCTAATCCACTGCTTCATACAATCAAATGTCAGAGAATGCCAACATTGGATAACCGTGCGTAAATGATTAAATATTTAATCATATTATGAATGTTACCAGGTGGTAAGACAGTAAACATAGTGTCAAGATTATTGCAGTGGTTTGTCTACTTTAAAGTTCTTTCAATGGTGCGTTTACTTTTAAATTTATTTTTGTGGTGGTTTTATGGGATTTTAGGGTTAGGATTTACCCCTTAAGGTTTACCCATTCCCTTAGATTCTTATTGATACACCCATCCTCTTTGTTGACATCGAAGTTAACTACGAAGTTAATGTTTTAGAAGAATTTTCTGGATCATATAGCTTCTATATTAATAGTTCAGAGATAATGTTAGCTGTAACTCTTAGGAAAACGCACAGAATTCTGACTGTTTAAAGTTAAAGTTTGAACATGAATTTAAACGAAGCATTGTAACAGATACACAACACGACTCTTCTGCAGGGGAAGTACAGTTAGATGAGAGCTCAACGATGGTCGCTGCTGTAGATTCTAGGAACGATAGTCGCTGCTGTAGAGATTCTAGGGAAAAGTAAAAAAAACTCTACGTCACTGAACAAGGGAACAAAGCAACCTCATCTCTGAAATCTAAGAATATTTCAGACTTTTAGGATGGAAAACGATTCTCCTCCAGGTAAGAAGGATACACTTGGATTTCTCTCATACAACGAGATGGCTGGACCCAGTGAATGGGCAACTATACGGACCCAGGTTCTGAACTTACAGTTCATCAGGAAGAGTTGTCGGAACAGATTGTCCTGGATACTAGCAGTACTTATCTTGGACACTAATACTTATCTTGGACACTAGCAGTACTTATCTTGGACACTAGTACTTATCTTAGACCCTAGCAGTACTTATCTTGGACACTAGTACTTCTCTTGGACACTAGTACTTATCTTGGACACTAGTACTTATTTTGGACACTAGTACTTATCTTAGACACTAGTAGTACATGTCTTAGACACTAGCAGTACTTATCTTGGACACTAGTACTTATCTTGGATATTAGTAGTTATCTTGGATACTAGCAGTACCTCCATATATCCGGACGTCCAATGGTTAAGAACGAGGCATCCGAGAGTTAACAAGAGATCTGCAGACAATCTTCTTTATTGTGAACCAGATGCAAGTGGAGGGAAAGTCTGGTCTTAAGGCAGACGGGAGGAAACCGGAAGTAAAGTGTGATGTCTATGTAGATGAAGTGTGCTGATGAGCGTGCAGCTTTTACTTTCACTAACCATTTACTTTTACTTAATTTGCTGAGTACTTTCTACAACATAGTTGCTAAGGCATTTAAACGGGCTGCTGTGTCAACTTAGGAACCTCAAACTTCTCATTAACATACAGATGTTACTGTCACTGTTTCAATTTTTCTTAACATTTATCAACCGTTTGTTATACTCTCAGTGTGAATGTGCTACTTGATTATTATCGGTTATTCTATAGGTCTCAGAAGCGCCGTTACAATGTCAATGAATTATTGAGATTATTCGGAAGTTGAACTGGCTCCATGTAAGAAGCAAAGAAAGTTAGTCAAAAGAGCCTGCCGTTAGAAAATTGGTTAAATGCATCTACTCATGCCATCTAAAGCAATATTGCCAGCTTAGATACTAAGTACAAATGTGTTGGCAAAACTCCTGCAAAGATATTTGAACAATTTAATACTGACAAAATCATCCAAATCATAGTCGAGAACACGAACAGCTATGCGATGCAGAAAGGCAACCACAATTTCTACATTGAGGCTAATGAACTGAAGGTGTTTATTGCAATTCTAATAAACAACGGCTATTCTATACTTTCACAATAGGAGTCATCATCTGACGTTTACAATCACGGTATTGCCAGATCTACGACGAGCACTAGGTTTGAACAAATATTGCGATATCTTCATGTGCCAAGTAATGAACGCCTCGATCCTAATGAAAAGCTCAGTAAGGTTTGCCGTTGCTTTTTGACATAAATGAGAACCTCCAGGAAAACTTTTCCATACAGCAGAGCCTATCAATTGATGAATCCAGGATTCCTAATTATGGGCCTAATTATGATCCTAATTATTATTATTGAACTGTTTGATACTATGGAGCCATAGTATCAAACAGTTCTGGAGGGGTAAACCTATAAGGTTCGGCTACAAGTCTGGTGCACATATACATCTTTAGGATACTGAGGGTAGTTTGAGCCCCATCAGGGATAGAGCGTGACGGACAGAAGTCTAGAACCTGGTGGGTCTGTGGCGGTTGACATGATTTCAAAATTGCCTCAGCTTGCAAAGTCTTTGAGAAATGATCTGTAGTTTTACAAGTTCTTTTCTAGCCTGAAGCTGATCAACTGCTTGACAGAGAAACCGACGGAAGTCACCGGAACTATTCGTGTAAATAAAACAAAGAAGTGTCCTCTTGTAACACCCGAAGAAGTAAAGAAAAAGCCACGTGGAAGCTTCGACTTCAGGCAAGGCATATATAGTGGTGTCATACTGGTTAGGTGGAACGACAATAGTGTTGTCACTTTGTGCTCCAACACGAGGGAACTAGAGTCCATTCAGAGGGCACAAAGAAGGTCGGCTAGTGAGAGGAATTGGATAGCCGTTGAACATCCTAATGTTGTTAAGAAATACAAATTCATGGGAGGCGTTGATACAATGGACCTGGTAGTTTATCGACTGTCAATCAAAAGAATGGTGGGGGCCATTCTATGCGTATGCTGTTGATGTTGTCATCCAGAATGAATGGCTTGTGTACAGGCTAACCGAAGCAAATACACATCTGCCCTTAGATCAGCTCGAGTTTCGTCGCAAAATTTTCAGAGTATTTTATGGCTCTAAAGGTCAAGATGCTGGCTCAGTTAGCATGCCAATACAGGTAGAGCAACCCAAACCACAGGCTCGCAGATCCCCTGATAACCTTCGATATGGCAATATTGGGCACAATTAGGGGACACATAACTTGGGAGATGTGCCATGTGTGGCCAGAAGGCTCCTCATCGTCGTGGCAAGTGCAACGCTGGACTTCATGTGCACTGATTCAGTGACTTTCACAAGAAATGGGGATAATAAATGGAGATTGAGTCCTTCATCTTATACCAATTACCATAAATATATACAAAAATTGCATCTCAGGCATTAATGAGGTAATCATTAACAAACCTCTGATATAATTATATCATTTATAACTTTCCAGCCATGTCGGTTTCTCAGTCCAAGTAGTCCTGATATTGGTGGATGCTTCCCAACTGAGACTTTTGCATACTTTGACCACTACTTTGCTTCTCCAAACCTCTTAATAGAGTTGAAAAATTAGATATGAATGGTACTGACTCAATAAGACGAAACAGAATTCTAGGTTGCCAACTTAAGGAAGAGGAGCTACAGAGGACTATAGAGTAGCTCTAGGCAAAATGTTCTTGTGAGCGATTGGTACAATAACAAAGCCTTGATTGTTGCATCCACAGCTCACTCAGTTTGCAGCAACTGCAGCAAAAACAAGGTGTAATTGGATGTGGAATGCCCTTCTTTAGTTCACATGTACAATCAGTTTATGGATGGTGTTGATACGTGTCATACGCCGCTGTCATATGATTATCGTATGATTTTCAAATCTAAGAAATGGTACATTAGATTTTTTCCATTTTATCGATGTGTCAGTAGTGCATGCAGAGCTTCTGCATCGAATTGTGGTGTGAAATAAGCGCTAGCTATTCAGTTTGCTCAATTCAAGCTTGATGCAGTTGGTGCTCACATTCGCAATAACCTCTGAATTACCTCGTAATTAGTCAGATATTAAATAAGGACGATGATGATGTCAGATCTACGTACTCTGTGTCTTCAAGGAGAAGCTATAAGAGTAATAGCAATGCTAAATCTACATCCTCAATACTGAGGATAGTTGATGCTCTTCAGCACCGTGCTGTTCATGATGCTCTTCAGCACCGTGCTGTTCATGATGCTCTTCAGCACCGTGCTGTTCATGGTGCTCTTCAGCACCGTGCTGTTCATGATGATCTTTAGCACCATGTTGTTCACGCTCTTTAGCAGCATGCTGTTCTAGATGATCTTCAGCTCCGTGCTGTTCATGATGATCTTCAGCAGCATGCTGTTCATGATGCTTTTCAACAGCGTGCTGTTCATGATGTTCTTCAGCACCGTGCTGTTCACGATGATCTTCAGCACCGTGCTGTTCACGCTCTTTAGCACTGTGTTGTTTAATAATATTATTTAAAATTTTTAACAAGATTTTAGACGTGTGTGCCATTGAGCTTGTTGTTCTGTAGTCTGAACATTCAACAGCAATACGTTTTTAGGAAATTGAAGCATCACTGTTTTCATGAAATCTTCTGGCCATATCTATACCGGTCTCATACACTTCAATGCTTAATACTACAAGCTTCAGTAATGCATCTCCCTCAATCATTTTCAAAATTCTGTTGGCATGTTATAAATCCCCGCCGCATTTCTTTTTCATATTTCTTATTGCCTGCAGAATTTCTTATTTTATTATGTCTGGTACCTTTTCATCATTCCCTACCATGATTTCTTCTAGTTAAAAATAAGTTACATTTGGTTTTTCATCTTTGTCATATAAATCCTCTCTATATTTTCTCCACCTTTCCATAATATCACTCATCTCTCTCTTTAGCTCACCATCCTTTTTATTTGTACTGAAGTTCTTTGTTCCTTTTCTTTATTTCAATAGGAAAACGGATCGGAAATGACAACCAATAGGCATAGGATCCAGAAGTGACGACCAATGGGGATAGGAGTCAGTAACTACAACCAATAGGAATAGTGACCAGTCAGACAGCCCTGAGTCACATTTGACTCAACAAATTCTTAAAGTTCAACATTTGCCCTATCAGCTGAAGCTGATCTGACTAGGATTCACTGGGATACAGAGACAATGAAATTGCTACAAACTGATTCACTAACTTCAATTGCTCTTTCATCAGTCTCAACCGATACAGTCAGCTTGAATGTGGGGAGAGAACTTATAAATCTGAACGACAAAATTAATGTGCAAAACATAGAAATAGCAGAACTAAAACGAAAAACTGAATAAGCGGAATTTAACAATAAAAAAACAGAGGAGCCTTTTGTCTCATAAAATTCCAATTGTTCTTCCACCCCAAAGTCTTGGTGTATTAAAGATTTCAAAGATGATGACAATAAACTCACATTTTTTACTGGATTGTCCTATAAGCAATTTGTTATTTTATGGGAATTTTTAGAACCTTCCAGTAATAAATGAATACACTGGAGCAGGGAACGCAAGGGGAATATCAGGAATTTCTCCTTCAGAGTGAGCTGAACGAGCAAGTGAACTAAGCCCAAAGTCTGAACTATTCCTAACACTTATTGGACTTAGAATAGGTCTGTTGTTAACCCAAGATTTAGTATACCCATTCGGAATAACATCATCGACTCTATCCAATATCGCAACAACACGGGTAAAGTTTCTTTACTTAAAGCTTTCAAGATTGCGTAGTAGAATTCTTCCACCGCACCACAACTTTAAGAAAAGTTTGGCTAGGTCTTGCAAAAAGCGAATTTTTCAAAATATTAGACTGCTTATCTATAGTTCGTAACTTTGTGTTCAATTTCCCAAGAACTTCACGCATTAAGGAAATGTCTATTCAAGGTATAAATCACATACCACTTATATATTTCTAATAGGAACTACTTGAATTGGAGCCTTTTTGAAACATTTCAGATCTATTTGAAGGCGTAATAAGCGATAATGCGTTAGTGAGTGAATCTGTATTTATTGACAGTCTAGAGCCAGAAGATCTGGCACTGGCAGTGTTGTGTTGTGGACGCATCAGTACATAATTTTGAGATATACACTAGGTACCATTACAGCATGTCCAGATGAAGAGGATATTGAAGCTTCAGGGAATATAGTTCTCATACTTCTGAGGCATTTATCAAACCAGATGTGGCACAGCGTGTATTGTGACAACCGGTTCACCAGTCTATAGCTTCAAGCCATCCTAGAGAAGAAGGGTTTTGCCACCTTAGGTACCTGAGGTGGCAAAAGAGCAAACAGATGAATTGAGTGTACGTTTCCAGTGTAATGAGGAGATGAAGAATAATGGACATGGTTCAGTTACTCTCAGCAATGTATCACACCTTTCTGTCAAACTACATTGTAAAGTGGTTTGATAGTAGAGAAATTACATTCTTGAGCACTTGCGCTACTATTGAGCCTAAGGCTAAAATAGAAAAATGAGACAAAATGTATAAATAGATAAATTGGATAAGCTGCAGTAAATGTCCTATTGATTCCCTGAGTTGAATGTATTTTGTAATATCTAAACTGTTTGTCTCTACGAGTAGATTGCTGTTGCCGACCTAGCCAGTGTGAGTACACCTACTACCTGCAGAGTGATTAAGTGAACTACGCGAGCTACTTCTCAACTCTGTCAGTAGCATGTAAGATTTCCAACTTCTCAAGAAGATTGAACAAATACTATGAAAAACTTCTACACTACTGCTCATTATTCTGGAGTTATTACAAAATTAATGATGTGCAAAACATAGAAATAGCAGAACTAAAACGAAAAACTGAATAAGCAGATTTAACAATAAAAAAACAGAGGAGTCTTTTGTCTCATAAAATTCCAATTGTTCTTCCACCCCAAAGCCTTGGTGTATTAAAGATTTCAAAGATGATGACGATAAACTCACATTTTTTACTGGATTGTTCCATAAGCAATTTGTTATTTTGTGGGAATTTTTAGAACCTTCCAGTAATAAATGAATACACTGGAGCAGGGAACGCAAGGGAAATATCAGGAATTTCTCCTTCAGAGTGAGCTGAACGAGCAAGTGAACTAAGCCCAAAGTCTGAACTATTCCTAACACTTATTGGACTTACAATGGGTCTGTTGTTAACCCAAGATTTAGTATACCCATTTGGAATTACATCACCAACTCTATCCAATATCGCAACAACATGGGTAAAGTTTCTTTACTTAAAGCTTTCAAGATTGCGTAGTAGAATTCTTCCACCGCACCACGACTTTAAGAAAAGTTTGGCTAGGTCTTGCAAAAAGCGAATGTTTCAAAATATTAGACTGCTTATCTATAGTTCGTAACTTTGTGTTCAATTTCCCAAGAACTTCACGCATTAAGGAAATGTCTATTCAAGGTATAAATCACATACCACTTATATATTTCTAATAGGAACTACTTGAATTGGAGCCTTTTTGAAACATTTCAGATCTATTTGAAGGCGTAATAAGCGATAATGCGTTAGTGAGTGAATCTGTATTTATTGACAGTCTAGAGCCAGAAGATCTGGCACTGGCAGTGTTGTGTTGTGGACGCATCAGTACATAATTTTGAGATATACACTAGGTACCATTACAGCATGTCCAGATGAAGAGGATATTGAAGCTTCAGGGAATATAGTTCTCATACTTCTGAGGCATTTATCAAACCAGATGTGGCACAGCGTGTATTGTGACAACCGGTTCACCAGTCTATAGCTTCAAGCCATCCTAGAGAAGAAGGGTTTTGCCACCTTAGGTACCTGAGGTGGCAAAAGAGCAAACAGATGAATTGAGTGTACGTTTCCAGTGTAATGAGGAGATGAAGAATAATGGACATGGTTCAGTTACTCTCAGCAATGTATCACACCTTTCTGTCAAACTACATTGTAAAGTGGTTTGATAGTAGAGAAATTACATTCTTGAGCACTTGCGCTACTATTGAGCCTAAGGCTAAAATAGAAAAATGAGACAAAATGTATAAATAGATAAATTGGATAAGCTGCAGTAAATATCCTATTGATTCCCTGAGTTGAATGTATTTTGTAATATCTAAACTGTTTGTCTCTACGAGTAGATTGCAGTTGCCGACCTAGCCAGTGTGAGTACACCTACTACCTGCAGAGTGATTAAGTGAACTACGCGAGCTACTTCTCAACTCTGTCTGTAGCATGTAAGATTTCCAACTTCTCAAGAAGATTGAACAAATACCATGAAAAACTTCTACACTACTGCTCATTATTCTGGAGTTCATGGTGCCATTGACTGAACTCATGTAGCTATTTGGTCACCAGGTGAAGCCGACAGTGTGCTAATTCAAAATTGACAATGCAACTTTTCTATCAACGTCCAAGCTGTTGTAGACTCAAGGCTGGTATTTGAAAATATCCTGTCCAGATGGTTTGTCTCTGCACATGATGCTACAATCTTCACCAACAGCAAGTATATGCTGAATTTGACACCAATTTTATAGAAAATGGTTACCTACTAGGAGATGCTGGTTAACCATGTAAAGCATATTTTCTAACTATCAGTCAATATGCAGTTACTGTATTTAGCAGACTGATAGAGGCAGATGAGAAATTTTCTTCGCTGGAACAAATCACTTAACTGATATTCCTAAATGATTACTAACTTAAAATTCTTCTTATATAGTCAATGATGAATTTAATTGCATTTGGTTTCTGTAAACACATGAAACACCTTCACGTGTGTTGACTTTGGGCTTCATTTAACCATATGTAAGCACATATATCTACACCTTCACATGTGTAGACTTTGGGCTTCATCTGACCATATATAAACACATATACCTACACCTCCACGTGTGTTGACTTTGGGCTTCATTAGACCATATGTAAGCACATACATCTACACATTCATGTGTGTGTGTTTACTTTGGGCTTCTTAAAGGCAGATTGAGTTCATGCTAACATTCAAAGTTGCAACCTAAACTCTAACTAGGATCATTTTATTCCAATTATCAACCGCAAAACAAAAAGCATAGCAACAGGGAAAAAACACTACTGATTCATCCAGTTTGAAGGTTTTACCATGGAAAATCACTGTCTCTCTAGGTCGTTTAGACAAAGAAACTACAGTAGAGAACGTTAAGCAAATTCTCAATGAAAGTATTGCTCATTATTCTAGAGTTCATGGTGCCATTGATTGTACTCATGTAGCAATTCAGTCACTAGGTGGTCCCAACAGTGAGCTAATTCTGAATTGAAAAGGCTACTTTTCCATTATCAACATTCAAACTGTTGTTGATTCAAGGCTGGTACTTGACAATATCCGGTCCAGATGGTTTGGCAATGCACACAATGCTACAATCCTCACCAAACAGCAAACTGTATGCTGAATTTGAGACCAGGGTTATAGGAAATGGTTACCTACTAAGAGATGCTGGTTAACCATGTAAAGCATATTTTATAACTATCGGTTAATATGCAGTTACTGTATTTAGCAGACTGATCGAGGCTGTTGAGAAATTTTCTTCGCTGGAACAAATCACTTAATTGATATTCCTAATTGATTAGTAACTCAAAATTCTTCTTATATAGTCAATGATGAATTTAATTGCATTTGGTTTCAGTAAACACATGAAACACCTTCACGTGTGTTGACTTTGGGCTTCATTTAACCATATGTAAACACCTACACCTTCATGTGTGTTGACTTTGGGCTTCATTTGATCATATGTAAGCACATACATCTACACCTTCATGTGTGTTGACTTTGGGCTTCATTTGACCATACGTAAGCAAATTCATCTACACATTCATGTGTGTGTGTTTACTTTGGGCTTCTTAAAGGCAGACTGAATTCATGCTAACATTCAAAGATGCAACCTAAACTCTAACTAGGATCATTTTATTCCAATTATCAACCGCAAAACAAAAAGCATAGCAACAGGGAAAAAAACACTACTGATTCATCCAGTTTGAAGGTTTTACCTTGGAAAATCACTGTCTCCCTAGGTCGTTTAGACAAAGAAACTACAGTAGAGAATGTTAAGCAAATTCTCAATGAAGCTATTGCTCATTATTCTAGAGTTCATGGTGCCATTGATTGTACTCGTGTAGCAATTCAGTCACTAGGTGGTCCCAACAGTGAGCTAATTCTGAATTGAAAAGGCTACTTTTCTATCAACATTCAAGCTGTTGTTGATTCAAGGCTGGTACTTGAAAATATCCTGTCCAGATGGTTTGGCTCTGCACACAATGCTTCAATCTTCACCAAACAGCAAAACTGTATGCTGAATTTGAGACCAGGGTTATAGGTTATAATGGTTAGGTTATAATGGTTACCTACTAAGAGATGCTGGTTAACCATGTAAAGCATATTTTCTAACTATCAGTTAATATGCAGTTACTGTATTTAGCAGACTGATCGAGGCTGTTGAGAAATTTCTTTGCTGGACAAATCACTTAATTGATATTCCTAATTGATTACTAACTTAAATTTATTCTTATTGTTGATGAAAAAATTTAAGTGCATTTGGTATCTGTAAACACAAACACCTATACCATCAAGTGTGTTGACTTTGGGCTTCATTTGACCATATGTAAACATATTCATCTAGTGATCTAAATTTTAGGAGGGGAAAGCCAATTGATGCTGCTCATAGTTCAGCAGATGAAGCACCAATCAGAGCTGTTGTTACATCCAGTGGTTTGTGTGTGACAAGGGACAGTTGCCACTGCGAACACTGCCACTGCCACGTCGTGTATCCAGCAACAGATATGGAGCTAGATGATGTTATAGATTATGACTGGTATGTAGATGATTGACAGATATTGAGGGGAACGAGAAGTAAATAACTTAGACAATGCCCACAATCATAGTCTAGTGAATAACTGTATTATTACTTTAGACATTGCAAGTAAATAAAGTCTAATGAATATCTGTATGTGTACTTATGTAGACAGTACATGCAATCATAGTTTTATGAATTGTATATCTAATCAACTGTCTGCTATCCTACAGAGACTTCACCAAGCTAAGGTTGAACAAACCAGAAACAGCACAGGTGAACAATGCATGAACAGTAGTTTGTTGAATAAATTGATAATATAGTATATTGTAGTGGAGATGGGTAAACAGCATTCTGGGGAGTTTAAGGATATATGTCATAAATTAATGCAACCATTTAATCTTACTTAAACAAATCGGCAAATGAGCAGACAGAAAAGTAGCCTCACTTCTATGCCAAAAACAGACTGAAACTGAAGAAAACTGTGTCCAAGCGAATTGCATTGGAAAGAAAATATATTGCAGCAGCTCTGGTGGAGAACTAAAAAATAGGATGACAGCTATTCAATCTAATATACCTGAGCACGAATATCCAATTCAGTTTGATGGCAAAGTTATTTTTTCCGAACATTCTTATTCAAGCAGAAATAATTAAAATATTTGAAACATCTTAATCTCAATTCAATCCTTTTGAGTCTACCATTTCCGTAGTAATGTCAAAGCTTTAAAGGATATCCGAACAACATCAAAAACACAAGGATACAACCTAAATACTGCGCAGATATTTTATAACATCCAAAATAATTTCTATAGATCCAGGAATACATAATGAAGTATGGAACAGAGCAAACGACAAAAGAGAGCTTCAACTAAAAATCTCACTATCCCAGACATGAAGGGCCTACTGATCAGCGAACCACTCTACAATAGAACATTTGGTTAACTTGTCAAAGACACTAATAACTCAAGAACAAAGTGAATTCCCAAGCACAGGCCTTGCATTTATACAAACAATAAAAAACACCAAGGCCTTTATACAAACGATAAAAAACACCAAGCCCTTTATACAAACGATAAAAACGATACAAAATACCAAGACTGCTTTAAGATTGTTCAATATTTGTAAAGATGATAAAAGTACAATACAGCATGGCATAAAGTTTAATTTGAAAGGGAATGGAATTAAATGGGACAAGCATACTATTACAAATTCATTATTTTTGGTTCTGCAGGATATATGAAACATAATTTATCAAGAGATGCTCAATCTCGTCATCTCTAGGTAGCCCTACCATATAGCAGCATAATACATGTCAGATTCAAGACACATATTTCGCATTTATTTTTGATAAATTAAAAAATGGCAAATATGTTCAAAATTGCATGTAAATAGAAAATTTATACCAGAACTTGAGAATTTCTTGAGTAGTTGACACCGATGAATATCATCCAGAGGATTAAATATTATCCAGAGGTCACTCAGCTCAAAAACCAGAAACTAACACGATGTCACTGGAATATTCTGCCTTCGCCTCATTATTTTTATGGTTTAGGAGGGGCAAATTGGAGATTAAGTGTTCAAAATGGCGTATCAGACACACAAGGACAAATATACCACTCTTCAACCAAATACAGATGGACAGAGATGCCACTCTTCAACCAAATACAGATGGACAGAGATGCCACTCTTCAACCTAATACAGATGGACAGAGATGCCACTTTTCAATCAGACACACATGGATGGAGATGACACTCTTCAATCAGACACACATGGACAGAGATGTCACTTTTCAATCAGACACACATGGATGGATATGCCACTTTTCAATCAGACACACATGGATGGAGATGTCACTTTTCAATCAGACACATATGGACAGAGATGTCACTTTTCAATCAGACACACATGGATGGAGATGCCACTTTTCAATCAGACACACATGGATGGAGATGCCACTCTTCAATCAGACACACATGGATGGAGATGCCACTCTTCAATCAGACACACATGGATGCCACTCTTCAATCAGACACACATGGATGGAGATGCCACTTTTCAATCAGACACACATGGATGGAGATGCCACTCTTTTTTTGTGCATGATGCTACATGCTTGACGATTCCAATTGTGTGATTAAAGCTGATTTCATGTATCAAGCTTCATATTCTAGTAACACTATTATACTTTTGCATTGTGTGATAATTATGTATTGAGGAAGTAAGGTTTCTTCAAATAACATAAAGTCAAAACTGGGTTTGTCTTTAATAACAATTTTATTAAAATATTAAATTACACCTAGAATTAGACCAACTTGACAGGAATATGACTCAAAATTCCTATCCACAATACTAACATCCATACTCAACAAATATAAATACACTATTGTTTTAGTACAGCTCGAAGCACTTACATCATTCTCGTCAGATGATTTGATGTCCTTCAAAACTTTTCTTGTTCGAGGACTCGCCATATCACCTCACGACTCCAGCTGATCTAATAGGAACATAAAAATAGATTAAAATAGACAAATAAAAAATAGTATGTTTTATTGAATTATTTTCAAACATATTCTAATTTATAATCAAATTTTAATTTAAAATCAAACAATTTTTATCAGATAGCAGGGAAGTCTCATAAGGTACAGGTTCAACCAACAGCAGCAGGAATAATCTTTATGATAAATATAAAATATCGACATGGCGGAACTCCAATAATCCATAGAAAAATTTGATATGACATGATGCACCTATAATACCATAACCATAAAAAGTGGAGAAATGATAGTTCTGAAGCAACAATATAAACTGTATTTTTAATCTCTCAGAAAACTTCACCAAAACCCTCATAATGAGCTTTAGCTGATTTAAGCTTCGAATGTTGAAAATAAAGAACAAATTAGTTTGCTAATAAAACTGCAATAATACATTATATTAGTTTAATTAAAAGTGGACCCAAATTGTATTAACGTAATTAACTGAAAGTTTTGACTAAGGCAATGATTTGAGACATCGTTAACTGCAACATCGTCTAACATAGGCCCTAGCACTGATCCAACTAGGCAACTACAATAGATTATAAACAATTAAATACCACAGATTTTGCAAAAAATAGTCTAAAATAACGGCTTATAATTTTTTAATATATTTCAAGAAATACTGAATTTCACTACTTTGTGTTAATAAATAAAATACAAGCAAGAATATACCCTGCACTGCCACAATGAAGAGCTAAATATTTACCGTGCGATAAAATATTAAACGTAATTTAATTTTAAAAAGATTTGACACAATTAAATACTACAAATTTTTCAAAAACTTGTTTAAAATGACGGCTAACAATTTTAAAATATATTCCGAGAAATAAACACTGAATTTCATAACCTTATATTAGTAAATAAACTCCAAGCAAGAATATACACTATTAGATACACTATACTATAATTGCCACAAGGTAGGGCTAATATCTTACCATGCGAACAAATAAACATGTATATTAAAAAAATTAATTATAAAAATATTTATTCAACATGTTAATTTGAGCCACACTGATTAACTAGAATTCATCTAACCTTAGATTACTATAACCTGAGATAAATAATCAATTTGTAATTAGGCGATTCTGAATACAGGTTTATAATTAGACAGAGAATTTAAATTATAAATAAACTACGTGGATTAAATATTTGTAGCCTTGACCTTAGTAACTATACAGCCTACACAAATTAAATTTCGATATATTATTTTTATTCGACTGCATTAAATCATATTAGTAAATACAATTACATTGAAATATTCATTACTTCTGTATGCAACATTAGTCCTTCGAAAGGGACATAGTTCTAGTGGTGTTAGGTTTCTATTTTATTAAAATACAAGTAGAAATAAGTGTCGGTTTTTATTGCATCTAGTAAGACAAACTATCAACAAAATGATTTAGCGTGAACTTCTCTGACTGTCTCTGTGCATATTGAACGTACATTTAGCACGCATTATTGATTTGAAATATTACCATATAGAGAGTGCATAGTCACTTAATAGTGGCCTATAAGCTAGTTTTAGTAAATATACATGTATATTGTGGTTTCCATCAAAATGTCGTTGAAAGTATTTCATTATTTAGCAAATGACGCAAGACATAAATACAGACATAATATTATAATACTTTAAGTGTCATTCATACTTATTCCTTTTATGAGTATCTTTCTTGCACTGAAAGCAAACAAATATTACTTACTCTAAAGTTATTAATGCTCAACGTTTTAAGTAAGAATAGACACGTATAGGCCTATATAGATAGTTTTCTTAGATATGAAAGAAATATGGATTTACGAAAAGAAACCACAAGTCTGAAACCCTCGGAATGAAGTATGATCGAAGAACCTGTCCATCTTGACATCACAGAACAAACGAAAGGAACCTATAA
Source organism: Enchytraeus crypticus (assembly GCA_905160935.1). Lineage (NCBI taxonomy): Eukaryota > Metazoa > Annelida > Clitellata > Enchytraeida > Enchytraeidae > Enchytraeus > Enchytraeus crypticus. Next base: position 50,301 of record CAJHZI010000238.1, on the reverse strand, counting down.
CGTGAGTACGTGACATCAAATATACAATTAAAACTTTTAAAAGAGACTTCCAACTTGGTTAAAAGAGCAAAGTTTAAGTAATTATAGAGAGAGTGTGAGGGAACTAGGCCTGTAATTGAGTGAGTGATATAGAACTACAGACAGGAAAAGGATGCTTAAGACTGTCTAACTAATTCTTAAAAAGCTAATTATGCTATAAAAATAATCATCCTTGAATTATGACTTAAGAGTTTGTAAGTCTTTTTACCCTGAAAGAGTCTTGGCCTCAATGGATGAACAGTAGACACTGGATCTGTATTAATTTATCTTATTTTTTTTTTTTTTTAAAATTTGTAATGTAACATCTCCGGGTTCTCAAAAATGATGAAGCATATTAAAAAGAGCGTCTGTAACAGTGACGTCCCAAATAAGACATTTGCCCTCTGACAAGGGAATTTGAATTACTCCATCAGGTCGCTTTCCATCAGATCTTAGCAAGCTCAGAGATTCATTGATAATAATAATAATTATTATACTAGGCCTAATAGTTATTGTTATTATTAGTATGTGTACGTTTATTAGTTGAAATCTAATCCGTGGAGATGAGAAGATGGAAAGAATTATTCAAAAACCAATATTATAGCCAAGAATTTAAGATCAGAGATAAAATAATACATACTCAGACAAATTTCACGATTATAAAGAGCACTCAGCACTCCATAAATTAATTTTTTTTATCTCAATGTAAAATAAAATTGCTTTTTATTTTGTTAATTTTATAAAATGTAGACACTCGTGGTAGAAGAATTGTGGTAGTAGCCAAGATAAGCATGTTTAATTGTATTACTTATTTTGTGTAAATATATTAAAGGAAGGCACAACACTTCCCTTGTTTTGTCTGGGATACTGAATAGAACAACCGTTAACTGCGTGTGTGTAAGAGGCGACAGAGCACGAACTGAGGAAAACATGGTGAAGTGATGGCAGGCAAACCACATTGGAAGCCATATTTATCTAATATAGGCTATTAAAGGTATGGATAAGGCATAGCCTAGGTGAGGGGTTTATTGTACTGTTTAATATACAGCACAAGCAGCAAATATCCATAAAACCACATAAAAACAATTTGACCATCGTTCAAAGGATTAAACGTAATTATTTGAGTATACATCAGACCAACATACTGTATCCATAGAAAAATTAATTAGAAATAACAGAAACACTTTAATCTAGCAATACTAACAAAACAAGTTTATAACAAAATTTTTCAGGTCATGATTTTGAACACAGTTATGAAATCTAATTGATAAACAAATAGCCTCTAAACACTGACAACATAAGTATATCATATCTACTCACCATAGTGCTTCTAAACACTGACAACACAAGTATATCATATCTACTCGTCATAGTGCTTTTAAACACTGACAATACAAGTATATCATATCTACTCGTCATAGTGCCTCTAAACACTGACAACACAAGTATATCATATCTACTCGTCATAGTGCCTCTAAACAAACTCCAAACAAGGATATCAGATCTACTTGATAAGTTGATAGTCATCCATATAGCACTTCTAAACACACTTGACATAATGACATTTAATGGTCATACATGTAGCACTTCTAAACACACTTGACATAATGACATTAACTTGATAGTCATACATGGAGCACTTCTAAACACACTTGACACAATGACATCACATCCACAAGATAGCCAACACTGAAAGACTCTCTAGAGTGCGTTCGCTGGTAGAATCTTTCCAGTGCATTCTCCAAATCCAATTCTCTTGCCGTTTTTCTCACAGTAACCTGTATCAATCAATCAATCAATCAATCAATCAATCAATCAATAACGAATTAGATCATTTAATCAAGCAATCATCAATCAATCAATAAATATATTTATAAAGCGTTCCTATACGATAAGTGCCAAAGTAGCGCTTAATTAGCATGACATGTTAACATGTCATGTTAGCTGTCATGTTAACACTTAGTTAACATGACAGTCACACAAGTAACTTGAAGTCAGATAGTTAATATGACAAGGTAGTAGTATAAACTATTTATCAGTACCTGTTAGTATCACCTCGTCTCCGTCCTGAAGGAACTTGCGAGTGATTGGCTGCCCGGCAGGTCCCTCGCCCAGCTCTATGGACTTACTGCCGCGCCAGCTTAGCTCCAGCATGCTCCCGTACGAGTTCTCAGTGGGTCCACTGATAGTGCCTGAAGCGAGCAGATCTCCAGGTCTCAGGTTACACCCAGAGCAGGCGTGGTGCACCAGCTGCTGCTTAGCCGTCCAGTACAGGTACTAGAATATAAGTAATCACTTCAGTACAGGTACTAGAACACATGTAATCACTTCAGTACAGGTACTAGAACATAAGTAATCACTTTAGTACAGGTACTAGAACACAAGTAGTCACTTCAGTACAGGTACTAGAACATAAGTAATCACTTCAGTACAGATAGTAGAACACAAGTAGTCACTTCAGTACAGATAATAGAACACAAGTAGTCACTTCAGTACAGATAGTAGAACACAAGTAGTCACTTCAGTACAGATAGTAGAACACAAGTAGTCACTTCAGTACAGGTACTAGAACACAAGTAATCACAACTGTTCAGTAAAGACTTGCCATACTTACATAAACCATTCACATTTATCAACATTGCAAATTCACAAATAGTTATTATGAATATTTAACAATGCCAAACGGTTAAAATAAGGGATAAGAGTCACAGATTTCATCACTTGTTGATCATTTCACTATTATGCGCATTTAACCTCTAAACTGGATGCGTAAATATTTATGCATACGCAACACTTATAACTTTTACTCGTGTTGTGCCCAGGTCTCTGAAGAATAGACCAACCGTGTAATAAATAATAATAAATAATAAAGGTTTAACGTCCGTTTCCTCATACAAGGATGATGTCAGGGACGTCCCTCCATCACATGTCACTACAAATCGATTCACCCAAACGATCTGAAAAAACATGTGCTGAAGAGAAATAAAAGATCCTAAACAGTGCCGGTCCGGTGATCAAAAACAGTCAGGCAAGATGAAATAAAATCTATGGTGGGAAGAGATGAGTTTTCAACTTACAACGGAAAGTGGAAGTAGTAGAACATGAGCGAAGATCAGGAGGCAGAGAGTTCCAAACAGTAGGAGCGGAGAAAGAAAATGAACGTCTACCTAACGAAGTGAGAATATTAGGAATTTTGAGCAGTTTGGTATCAGAAGAACGAAGTTTACGAGAAGGTTGATATTGGATTAGGAGGTCAGAAAGGTAAGAAAGTTTATCAGAAAGGAGTGTATAGAAAGTTAAAAGAGCAATTTTATACTTAATTCTTTGAACTACAGGAAGCCAATGAAGGTTATTAAGCAGAGAACTAGAGGTGGCCTGAAGCCTCGAGGATCGACAGACAACACGTGCTAGAGTATTTTGAACGCGTTGCAAATGCATGAGAGAAGAAGAAGGTAAACCATACAGTACTACATGTATACCATATGTACTACATGTGTAGTAAAAATCAACAAGGCACTAAGATCCAAACCAATAACAGAAAGGGCAATCTGTTGGTAAGCGCCGAGGTAACAAAATTCTACAAAATTTTCTACAATGAATGTAGAAAATGTATAGTTTAAAAATATCGACACTAGTTATACTGGGAGTCGAGGTAAGACGTTGCTTCAATTCTTATAACTTCGGCAATATTTCATCAATTCACTTAGCGAGATATGGTTAGAAACAAGTGCATTGACTGGAGCCAATGGCGATATCGGTACGATATTCGACCGCGGATCTGCATGTGCGGGGTTCAAATCCTGTGCTCGCCCGTCACTGACATCGCTTTCGAGTGAGGAAACTGACGTTAACATTAGCTTTTCAGGTATAATGCAGGTACTGGAAAGCTTCCTCAGCTCTTTGCAGTCCAGGCTACAGGTACACTGGTAGAGCCTCAGCTATTACATCAACAGTTGATCAATGAAATGATCATTGGGGAGGTTAACAGCGGACAATGGGCAGAAATCGGCAACTTGACCCGTCCTGTTGATAGAACTGTATGAGGACATACATTTTAACAACTGATCAATACATTCTAATAAACTTTTAGCAATACTATGCAATATCAGTTAAGAAGTAAAGACCTTGTAATTACTCGTGCAAATCTTCTTTGGTTCTATGAGCCCATCAACTGTAGAACATAAACCAATATAGCATATCAGTGACACATAGCTGTTGTGTTAAATATGCTGCAGTCAGTCTATCAACTGTAACATAAAACAACCCAGCACATTTGTGACACATAGCTGTTGTGTTAAATGTGCTGCAGTCAATCTATCAACTGTAACATAAAACAACCCAGCACCTTTGTGACACATAGCTGTTTTGTTAAATGTGCTACAGTCGGTCTATCAACTGCAACATTAAACAACCCAGCACATTAATGACACATAGCTGTTTTGTTAGAAGTGCTGCAGTCAGTCTATCAACTGTAACATTAAACAACCCAGCACATTAATGACACATAGCTGTTGTGTTAAATGTGCTGCAGTCAGTCTATCAACTGTAACATTAAACAACCCAGCACATTAATGACACATAGCTGTTTTGTTAACACCAATGTGCTGCAGTAATTCTATCAACTATGTCGATCGATATAGTTGATAATAACTGAAGAACATAGCTGACAAAATGGTTTAAACCACCCATGTAATAAAATTTGTTTTACAACAAAAATTAGAATTTAAGCAAACACAACCAACATTATAATAATACTACTAAAGGAAAAGGAGAACACAAAAAATGTCTGAAAGAATTACAGGAGTCCAACTGTTAATAAAACGTGTGCAGATGTTACAATTGAGAAAAAAGAGGAAAGAAGCATTGCAAACCTTTCAGTTTTACTTCCAGATTGATATCAAAGTTAAATGGATCGCTGTGCTGCAGATAGGGCAAAGGTTGTGGATCCTAGGTAACCAATAATCAATCAATCAATCAATCGATTAATCAATAAATTCGTCAATGAATTCATCAATCAATGCAGCAATTAATCAAGTCACCGTTACGAATTTTAATCCAAGTGCATAAGAAGCAGTAATGACTTTGAAACTAAAGCATGACTAGGCAATATAATACTAATAATAATAGTCATTTATTTCAAAGATACTAGACATAACTGCCCACAGAATACCTAAAAGTATTATGAGAAACTCAGCAAAGATTAGTGATTCTATGCATTGATGCTTATATAGCCGGTATGTGGCCACAGGAATATACCAGATCATTAATTATCCCCATTTCTAAAATATAAAATGCAATGGAATGTTTGGACTACAGAACAATCATCATAATATCGCGTGCGTTAAAAATCTTATGAAAAATAATAAACAAAGTTTAACAAATGCATTGAATCCAAGGCAGAAATGATATTAAGTTAATCACAATTTGGATTTAGAAAATGATGCAGTGCAACGGAAGCCATAATGATAATACGAGTCATAGGTGAACGCATCTTAATTGCAAGGAAATGAGGTTTTATACATTTCGTAGATTTTGAAAAAGCTTTTGACAAGGTATAATTAATCAGGTAACAAAAATGATCTTCATATAGACAAACGAATTAGAAATATAATTACAAATTGCAGTCAACAGGAGCTGGTAGAGAGGTTTGTACACTGGTTCGCCCTTAAAGCTAAAAAGCTAAGGTTAACGTCAGTTTCCTCACTCAAAAGCGATATCAGTGATGGGTGAGCCCAGGATTTGAACCCTTGCACATACTGATCCGCGGTCGAGTGTCTTAAACTTGGCCACTGGCTTCAGCCAGTTACGGCCTTAGCTACAGAGCAATTGTTGGGACACGAAGAGGACATACCTGGATCATGTTATCCACTATGAATGGTCTGAGAGCCTCCACTGTTACCACCCAGGGAGATATCGTTGTGCCAAAGTTCTTACCAAGGAACGGTCCTAGCGGCACATACTCCCACTTCTGTATATCTCGTGCTGCCAACAAACAGCGATATCAACCAATATGATATCTATCAATCAGTGATATCATCCACAATATCTATCAAACAGTGATATCATTTAATATGATATCTATCAATCAGTGATATCATTTAATATGATATCTATCAGTGATATCAACCAATATGATATCTATCAATCAGTGATATCATCCACTATGATATCTATCAAACAGTGATATCATCCACTATGATATCTATCAAACAGTGATATCATCCAATATGATATCCATCACGACATAAGCTTCATTACTTAAAGTAAAACTGTCATTTAAGAAAGCATGGCATCAGGCAATATAAGAAACTAACAAGCTTATTTCAACATTTTAAGTCTCCTCACATCTTGAATTCTAACAGAAAGATTTTCATCCTACTCTAGCAGTCCATGGTAAACAGAGATAGATTAAAAACAATCAGAAAATTCGGACATCACGACAGGTGTGCAAAATATATGTTCACAGAGAGATATATCAACAACCAAGACATACTGCTAAACACACAAACAAGCAGACTGTGAGCTAGACATACAGAAGTAAACATATAGAGGAGACATATAAAGATACACATACAGATTTGCATAGAAACCAACAGATTTAGAGATAGACAGTAGTACAAGACGACAGAAAGATTAAACTGCCATCAATTCAATGGACGCCTATCACTAGATCTCAATATCTGAAGCAGTGTTACCACTCCAATCATTCATCAGCACAAAGCCAAAGATCCTGTCCTCAGCTTTGTCCATGACAACACTCTCGCCCAGCTTGTTTTCTTCACCACCCACCAGGAAAGCCATCTCCAGCTCTATGTCCAACAGCTTAGAGGGGCCAAAGCTCGGTGCCTCTCCTGCGAGGGGTATGAAATAGCAAAACATATAATTTTATAAAGAATTATTTATAAGGAATTATAACATAAATCAACCAAATAAAAACTATAGTTTATTAAAACAAAATTCTAGTGTAAGTTTATTCTTCATAAACTTATAAAATATAATTTTAGGAAGTCATAACATAAATAAAGTGAATTATAAAATAAATTTAAAATAAAAGAACAAAGTATACACAAGTAGTAAATGAAACGTTGAAGAGTTAATAACAAACAACAGCTTTAGTAGTTTCATCTCCATGCAGTCCTTCAGAATATATCACGATTTATATTTTCTAACTGATTCCTATTTACTGCATAAGTAGCGAACAAATTTGCAGTGCAGCTTCTCCAAGTGAAATTGGCCAATCATTTTAGCAACATTCTCTCTCTCTCTCTCTCTTAGTGCACTGCTTACCGACAGCTCTATGGCATATAACGCCTCCACTCTTCTCTGTCTTTCGTTTTCCTCTTCATGTCCACATAAGAGTGGATCTTTAATCATTCAATATGGTATACCATTATTCTTGGGAGATTCGGCATATGAAGAGGTGAGCTCCCTATGCCTTCCAAAGTTCGACTAACATTTACTTAGTAACATTTAGCTTTGGTAAATTTACATTTAGCAACATTACTGAACTAAAAGGCAACCAATCTTAACCTTCAGCTAAGTCTCAAAAGCATCGCATAGGCCTAATAGTACTGCTATTATGAACAACAGCCAACAATACTAGCAATCGTATTCAATCAACCTTTCTATTGCACAATAGTACACATATTCTTATATAAGCGTATTATATATTATCACATATGTAAAATTTATCAGAAATATTGTCTAAAGGAACACTCCACATCCCACACCTAAATAGTTAATTAAGAGGTCAGTTAAGAAATGAAGCAAGTTATGTGCATAAAGCATGTACGGTAATCAATAAATGAAGGAGTAGCCTACCGTCCACAGCCACAGTCTGACCACAGGGTCTGTGTATGGGCGTGCCTGAGACAACCACTGAGGAGGCTCGTCCATGATAACCCACGGGTAAGTGCTTCCTGTGTATTAATCAATCAATCAATCAATCAATCAATCAATCAATCATATGATAACCCACGGGTAGGTGCTTCCTGTGCATCCAATCAATCAATCAATTAATCAATCAATCAATTAATCTATCTATCAATCAGTTAGTAAATAAATCTATCAATTCATCAATAAATCAATCGATCTATCAAGCAATTAAATGGCTAACCTTAACGATATGTAAAGTAGCAATATAGCAAAGTAGCACAAAATTTAACCCTTAAACACTCTTATGGCTAATCTTAATGCAGTCTTTCTTCATATTCCTGAATACTTTATTCTAAGTTTCATTTTTAAACTGATAAACAGAATTTAATTGTTATATATTCTAACACAATAGTCGCAACAATTACAATTATCTGTTTCTCAACATTAGCAGTATCTGAGGATCTGAGAACAGTCAACAACAATACTTCCTTGAAGACGATGTAAAATAAAAACTTCATTATAATCCATCTTAGAGAGGATTCAGAATGTATAAAATAATTGGATTTTATTACATAAAAATATTTCATCGAAACTGATACTATTGATTATTAACTTGGAGGTTATTTGATACTAAAATGTATGCACCAATATTAATGAATTTCAATCTATAACACAGGCCATCTGCGGTGCATCTAGAAACAAGAAATATTAAACTGACATAAGGTCTAATATTTGCAAAGATATCCTAAATCACTTTGCTATATATTCATAGCATTAAGATTACTGTGAAACATTGTCGATTAATCTAGAAGTTAAGGAGAGACCAGTTAGGCATGAGTGCATTATCCTTTCCTCTGAACATTATCCCCACATTAGTGGCGTGATGAATTGACGAGTAGAAGTCGGTATAGTCACCTACAAACACACACAACAATTCATAGTCACAAACAACATGCAGAAAACTTCGTAGTTTTCTATTTAAACACATATAAAAAAGCAAATGCTAAGGTTAACGTCAGTTTCCTCACTCGAAAGCGATGTCAGTGACAGGTGAGCCCAGGATTTGAACCCCACATATACTGATCCGCGGTCGAGTATCTTACCGACTTCGCCACTGGCTCCAGCCAGTGAAATATTGATATATCCACAATGGTTAATTACTTTCAATTGACATAGTCATGCTAATTGTATTTTCATTGACAAGTAAACCTTCAGCGTTCATGAATCGTGCAACTGAGCTCCAATCAGAAATATTGGAAAATAAATAATGCCGCAAATATTTTTATATGTCCGCTTAATGGATGTAATTCTAAAGGTTTAATTAAAATATGCAACTCACGCACCCCGTTCAGTAATATTAGCCTGCGTAGAACTATCATTTACATTCTATGGAAATTAGACTTGGACGCACATAAGAATACTTGCAAACTTTTACTGCTACAAGTTAATTCATATAATATTTGTTAACAGTCAATTACTAGAGAGCGCTAGATATACAAACCAATAAGAGCAGGCAGGTGCATCTGAGCCTTAGACATCGGTACCAAGCAGCTACAACAGACAGTCATCTACGCATTCTACATTACCATATTTCACGTAGACTGTTCGCAAAAAATTAATGATTGGTCTTGATAGACCAGTTTTAATTGTGTATTATAAACAAAAATTCACATAAGTATTAAGCAGAATCGTAAGCAGCATTTCAACTCAAGTCAAAATAAAAATTCATAAAGTGACGCAAAGAGTAAATATTTAAAAGCCGCTTAGTTGTAAACAATGCTGCACAATTAGGAGAACAGGAACAAGAGTAATTTCATCGAGCATCATCAGCAGACAGTCAAACTGAGGTTACATGAAAAGTTACAATCAACCTGCTAAATCAAAAATTTTATGACATCACGACTCTGAAATTATATTAAACTCGTTAATCTTATTAAATAAGACAAAAATAAATCAACATTATCTGTAGACATAATTGCATTCTTGGTAAGTTACGCTATCAGTATACATTGCATTCTAAAATAAGTAAACCTATCACTTTGCAACCTTGTTAGTATGGTTATTCATTGAAAATTTGCTAAAATTAGTGTATTAGGACTTGTCTTGTTTATATTTTTAAAGATTGCTAATCCCATCATCTGATTGAAAAAAGTAATCTGAGTGAAGTTTAATATATTTTAGAAATCAAATTAATGACATTATATATGCTCATTATTTCACCCGAAATATAATTGTTGCATCATTATGATGATGAACTGCACAAGACATTCATCGTCATAAAGACTGCAACCAGAATAATGACATCATCTGATAAAAGTCAAATGTCATTTATCACTCTCATGAGACAGATTTATAGTTGTTGATTCGGCCCCTATGTGGTCAATGCTTCACTCCTGGACAACTAGAGGACTTTAGTAACTGATAGTACCTGTTGAGCAGCTGTGCATTCTAGCAACTGATAGTACCTGGCGAGCAGCTGTGTATTCTAGTAACTGATAGTACCTGGAGAGCAGCTGTGCATTCTAGTAACTGATAGTACCTGGAGAGCAGCTGTGCATTCTAGTAACTGATAGTACCTGGAGAGCAGCTGTGCATTCTAGTAACTGATAGTACCTGGTGAGCAGCTATGCATTCTAGTAACTGATAGTAACTGGAGAGCAGCTGTGCATTCTAGTAACTGATAGTACCTGGAGAGCAGCTGTGCATTGCCCTGCAGTATCTGACAGTCAGCAGACAGTAGGTGCTTCACCCTTGCTCTTACCTCCAGCCAAGCATCCCGCTTTAGAGAGAGGAACGCGTTCAGCGTAGGCTGTGAAACAAATAATCAATCATGTGCCAATCCAATCAATAATGTGACAGTCCAATTAATAATGTGACAATTCAATCAATCTAGATGATTTGTTAGATGCTTATCAGCTCTTGCAGCATTTGAAGCCATTGCACCCCGATGCATCTCACGATTTCTCACTGGTATATATTCGACAACTAAGGTGTTGCGTCATCCATGACATCATGAAACAAGATTACAGTATTTAAGACATAGAAGTCTAATATAGGCAGTTTCAAAGCAATATTATTTTCCTGAATATTGAATAATTAAGTTAAATAATATGAAATGAATTTACCATATTCTCCTACCTCTTCAAAGACATGTTGTTTGCCTGCCAGTTCAGGTCCATTGAAAAGATCTTTGATGACTCGCAGGTTGAGAATGGATTCCCCGATAGCTACACCTACAGTTGGTCTAGGCTATACACAAACAAGGGTACATAAGTAAACTAACTCTCTAGGTCTTAACTTATTAATTAAGTTATTTTATATAATCAAATTTCACCTGCATTAAAACTTATAAGCAAGATTTTTTCAAAGTATACTTCTATTAAAATTTGAAAGGGAAAATATATAATCTAATTGGATTTTGCTTTTAAAGTTGTCTTCTTACTGAAGCACACAATTAACAACATAATAAATCCAGTTCCCTGTCGTACTGAAGAAGATACCAACAGTAAAGTGCAAGTATTGTAAAAGGAGAAAAAGCCAGAAAAGTGAAACCAACTAGGAAACTTTATATTTCCCAAGCTGCTGGCTACATAAAAGTGCACAAAAGGCTATGCGGAGGGATTAGCTAGTTATTCGATAGAGCACTCTCTATCCAGCAAGAAAGCAGACCTAAATATTATATTTTAAGGCATATATATATATATAATATATTACATATATATATATATATATATACATATATATATATATATATACAGATACATATATATATATATATATATATATATATATATATATATATATATATATATATATATGATGGAGGGATGATGGAGGGATGCCCTTGACATCATCCTTGTAAGAGGAAATAGACGTTAAACCTTTATTATTACTATTACTTATATAATTATCATTAATAACTTGGGCTGGGCTGATAAAAATAGATTTAACCAATAGTGGCGGAGTGAAGTTAGATAGGCAGTATCAGAAGAATCAGTAGATTGACGTGGGTAAGAAGTTATAATCAATCAGCTTGCTGATCTCATTTATCCTTTTACATCTTATATTTATTCTGTATGCTAGGTGATGTGCTAATTTTCATACATATTTGAATACCAGGCAGTGAGCTAGATGGAGTGCTCAGTACTCTATTCAAGAACAGGCAGATATGATGTTTGATGTGATCTACACTATTCAAATTCAATAACCGTAAGTTTCTCTTCACTTCTATACGTAGTACAGCTATTTCTCTAATCGTTCTCCTGGAAATGCACACACACTCTCTCACTCCTCAACTTACTGTACATGTAAAGTCACTAATATCTAGTATACTACTAATAGAAAATCGAAATAGTTCAATGTGTAAGTGCGTTAGATAACGTCATTAAATTTTAAATGACAGTTCCTGAGCTCCTGGTGGTATCAATTTCCGATAGAGGTGATCCAGTAAAATCTGCCTTTCACAAGACAAGTAACACGGATGACCTTAGAATATGGAAATGGATAGAATGATTAAACATGTGGTAGGCCTATTTCAAATGACAGATATCATCACAGATAACTTTATAATATTTGTTTATTTAGATTTAATACTGGGTTATTTGCAAATAACCCACGTTTTTAACTAATGCACCCAATGACAAATAAAACTTAAAATATACGTGTACGTACATCATCATGTGTAGAGAAAATTCCATAGGGCAGATTCTCATAAGTGAAATCACTACTTTCTGGAATCTTGACAAACGACATGTTGCGGATAATCACGTAAGACAAGCGATGCAGTAGTTGTCAAAGCATACAGGGTCTCGCAGAATTAGGCAGATTTAGGCAAATGAAGCTTCAGTGAAAACTTCCTAAACTTTTAAGAGTTTAAAGTCCGCCATCAGCTGATCCAACCGGCATGCCCACTTTTTATTTTGTAGATTATATTTTCCATCTACATAGGTACTTTTCATTTTTGATACTATTTCAGTGATCTTTCCCGTAAACGATATCTTCTTACTACTCGTATAATGTTGTGACTGGTCATCGATGGACACGAATCGTGATATTTTGACTGTTGGCTGAAATCTGGAGAATACTAAACGCCATTCCATTCAATTTTTTCACTGCATATTCGGTCTAAAGATTACCTTACACAGAGTCTGCAAATTTGTCTCCTACCAAATGGAAAAAACACTGGCTTACGCTGCTGCCAGAACACGGCAGTCCAGAAATGAAGATGTCACTTTTAAAACTTCCAATTGTCCATTATAATCAAGATTTTCTTCCAAATCCTGTAATTCATCATGCATGCATCAATTACATTATGTACTGTGCGATATTATACTCTTAAACAGTTTACTTTCTGTAATTGTAATATTTTAAATATTTATCACGAAGAGAAAATGTAGTAAATGGTAACAAGTAGTAATGTTTCTGTTTATTCCATCTGAGTACAATGTATCATTGGACTTCGGCATCAGATATGAATATATATTTTGAAGCTATGCATACTAGAGGCACTGGACTTGACGAAAAACAAATCTTTCACAACAAACACATAATTATAATTATATAGTATATAATTATATAATTCATTATATTAAAATAATGAATTCACTTTAAATGATTAATATGATTTAGTATATATAAATTATATAATTATACCGCATGATTTAGCTCACTTGGTTTAGTTGCGCGTTACTAATCGAAGTTAAGTTACTTCGGCTTCGGTTAGTACATAATTGCATGTCCATTTTGGATGATAGGGTGTTGATAGCTTTGAATGAAAAAAATACCATGGTGTTGGAAGGTTATTTTTAAATCGGCGCCTATTTAAGAATAACATTACATGTGCTGTTAATTTCTTATGTTTTATGGTAGATCTTCATGAAAGTTGAATTCTCGAGTATGGGTTCGATTCCCCGCCGCGCTGATTTGTGAGCAAAATCTCGGACCTTCACAGGAATGCTTGCACGGAAAATTGACTAAATTGCCTAACAGTACTGAGAGATATCTTGCAAAATAGTGAATTGTTCATAAATTTCTCTAGGCCTATACATATAGACCCCCTATACATCATTCTCATTCTCACTATATCTATGGTGTCCTGCCAAGTGATAGTTCCAAGCTACACAGGCCCTATATTTATATTCATATATACTGCCTTTCACGCTCCATAAAGAGCACTTCATCGATCAGCGAGTCATAATCCCTTCACACAAGAGTAGTAGGAGTGTAGATCGACTATCTTTAAATTGACCTTTGACCCCTAAGTGCATTATTAATCAAGCGCTGACCTAGTTAATCAGCCTACATACATGCTTTCCCGTACTAATTAGCCCGAAGTATTAGTGGATGTATGTGTCACGTGTGTGCACTTATGTATTACTAGTTAGCCCGAGTAGAGCGATTGATCTCGCTCAGTACTAATTAGCCCGATGTGAACACTTATGTGGGTATTACTAATTAGCCCGAATATCAGTAAATGTAAGTAGGTCAAACCAATTTTTGACAAAGTAAATTATTCGTTTTTATTAAGAGGAGCAGGGGGTTCTCACCAGATGATTCACTCTAAATATAATAAATAATTTATTTCATCCAGACTAATTATTAGAAAGTGGAGCATCTCGTTAATTACGTCATGTGAGTCATGACAATTTTGGCGCCTCTTAAATTTAAAATTTTCTAATGTATTTGCTCCATCTTATATTTTCATCATTAAATGTAAAACAAGCTATGAAATTCGCAAAACAGCGTATCGCAAAGATGTCAATTTCGTCGATTGTAGGCTTCGGCAGCGCGTCGTCGGCAACGTCGAGCGGCGGTTTCGGGCAGCTACGTCGGGGCAGCGAGGGAATTCGGAGGCGTTCGTATACGAGATAAAATAAAATTTTAATTACGCAAAGGATGAATTTAATTAATAGCACGGTCTACTTCATTGCAAAGTAAATAACCGCTTGTGAAATACTCTTTTGACTTGTGAAATTTGCACACTCTGATACCTTATAGTTGTTTTAGAAGCTCATCTCTAACATACATGTACATGCAATCTTTTTATACAGAAAGTACAATTTTGTAATATTTATCTGCGGCCGATTTATGCAATCATATTTTATGATACATTTACACTAACCCTTTCAATCTGTTGAACTCCAGCGAGCAAATCTTCATCTGATATGTCACTGTCCAAATCTTCCTGGTAGTTATTATCAGAATCATGATGAGAAGACATTGTCAATACTGCAGATTACTTTCGTTACTCTATTTCTTCAAGATAGCTGGGAAAATGATGATGATGTGATCACTTTGGTGTTTTTATAGCATATTTGATAACAACAAGTTTATGTCAGAAAAGTTTAAAAATTAGGTTAAGTGATCTAATCATATGATGTAGTTAGTGAGGATAATACAGATCTCAATTAGTAGTGAGAAATCTGAACTTTTCTAGTCAAATGAAGTAATTAGTGAGGTCAATCGCGCTCGACCTCAAATTGTCACGACTCGAGTTGACAAACCTACAGCTCGACCGTATGTCATTATTCAACGTAAATTATTAAACTTTTAGCAGTTACATAGTATACAGTGTTACATAGATAAAGCAAGGCTAAAACTGTATAAATCTACCGCAGATTAGTATTACAAAATTGTACTTTCTGTATAAAAAGATTGCATGTACATGTATGTTAGAGATGAGCTTCTAAAACAACTATAAGGTATCAGAGTGTGCAAATTTCACAAGTCAAAAGAGTATTTCACAAGCGGTTATTTACTTTGCAATGAAGTAGACCGTGCTATTAATTAAATTCATCCTTTGCGTAATTAAAATTTTATTTTATCTCGTATGCGAACGCCTCCGAATTCCCTCGCTGCCCTGACGTAGCTGCCCGAAACCGCCGCTCGACGTTGCCGACGACGCGCTGCCGACGCGATGAGGAAGCCTACAATCGACGAAATTGACATCTTTGCGATACGCTGTTTTGCGAATTTCATAGCTTTTTTACTTTTAATGATGAAAATATAAGATGGAGTAAATACATTAGAAAATTTTAAATTTAAGAGGCGCCATAATTGTCATGACTCACATGACGTAATTAACGAGATGCTCCACTTTCTAATAATTAGTCTGGATGAAATAAATTATTTATTATATTTAGAGTGAATCATCTGGTGAGAACCCCCTGCTCCTCTTAATAAAAACGAATCATTTAGTTTGTCAAAAATTGGTTTGACCTACAATAGCGCTTCGGGGCTAATTAGTAATACCCACATAAGTGTTCACATCGGGCTAATTAGTACTGAGCGAGATCAATCGCTCTACTCGGGCTAACTAGTAATACATAAGTGCACACACGTGACACATACATCCACTAATACTTCGGGCTAATTAGTACGGGAAAGCATGTATGTAGGCTGATTAACTAGGTCAGCGCTTGATTAGTAATGCACTTAGGGGTCAAAGGTCAATTTAAAGATAGTCGATCTACACTCCTACTACTTATATATATATACATATATGTATATATACATATATAAATTTACATATATATATATATATATATATATATATATATATATATATATATATATATATATATATATATATATATATGTACAAAAATTAAACTCTTTCAGAGTCATCTCTAATAATGACGTACAATTTGGAATAAATAAAAATTAGGGAACAGCTGTAAACATCAACTGAAATTAAATTGTAAATATTTTCTGATATTTGTTATGGAATTAAATAATTAAGATTTCTCTAATAGATAAAAAATATCTACATATTTAACTTAAATAAAATAGAGCTGTAGGACATTTAACATAAACAAAATTAACTCTGATATAACAGCACAGTATGTAACGGTATGATATGCCATATAACAGCATAGTATGTAGCGGTATGATATGCCATATAACAGCATAGTATGCAGCGGTATGATATGCCATATAACAGCATAGTATGCAGCGGTACGTAGTCGGCAATGGTGCCAGGAGCTCTTCTATTATATGATGTAATAGTTTATTTGTAGGCTGATTCATAAGGCCTTCTCATAATCCTCAAAACATAGAAATTTGTCAAAATAAAATGCTACTAAAGGATTGAAAAAGCCTTTGTGATAAGGGTCATGTGATCATATTGTTTGTCAACGAGTCGTCACGCATGATCACTTCGATCGATCGAGAGAGAGAGAGAGACAGTGAGAGAGAGAGAGAGAGAGAGAGAGAGACAGAGTAATAGAGACAGAGAGATATAGACAGAGATAAAGAAATAAAATACACTCGATCCTTGTTCATGCATTTATTTGAAACAGACTAATAATAGCGAAAATTAAAATCAGTAGATGATTGATAGTGTGGGTTTAACGTCAAGGTCAGACTCCCGAAGGCATGCTCTTCAAGAAGTAGGCTAACGCTAAAAGAACCCATAGATGTAGTCATGTTACCGTGCATAAGTCTATTCAGCGATTCATTACTCTGAGTTTTCTGTTTGCAGTCTATTATAGCAGTAATATATCAGAACGCAACACCAGAAAACACCGGGAATCTATTACTCGTTTTAATCCAACAATTAATCATTATAGAATCGAAACCACGTCAGATAACATCGACCAGAAAACATAATTAATAGTCCGCACTAAATCCGAAAGTGACATTGGTCTTGAAGGGTGATATAGGAACGTTTCAGTCAATCGGATATGAGAACGATGCTGATGGAATGCAGCAGCTGAGCCTATTTGTAGCAGCTGAATCTCTGTGTAGCAGCTGAGCCCCTGTTTAGCAGCTGTGCCTCTGTGTAGCAGCTTAACCTCTGTGCAGCAGCTTAGCCCCGTGCAGCAGCTGAGCCTCTGTGCAGCAGCTTAGCCCCTGTGTAGCAGCTGTGTCTCTGTGTAGCAGCTGCGTCTAGTCACTGCACCTCTTACACTAGACCTCACGCGATTAAAGAGTATATCAGCGGACAGAAATCCGACAGCGTGCAATCTAAGAATATACAACACTAGTAAAATAACGCGAAACATCATTCGCACAAGAATCCACGGGTCTAGACAACCAGCAATGGCTGAGAAGTACAAGAAACGAAGTCTGGTCGTGAACGGATTGCACGTCCTTCTTGTTTGCACTAGCGCTCCAGTGGACGTCAAGGATGAGAACAGGATGTCCGACGACGAAGAAGATCCATCTGATCGGGAAGGAAACTCAGATTCCGAGGGGAATTCCGACCAGGAAAGAGCTGAAATGAACCAGCGGGATGCGGATGACGAGGATGTTGATATAAATCTGGACAACGACACGTCAAGTGCCGCCATGGCTGTGGGCTCAGGCTCGTTCTCCGACCCACCCGAGCTACCCGGTCTGTCGCACCTCCTCGAACACTTATTGTTTCTCGGGTCAGAGAAGTTCTGCAAGAGCGGAATGTTCGAAAGACTGCTGAAGAACAATGAAGGATCAAACGGCGGTCATACCGGTCCGGACTGCACGGCGTATATGTTTGAAATAACATCGAGTAAGTTTTCCAAAGCCCTCGAGCAGTTTGCCTGCATGTTCACGTCGCCGCTGTTCAAAAAAGACAGGATCAAGCAGGAGATTGAAATATTAGATGCAGAACTGACGCTGAGACTCAGAAATGAGGGAACAATTCACGATTATATGCTGACGCTCATGGCAAAGAAAGATCATCCGATTGGTAAGTTCCCCTGGGGAACCTCAGAATCGCTAATCACTGCTTGCCAAGCCAAGAATATAGACATCCAGCAGGAGTTGAAGAAGCACTTCAAGACGCACTTCGTAGCGGATCGGATGAGCTTAGTTACAATGTCGGGACTGAGTCTAAGCAAGCAAGAGAAATTGATAAAGAAATACTTCTGTGATTTAGCGCGTAATACAGACGAGTCCGGGAAGATCACAGGTAAGTGCGACGACACAAAGGAAATTCCTTACGATCCAAAGAAATTCAACAGAGTCTACAAGGTGACAGCACCTCATCAGGACGCTAGCCTGTACATAAGCTGGTGTCTACCTGCTGATGCTGCAAGTGCTGGGAACGGAAACTTTCTTAGTTTCATTTGTTGGGTTCTGAACCACAAAGGAGCAGGGACCCTGAATAACACTCTGATCAAGAAAGGCTACGCTACATGCTCACACGTTTCTAATCAAAGCAACATGTGCTACTGCCCTGTCACCAACGTTCTTGCCATATATACTCTATCTGCTTTAGGCTTGGAAAACTATAGTTCAGTAATTGAACTTTTCTTTAAATACCTTCACGATTTCAAAGAACTGTGCCAAGATGAAATGGAAAAGTTGTGGAAGCACATGAGGAGCATTGACGGTTTGCCGGCAGAGGCGTCCCCAACGCAGTCTGATATTCAAATAGTGAACGGCCTAGCAATTGACCAGCTGAAAAAGATCGACACTCTGCTGGGCACCAACTCCTCTGACGCTCGAAGTGGCGATGCGTTCAATTACAACCAGATTCGAGATGTTCTCAATTGCATTTGTGCCACAAATATGAATATAGTTCTTTTCTCGCCGAACTTAAAGGATAGCGAGCGAACCAAGTATGGCAAGGAAGTCAAAGTCCATTACTCAGATGAAGCTATATCCAAGGACCTGTTGAAGTTACTAAACGATATAGCCTCTCACGAGGCCACGTTTAAAATTCCGAGAAAAAATCGCTTCATGCCGAAGAACTTCGACATCAAATCGTCGACCGTTCGCTCCGTCAAGTCTTCGAAAGGTAAACCACCTCGAAAGATCAGCCACTGCGACAGTGAGTGCCAGTATGTGTTGTACTATAAGGATGGCGCTGGATATGACACGTCAATGGTGAGCATGTACTTCCACCTAAAGAATCAAGTGCTTAATAGCAACGTACAGCAATCGTGTATCTCGGACATCTTCGTTCGCGCTCTCAACCTTCATCTTAGCGATATTCTATTTGAGGGAAAGCTTGTCGCTATGAAGTGCCGCATTGAAACCACAGACAACGGCATTGTTATTCATTTCAACGGATTCGCCCACAAAATGGGCTTGTTCGTAAAGGAAGTCATAAAGAGGATAGCGGATTTCGAGATGGAACCGCTGCTCTTTACCACGGCTGTAGGATGTGTGAGGAACGCCTATTTGAACACAATGTATAACCCAGACCTTCTGCTCGACAGCATGAGGCAGACCCACCTGAACGTCAAAAGCTGGTCCACGGAGAATAAGCTGCAGCAAATCAAAGCGATAACGCTTGACAACTACAAGAAGATCGATGACATCATTCAAAATTCGACCAAACTGGAATGCCTCGCCCAAGGTAATATAACCTCAGACGAGGCTTGTGATTTGGCGGAATACGTTTTCCGGACTCTGGGACTCTGCGGATGCGAGGTTCAGGAATGCGAGTGTTGGTGTCCGATAAGAATGATACCGGTGGGGGATTTCTGTATTAGCAATAAGAATAAGCTGGGAGATGAGAACTTTAAGATTCAGAACTACTATCAGATCTACGACATCGACAGAAGCCTGTCGAGCAAGAAGATCAGTCTATCTGAGACGCTGGTCGAGCTACTGGCAAAGTTGATGGATGAACCTAGTGAGACTTTCCTTAGGGCACGCTGCGCTCTAGGATACTCCATATACGTGTCCGCCCTGCACGATGACCCAGCTCATGGGGTGGCCGTAACCGTCCACGGGATGTCTTCCAGATTCTCCGCAGACATCGTGGAGAACTACATCGATCTTTTCGTGCAGGAGTTTCTAACGGAGAACATTCAGAGCCTGTCCGAAGAGATATTTCAACAGTACGTCAGCATAACGAAAAATCATCTCAGTGACGATGGACTAATAGGTGAGGCGATTCGGAATTGGACGGAGATCCAGAAGGGACGGTACATATTCAGTAAGTTGTCTCAACAGTTGGATCAACTTGATTGCCTGAGTTTGAGCGCATTTAAGCGTTGGGTGGTTGACTTGTTGAGCGATTGCTCCAAGCACAGGCGAAAACTGTGCATACAGGTGCTCGGTAACGCCAATCTGACTGCATGAGTAGAATAAAGTTGACTGGTGCGTCGGTGGATAGGATCTAAAAGACCGATGGATAAATATCGACACGGCTGGAGTTTGAGAGCTCATCCGATGAAACTTCGACAAGTTTTCCCTCAATAAGCTCTAGGACTCTATGCGATAAATAATATTTGGTTTTGTCCTTTTAGCTCCGAGAATGATAAAAAAAATGGCTTATACAAGCACGATTCTACACATGACTGAAACAAATTGAAAATAAAAAGAGAAAACGCTGATGCCGAACATTGTCGTGGTCAGTAAATATTAGTAAAGAAGGAATTCGAAAAGACATTAAATATCGAAAAACTGTTGAACTGCTTCTATCTAATGAACTTTTAGATTTACATTACAGAGAATTGTAATTATTGGCTTAACGCCGGTGGGGTAATGAAATAAATAAAAAGGATCTTTTCAGATACTTGATGAGAATGTCTGTTAGCTTGTTTGTGCGTAGACGCGTTAACAACATGAAGTTTTAAATTGCTGTACCTGAGATCCTGGAATCAATTACAGGTAGAGCTGATCAGAGAGTAAATTTTCGGACATTCAACTTTCATTGTACATCGGTACACCTGAGTTCTTTAAGAGAAGCTCTTCGAGCTTATGACCTTGACGTTAAAACCACATTTAAAATGATACTTGATGCAGATGTGCTAATATACATGTAGAATCGTATTAAATTAAGATACGACAATGCGAAGCCTTTATGGTTGATATAATTGAGGGCCCCACCTCGTCTTAAGCAGAATCCTCAAGGGTATAATCATAATGAACGATACAGATGATTTACAGATTCAGTTGTACAGTATATGTAAATATAAAGAGGAAAACGGAAGTTATAAGCTTAGAGATGAGTGGATGGAAAGCTTTATATACCATGGACCTGTCAGTAGTCAGTGCACAGAGAGAGAGAGAGAGAGAGAGAGGGGGAGAATTTAAAGTTTCCGTTCATAATTAGAATTAAATCGAGTAACTGACTTTACTAATTTAAGATCGGGTAAAACTTTTCTACCAAGGTATAGGCTATAGGCTAATTTGTTTTCCTACAAAAAATCAGAGTAATTTTATTTTTACTTAGAAATTGGTCTACTACCTTTTTGTTGACCAGTAGGCCTACATTTACTTTTTATTTAAGAAAAATTCTGATAAAGTATTTTTTACCTTTACTTTCACTAACCATCTACTTTTGCTGAGTAGGCCTTCGCTGAGTAGGTCTACTTCCTACAACACTGCATGTAAGTCATTGTACTACATCACACATGTAGAATTCTTGAAAATTGTCCATTCAAAACTTCTTGAAAATAATTAAAATATTATATGCAGTGCTCATGAAAATATCAGAGAACAATCGCTCGAGATCAAGACCAAAATTCAGGACCAGAACCTTCGAGACCAAGACCGGCAAAACCCGGCCTCAAGCGGTCTCGAGACCAAGACCAGGTCTAGAGTACTACAAGTCTGATATGCACACGCAAACATACACACACACAAACAAACACACACGCACACACACATGGGTATTCGTACATACACTTAAAAGCGCATAGAAATTCAAATCCACACACGTGCTCTATGTTGTAATGGACAACAGAAACAACACTCTCACTGTTTGTTGTAGTAGTTGTTGTTGAAACCAACTTACAATTGATTTGAAAGAAAGAGGAAATAAAAAGCAAGTTCTATAAATAAGAACGTTTGTTTATATTGTAAAAGAATAACATATCATTTAATGTTTTTATTTACTAATTAATTTAGTAATTGGTTATTAAAATATTTATTAGTACTCAAATTAATGAAATTTCCTAAATTCCTAGATTTAAACTAAATACTATTTAATTTTTAAATGTATTTAAATCCGATTTAAATTGTAGTAAATTTTAATACAACCGGTCTTCACGCAACACCTTTATATTAATAGTTGAAGATTAGTAATAGTTGTTATATTAAAATGTCTTAATAGCTTAGAGGTAACGTTATGAAGTTTTAAATGACAAATCTTGAGGTGAATTGAAGCCTCGTGGGTTCGAATCCCAGCCACGCTGAATGTACTGAGAGTAAAATGTTGAAATTCACTGGACTCAAGCTACTGACCAGTTAATGCCCAACGTAACTTGGTCCAACGCATTTTACAACGTACAATTCATTGTCTCCTTAGGCAAAAAATGAGTATCTAATTCATTTTGGTGAAGAATATGTATATTTGAAATTTGGTGATCATTTTAATGCAGTGGCAGCGATTCAAGCGAAATGTCAGATGTCTTAAGTAAAAAAACAAAACAAAACTGAAAGACAACTAAGACAACTGAACGTAAATAAAAAAACTGAAGCGTAATTGAGTCGAATGTTGGCTAAGAATAATCTAATGTAGTGATATTTTTATGTTGAATATTTATAATTGTCTTTAATTTGAATGCTGTATTTTAATTGTAGGCAATAACATAGAGTTCTTGAAATAATTAGTGAGAATAGAATTTCGATCCTTAAACTTTGAATAGTTAAATTATAACGTTGAACAGTTTTGCTGGTGTGAACGTTTTGCTGCTTAGTGGAATACAAGGTCACCGATATCATGACCAATAGAAATGACCTCTCAGATAATCCATTCGTCGGGCTGTTTGGTTCTGAGGACAGAGTACGCATGTTTCATGCCTCCTTTAAGCTGCATGATTACGGTGAGTCTGTGAGTTAGTTTTAATCAATAGGTGTACTTATAGATCAGTTAATCATAAGTGTACTTATATATCAGTTAATTGTCAGTGTGCTTAAAGATCAGTCAGTGGTAAGTGTACTTATAGATCAGTTAATCAGTAAGTGTACTTATATATCAGTTAATCAATTAGTGTAATTATAGATAAGTTAATTATAGTGTACTTAAAGTTCAGTTAATTATAAGTGTACTTAAAGATCAGTTAATAATAAGTGTACTTATTGATCAGTTAATCAATAAGTGTACATATAGATCAGTTAATCAATAAGTGTACTTATAGATCAGTTAATCATAAATGGGATTACACATGTGCTGGGGTTACACATGTGCTAATTTTACACATGTGCTAAGATTACACATGTGGTGGGGTTAAACATGTGCTGGGGTTACACATGTGCTGGGGTTAAACATGTGCTGAGGTTACACATGTGCTGGTATTACACATGTGGTGAGGTTACACATGTGCTAAGGTTACACATGTGCTAAGATTACACATGTGCTGGGGTTAAACATGTGCTGAGGTTACACATGTGCTGGGGTTACGCATGTGGTGAGGTTACACATGTGCTAAGATTACACATGTGCTGGGGTTAAACATGTGGTGAGGTTACACATGTGCTGGGATTACACATATGGTGAGGTTACACATGTGCTGGGGTTACACATGTCCTGGGGTTATAGATGTGTTGTAGTGTTGTTTTTCGGCTGATCTAGGGGTTTCGTTCAAGCTATCCTACCATTTCTTCAGATGCCCACAGTTCAGTTGACCACCATAATCCACTATCATTATTGTCTGGTGTTGTGTTGCGGCAGAGAGAGGCACAATAGAGGGAGCTGCGGAGGAGCATGAGGCAGCCAGTGAGCAGCAGAGTGCTGCCTCACCCCAGGGTGTCACCCAGGAGCGGGTGGGAGCCGAGGGGTGGAGTGAGGAGGTGGTAGCAGTGGAAACTAATCGTCTGCTGGAGGACATATTTCTAATTACTCTTTCACATCCTGGTAATGCTTAGTTGTTAGTTAAGATGGAATCTATAATATTTTCATGATTTAATTACTTTAATTAATTAATTAATTAGACCACTGGCTGGAGCCAGTGTCGAAGTTGGTAAGATGCTCGACTGCTGATCAGAATGTGCGGGGTTCAAATCCTGGGCTCGTCAGTCACTGACATCGCTTGCGAGTGATGAAACTGATGTTAACACTAGCTTTTTAGCTTTTAGTCTCTCACATCCTGGTAATGCTGAGTTGTTAGTTAAGATGGAATCATCTGTAATATTTTCAAGATTTAATTATTAATATATTTTAGAAATTGTAACTTCCTATATAAACTGTGTTATTTTTTAATGAATGTATACTGTATGTATGTTAACAATTCTAACTAATTATGTGTTGATTCTTATAGTAATATTTGGAATTTTAATAGTTAAATTTAACAGAATATCACATATCATTGTTGAAAATAATATAACTGCTCATTGAATTTAACTGTCGAACAGTATTGTTCAAATTTGTGTGTGTGATTGTCTTTGTGTATTTTTAAAATCGTATATATTTATTTATTCTATTTAATCATTCGTTTGCACCTCGAGCATCGTTAAAACGAGCATATTTAAAACAATACAAACTAAACGAATGTGACTAAAAATTACAAAAATCAAATCATATATATATATATATATATTATATATATGATTTGATTTTTGTAATTTTTAGTATATATATATATATACATATATATATATATATATATATATATATATATATATACATATCAACTCTAAGAGTAGACGCAGTGTGAGCATTTCTACATATAAACAAGCCCATACATATACATGCACATGCATGCATATATACATATAAATATGCACATGCATATACATGCACATACATGCATATATACATATATACATAAACATACTCATATGATATGAAAGTGAGTGCAAGTCTGTTATGCACATTTGCTGCTATCAGTCAGCTATATAGCATTTCTTGTTGATTAGGCTTTGTGTTTTGATTAGGCGGTAAAACAGATGAAAGGAATTCTAAGTTTGTATTCCTCGGTGATTCATCAGAGTCTGCATCTAATTCTTCACTGAGCTGCCTTAACCTGGACTGCTTGGAACAGGTTTAATAATGTTAATGATATTAATTATAATATTGATTACAATAATTATAATAATAATAATAATAATAATAATAATAATAGTGATAATAATAATGATTATAGTAATTAAACTACTAATGATAAGGATAATGATATGATAATGATAATAACAATATTATTAATAGTGTTAATAATATTAATGATAATAATAATAATAGCTCTAACTATAATAGTTTATTATCAGATAATAAACTACTCATTACTCCTCATCCAAGGATGATGTCAGGGGCGTCATCAGAATTTAGTGTATTTTAAAATTAATATTAAGTTAATGATAATGTGACTTAGATACAATTCCTATCTATCTATCTATCTCTCTCTCTCTATCTCTCGCTGTCTATCTCTCTCTCTCTCTCTATCTCTCGCTGTCTCTCTGTCTCTCTCTCTCTCAATCTCTCGCCTGCTCTCTGTTTGACGAAACGTCCAGTTATTTCTCTCTAATTGCATTCTCTCTAATTGAAGTTTGTTACTCTACATTTGTTGACAGGCTGTGTGTGACAGATTGTTGTGCGCCGATGTAACAAGTCGTCTGATTGGCTGTAAATCGAAAGACCTCTCTGTCTCCAGTACTGCGGAGGAGCTGGACTCCATTGCTTACCTCGCCGCATCATTCTGTAGATTAAGAAAACTCGACACGTCGTCTGTGAGTTGAGTTACTTGTTATAATAATAATAATTATTATTATTATTGTTATTATAATTGCTATAATAATAATAATAATTATTATTATTATTGTTATTATAATTGCTATAATAATAATAATTATTATTATTATTATTGTTATTATAATTGCTATAATAATAATAATAATTATTATTATTATTGTTATTATAATTGCTATAATAATAATAATTATTATTATTATTATTGTTATTATAATTGCTATAATAATAATAATAATAATTATTATTATTGTTATTATAATTGCTATAATAATAATAATAATTATTATTATTATTGTTATTATAATTGCTATAATAATAATAATAATTATTATTATTATTGTTATTATAATTGCTATAATAATAATAATTATTATTATTATTATTGTTATTATAATTGCTATAATAATAATAATTATTATTATTATTATTGTTATTATAATTGCTATAATAATAATAATAATTAT
The DNA here is from genome assembly GCA_905160935.1 of Enchytraeus crypticus. Classification (NCBI taxonomy): domain Eukaryota; kingdom Metazoa; phylum Annelida; class Clitellata; order Enchytraeida; family Enchytraeidae; genus Enchytraeus; species Enchytraeus crypticus. Next base: position 23,376 of record CAJHZI010000238.1, on the reverse strand, counting down.
TATTATTATTGTTATTATAATTGCTATAATAATAATAATTATTATTATTATTATTGTTATTATAATTGCTATAATAATAATAATTATTATTATTATTATTGTTATTATAATTGCTATAATAATAATAATTATTATTATTATTATTGTTATTATAATTGCTATAATAATAATTATTATTATTATTATTATTCTTATTATAATTGCTATAATAATAATAATTATTATTATTATTGTTATTATAATTGCTATAATAATAATAATAATTATTATTATTATTGTTATTATAATTGCTATAATAATAATAATTATTATTATTATTATTGTTATTATAATTGCAATAATAATAATAATTCAGCACGTATTGCTTGAATCGATTTTATCAAGCCCCAGGTTCTTTACACCGGGGTAAAAGAAAAAAAAAAATAATAATAATAACTGCTCTCCAGTGATTCAATGCAATCTGTTTCAGTGGCACTTTGGCTAATGCGTCATCTCAGGGGGTAGAGGAAATATTTTAATCGCTTCCTTTCTTAAACTTTTAATTAAATAAAGTCTCTTTTATCATAATAATAATAATAAGTATAATAATAATAATAAGAATAATAAAGATTTAACGTCCGTTTCCTCATCCAAGGATGATGTCAGGGACGTTCCCACAGCACACATCACTACAGTTGTTGCATTGTTTTTATGGCAATATAGCACCACTGATGGTTAAGCTCTTTAAGCATTTTGTATAGATTAACTGGTTATATCTGTATAATTTGTTATTATGTATTTATCAATTATTTGCAACTGCATATCTTTTGCATATTTATCATTGCATAATATTAATTACATAAATGATATTGATTGTGCATTGAATTGGTGATTAATAACTAAATGCTGATTGATTGGCTTGTCCGGTTCGCTGAAGAATAGATACAAGTGTACTGTCAGAAACAGTCAGGCAGTGAAAGTGTACTGTACACTTGTACAGCCTGACTGTTTCTGACAGCACACTTGTACTGCCTGACTGTTTCTGACAGTACACTTGTACTGCCTGACTGTTTCTGACAGTACACTTGTGCAGCCTGACTCTTTCTGATAGTACACTTGTACTGCCTGACTGTTTCTAACTGTACACTTGTAGTACCGACGTTACACCCAACTTCAATGTTTCTGCTGTGCAGAGTGCAGGTCGCTCTGGATCAAGAGGTAGGTCAACGGATGGTAAAGGCTTTCTAGCATCAGAATGGGGTCAAGGCATAATAAAGAAAAGTCGAGAGACGATCATGTCGCAGAGCAGACTCTGCTTCCAGAACCCCGAGCTGTTTCCCCTGTGTCAGCCTGCTCAGCAGTTCATGAGGCTTCTGACTGATAGTATGGCTTCACAGCAGGGTGGGTAACGAGGCTTGTTGTGATAGTAAAAGCTGGTAAAGCTAAGGTTTACGTCAGCTTCCTCACTCGAAGGCGATGTCAGTGACAGGCGAGCTCAGGATTTGAACCCTGCACATACTGATCCACGGTCGATTATCTTACCAACTTGGCCACTGGCTCCATCCAGTACTGCTATATATCTGTTCTCAAAGGTAGATCTTTCATGTTTAGTATGCTGCTTGAAACTTCATCAATTTGTTTCCTTTGCTAAATTTCAACAAACATAGCAGCGTGCCACTTTAACACTTAGCAAACTCTTATTATCTGATCTGTGTGTGAGATACAGCTGGACCACATAGCTGATAGAACTAGTACCGCACCCTGTGAACCAGAGGTCTACTGTAATGAAGAAGACTAATACCATGACGATTTAAGATTGAAGTCATAGATCACAGTTGATAGGTCACAGCTAGAACTTACAATGATACAATTGTTAGTGCTGAATGCTTCCAAAACTAAGTACAATAGTATGAGATATAAAATAGTAAATACGAGCTTAGCTTTGGTAATTTGCTTCTCTTTCCAAAAATTACTAGTACGGCAGATTTTTGTAAACAGCTTAGTTTTGAATCTTAATTTTTTCAGCAAAGTGTCAGAGACAGGCTTGATTTCTAATGGTAGATACGTCATCTTGAAGTAGAAAATGTAGTAGTAGGTTGTTAAGCATTAAGACGTGTTTAAATGTCATTGGCTGTATGTTTTAATGGTTTAGAAGTGGAGTGGATGCTGGAATACTTTGAGTCTATTTCTAACGTCATAGAGTTCAACAAAGAGGAAGGCACTGTGCTTGATGCATTCCGACCTGTCCTTGACATTCTCACCGTCAACTTTCTCAAGGTCACTATTGACGGGCCTGAACTGTGGACACTGGCTGATCTTGTTACGTTCTTTACTAGAACTAAGCCACTAGCGAGGGTACGTTGAGTCAGATGATTGAATGACCTGGATTTAGTTATTCTAGTTTACTCTCAAGCCATTCATGAATTTGTTATCATTAAATTAGACCTATTAATTATTAATCATTATATTTTATGCTTATAACTAGTAATTATTTTTATGTGATTAAACTAGCCGTTAAGATGTTACGCAGATGTCACTTTATTGAGATGAACCTAGTAGATTTAAATTTATATGTTTTATTTCATTTCGAGTTATGAAGACAGAGTTATTAAGTTTTTGTTAAATCACACTCTTTATAACCTCTGATAATGGTTTTGACTAATTCACTAATTGTTTGATTTGACTATATAGTGCTCTGCTATTTAGGTGTTGATTTTAGCATTGGAAAATTGAGTACTGTTGATAATGATAGGCTGGAAATTAGAGTCTTATGATCTTGTATCGCCTTAATATTAACTCATCTCTAGTCAGTATTCTAAGAAACTGTACTTACAGACAATGTATAATTCTGTATAGATAGTAATTAAATAATGATAATAAAGGTTTAACCTCAGTTTCCTCACCCAAGGATGATGTCGGGGACGTCCCCACTGCACACATCACTGCAGATCAATTCACCCATATCAATCTGCTAAAGAATGTGGTGAGGATAAGTGGGATACTAAAATAGGTGGATTTGTTGGTTGTTTAACTGATCGAATTGAGTAATAGATGTATAGAACTATAGATGGATTGATTGATTGATCTATTATACTAAATTTATTGTATGAAATGAATCATCGTTTTTACGAAGTCATCGTTACATCATCATAAATACTTCTTCAACAGATGAGGGAACTAATAGTAAACCTTTGCTAAGTATTACTAAAAATGCTACTATTAATATTATTTTTATGATAATAAATTAATAGAAAAACAATAAAAACAATAATATTATATTACTTGTATCAGTTTTAATATTACTATTATTATTATTGTCTTTATTCATAATATTGTTATTAAATTTCTGTAATTACTATTTAAAGCAAAGTTTTTACTAATTGATTCTGTCTTACTTCTTATTATTTCCTATGAGTTAATAATAATAAATAATAATAACCTCCGATAATTTCTATACAGGTGTCATGACCGGTGTCCAGTCTTCGAGTCCGCTTTATGGGTTCCTGGCAGGTTATTAATTCGCAGGAAGTTATGGAGTTACATATCTGTACATGTCTGTGTGCAGGCTCTTCTAGATCACATTGAGCCGCCTAAATCAGGCGCTGCCCAGCAGAATGTCGCAGGGCAACAGTATGAGTCTACGCTGTTGGGAGCCATGCTGTCTCTAAGCTGTCTACCCAAGAGATCCATATCTGCAACTCATTTCTTTAACCGCCCGTCTCGTCTCAGTCAAACTCAGGTGGACAATGTGGAGGGCTTCATACAGCCGGTGGGTGCGTGAATCTGTGTGCTTGCGTGTCTCTATGTGTATAAAAGTCTGTCTAACTATGTATAGATTATCTGTGTGAGTGTGTGTGTGTCTATGTTGACATCGTGTCTATGTCGACGTCGCCACTGGCTGGAGCCAGTGGGGCATTGTCAGTAAGACACTCACTGCGGATCAGTATGTGCGGTGTTCAAATCCTGAGCTCGCCCGTCACTGACATCGCTTTCAAGTGAGAAAATTGACGTTAACTTTAGCTTTACTTTTACCAGCTTTATGTGAGTGAATGAGTTTGTAAGTATGTTTGTGCCCTGTATTTTGTCTCCTCCAAAATAACCGCAAGAGTCTTCAAGAGAATTGCAACTGCCAACTCTCAACAGCAATACAGATTTTCAGTTTTCGGTAAAGCTGTCTGCATCTAAACGTCTCTGTACTTTACCATTGGATGGCACAAATTCCAATCTTTCTGAATTCTTTCGGTTGTTGCCTTGTTGATAAAGCTAAGGTTAACCCCAGTTTCCTCACTCGAAAGCGATGTCAGTGACGGGAAAGCCCAGCGATTTAAACCCTGCGCCTACTGATCTGTGGTCGAGTATATTACCGACTTCGCCACTAGCTGCAGCCGTGATGAGGCTATATAGATGCCATTCGCTGTGTATTGTATTTGTTGCTGGTACAGAGTGAATAAGAACTAATCGTGATGCAAGACTGTAAAATAAAACTGTTATTTTCTATGTAATATGGAAATTTAAGGTCTTTTTCATAGCTATATCATTCCTCGTATTTAATTTCAAACTTGATTTTTTTTTTGGTTGATCCGTGATTGCGTGCCACTGATGCATCCTTCATTTACTCTTCTTTAATTATTTTACAATAGACTGTTAGATGAATGTATTGATTGTGTCTGTAGATGATGGAGAGACTGACTGATAAGATATATGATATTATCTATGCTGTGCTCAAGATGGGAGGTGACGTGAGACATTCTATGCTCAACTGGATTGGTCAATGTCTTCATGCCAATCAAGGTTGTGTCAGTGCTGTGTTTAAATATTATCATCACTGGGCTGTATTTTTATGTTTTTGTCAAAATCTAGAGTATTTATTTTTGTATTTTAGAATCCTGTTGATATTCCAATACTTTGGAAAAAGTTTCCTTCGACACCTACGGTTCAGAACCTGAAGATCCTGAATATTGACTATTTTAAAAGTTTCTTATTTAATCTTTGTATCAATTTAAAATCATTTTCAGGATATTCTCTTGTAAATGAGTAGTTTTCATAGGACGAAATCATTTTCCTTCGTCTCGGTGTTTTCAACATTGATAATTGATAAAACTGCTTTTTAGTACGTTGTCATATTATGCTAATTAGAATCCAATGCTTTGAGTTTGTTGTGATATGTTCTTATCTGAAATTTGTGAATTCTATTTGGGAGCACTGTATTAGTTGTAAGATGTTTTTCCATGATGTACTAGTGTAATTTTCTATGTTGTACTTGCTCTTTTATCATCCCTTGATTAGCTGAATGATGTTTAAATTAGTTGCGAACTCTTAAATAATTTAACTGAATATATAAGAAGTCAAATTTGACTTTTTCCTCTATTCACATTATTTCTACTGATCTTTTTCTACTTGTGTTCTGATTTGTTACTTCAATGATTGGTTAATTGGTTGATGAGTTGATTGATTGATTGTTTGATTGATTGATTCGAATGATTGATTGATTTAATGATTGATGAATTGATTGATTGATTGTTTGATTGATTGATTGAATAATTGATTAATTTATGTAAATGATTGGTTGATTGATTGGTTGGTTGACTGATTGATTTATTGATTCCAGGCAGAGCTAAGCTGTGGTCACATCAGATGGACGCTCAACTCTTCCAATCCTTGTATTGCTCGGACTCATTTGCTCTCAACCTCTGCGCTGTGTTGCTGCGCCTGTGCAGACCTTTCTCCATCAGACCCTCGACTGAGGCGAGCCTCAAGCTGCTGCACAAGATCCAGCCCAGCTACTGTGCTGCAGCTGCTGGGCCGCTGCAGCTGTCCAACAGCAGAAACATTCATATGATGGGTGCGTGCAGAGCTCTCAGTCTTTCAGTTATTGTCTTGATAGATCCTAACATGACCTGCCTATCTATCAATCAGTCATTAACATGACCTGCCTATCAATCAATCAGTCATTAACCTGATCTGCTTATCAATCAGTCATTAACATTATCTACCTATCAATCAGTAATTAACATGATCTGCCTATCAATCAGTCATTAACATAATCTACCTATCAATCAATCACTAACATGATCTACCTATCAATCAGTCAGTAACATAATCTGCCTATCAATCAGTCATTAACATGATCTACCTATCAATCAGTCATTAACACGATCTGCCTATCAATCAATCATTAACACGATCTGCCTATCAATCAGTCATTTAATCAATCAATTAGCATTCAGCAATGAAGGATAAAGTAGTCCGACTGTGACATTTACTAGCACACTGTGACATTTGCTAGCACACTGTGACATTTGCTAGCACACTGTGACCTTTGCTAGCACACTGTGACACTTGCTGGCACTCTGACACTTGTTAGCACTCTGACACTTGCTAGCACATGAGACACTTGATAGAACATGAGACACTTGGCAGAACATGAGATACTTGATAGAACATGAGACACTTGATAGAACATGAGACACTTGATAGAACATGAGACACTTGATAGAACATGAGACACTTGATAGAACATGAGACACTTGGTAGAACATGAGACACTTGGTAGCACATGAGACACTTGGTAGCACATGAGACACTTGGTAGCACATGAGACACTTGGTAGCACATGAGACACTTGGTAGCACATGAGACACTTGGTAGCACATGAGACACTTGGTAGCACATTATGATAATTGCTATTTATAGTTATTTATTTCTGTTACACTATTATCTGCGGGTATGGATAGACTGTAATAGCTGCATTGAATGTTTTGTTGTGTAATAATTGTTGTAATTTTGTTGTGAGATAATCACTGTTTAGAGAGCCTGTATAATTGTTTGCAGAACTAAAAGAAACGTGCCTTTTACCTCCAGCATCCAGTGAGGCTGTCCCAGCCTCTACCATGGGTAAGACAAGCGTATACTAATAAGTCGAGACATTTTTAGTATAAAGATATTCATCATCATCATCATCATCATCTTTCCTTGAATCCCAGTTTAATTAGGGTTGGGACACGAGCAGACTGTCTCAAATCCTACTTCCTAATAAATTTTACTATAAATTTATTGAATTATTAAAAATCTACCTAGGAGTAATATTAGTAAAAACGTCAGTTTCTGTTAACTTTCAGACCAACCTATAAAAAGTACTTACCATATTGTTTAAATACTCTTTTGAAGTCAGTTGTGATTTTAAGCCATACAGGAAGCACGAGTGGGATGGCTTAGTGTAGGACTGGTTATCAGATTTGTCACTGATTATATGCTTGTGGTAGGAATAGAGATATTAAATATACACTAATGCGGGTATTCACTAGTGAGATAATTCGCAGTTTAAACCTCAACAGTGGCATAAACTACGTATTAGTCACAATCCGGTATTCTGTAAAGTTTAAATCTTGGTTTAAGGTAAGGCGTAGCTTCGCCTCTGTGTGTGGGGGTTTACATCGCGGATTACTTAATCTATTGATTGCGAAGTGAAATTCTAGTTGTGTTGATAAAGTAAGCTGATTGGCCGATCAGCGCTGTCATTGGCTGATCAGCCTCAGGGTCAGCGCTGTCATTGGCTGATCATCCTCAAGGTCAACGCTGTCATTGGCTGAACGCTAGAATGTTGGGCTTGTAGTTAATAACCGCCGTGCATTTCTTTGTGAATACCGAAAGTTCTGAATCCTAGTTTAGGCCATATGTGAGAGACGAGACGTAAGTGATTGGCGGATTAAGTCGAGTTTTGTAAATACCAGCATTAGGCTGATTTAGAATATCTATTAGATTCATGACGATATTGTAGCAGTAGCTGCAGAAGCCAGTGAGGTCACAGCAGCCAGTGAGGTCACAGCAGCCAGTGAGGTCACAGCAGCCAGTGAGGTCACAGCAGCTAGTGAGGTCACAACAGCCAGTGAGGTCACAGCAGCCCGTGAGGTCACAACAGCCAGTGAGAGCCAGTACAGCTTCACAACAGAATGCTTCTTCATGACTCACTTTGCGCTGAGGCTTGGATTCCGCGCGCTGCACGACAAGTTTCTCAAGCTGAATCAGGACTTGCATCGGATGAGAGGCGTGTATCAGGATCTCCTGGCTCAGGGCTCGGACTCCAGTGGACCCTCGCAGCGCCTCCAGGATGACATGGACATGGGTGGGTGCTACTATGTGCTGGCTGGTTCAATGCACAAATATCTGCTGGTTTTTAGCTACTCTTACACTTACATATTTCATAGTAAAAGTTTCCGAGAATTATAGGCTAACTGAAATATTGTGGCCTTTCATTATTTTATTTACTATTCATCTGTCTATGAAAATCTCATAGTTAAATTATTTCATTTGCTGTTTTGCGATTGTTTGATGATCTCATTGCTTTCGTTTAAGTGAGTGATTGCTGCATTCTTTCTTATTATTACTGTGTTTACAATTACTGTGACTTTATAATCGTGTTAGCACTGCATTCGCAAAGTGTCCGGGCTTATAAAAACAAAGTAATATAATAAATAAATTAACTTTTAATAGTGATTAATTTACATATTATTTGATTGACTAGTAGTGGTTGAATGAGTATTCGCATGTTTTCAGTGATGTCGGTATACCTATGTCAGAAGACTGCGCTAACCGCACCCAAGCTTATCGATCTCTGCTTCGACTTCTACGTTGCTACGGCAACCTATCTCGTAGACGTCGTTGCTAGGGACTCGGTAGCCATGGAGACGGATGGTAGTGCCAGTGTCTTAGTGCCGGCTGTGCCTTCAGATAGGGTTGTGCAGCGGTTAACGGCTCTGCCTGAACTACTGGTTGAGAACGTTCAGGACTTCATGCTCTTCATTAAACGATTCAAGGACGGCACGTACGAGGTAACTAATCCGTCAAATTATGCAGATTTTAGATTTTCTGATCGTAATTTCTTAAACAGTCAGTAGTGATCTATTAAACAGTCAGTAGTGATCTATTAAACAGTCAGTAGTGATCTATTAAACAGTCAGTAGTGATCTATTAAACAGTCAATAGTGATCTATTAAACAGTCAGTAGTGATCTATTAAACAGTCAGTAGTGATCTCTTAAATCTCTAAGGGTTGAAGGTCTACTAAAAGAGGTCATAGAAGGTAGAATGGAAGGAAATGGAGGAAAAAGCAAGCCGAGATTAGGAATGTTTGATGATGTAAAGATCTACTTATATGTGGAAAATAAGAGGAAAGCAGAAAACAGAGAAGCATCATAAACCATGGACCTGCCAGTAGGCAGTGAACAGTTTAAGAGAGAGAATCTCTTAAACTGTTGAACTACTGAACTGACTTTTAGTATGGCCTTTATTTCAGTGGATGTCGGATATGACACAAGGAGGGAACGCTCTGTTTTGTCTATGATTCATCTCGTTAGTTCCTAGATGAGAAGGTTCTGTTAGAACCGTGGGGTAGTTCTCTGGTGGTTGCAGTAATCTCATGTTTAAGTCTCTCTGCCTTCTGTTCTTCGCTCATATTCTACTACTTCCACTTTCCTTTGCAGGTTGAAAACACATCTCTTCCCACTGTAGACTTTTTCATCTTGCCTGACTGGTTTTTTTATCACCGGACTGACACTGTTTAGGATCATTTTCTTTCTCTTCTGCACATGTTTTATCAAATCGTTTGAGGTGAATCGATTTGTAGTGACATGTGATCGGGGGACGTTCCTGACATCATCCTTGTATGAGGAAACGTACGGTAAACCTTTATTATTAGTAGTATTAATGTTTCTAATATTCTGCTGTTATTAAATGCGTTGCAGTCTCGTGGAGAAGATCTGGCGCCACTATTGAGTTTGATACTGGTTTATATGGGAAGCCCTCAGTACATGAAGAATCCTCACCTGAGAGCCGGCATGGCTGAGGCCCTGGAGGCTCTGCTGCCTCCCAGGGCTTCCTCTCAGAATCAGCATAACAGCCTTGTCACACAGTCAGTGTCTGCTTCAATTCTATCACTGAATCAATCTGTCATCAATCAGCCAATCAATCAATTAGTTAATCAATTAGTCTATCAATCAGTCAATCATTCAGGTAATCAAACAGACAATCAATCAGCTAATCAGTCAATCAATCAGTCAGTCAGTCTAATTTTATCTACATCGTAACAATCAGAATAGCAAAACAATCCAACATATGTTTCATACATTTCCATAAATACATTATCTATCAAACTATAAATTAGTGTTTTGAAATAAAGTGATTAATTTTCATGACAAATCTTTAACTGACTGATTGTAATTTATTGCAATCAATCTGTTATTATTATTTCAGTTAGCTATATATTTATTTTTAATTTATTGCTTGACTCGCTGATTGTATGATTTATTTTTTCGGTCGCTGATTTTAAGACATTTTGAATAACTGACTGATTGCGTGATTTGTTTGTTTGACTCACTGATTTTATGACCTACTGATTGAATAACCTACTTTATGATTTATTATTTGACTCACTGACTGCATGATTTATGGATTGACTGAGTGATGGTTTGATTTATTGATAAATCATATAAGCAGATTAGCTGACTGATTGACTGACTGATTGCATGAGTTGCTGTTTTACTGAGAGATAGCATAGTTCATTGATTGCTCTACTTATTGATAGATTTCTTAGGCCTATTTAAAGAGGTCATAGAAGGTATAATGGAAGAATAAGAGGCAGAGGCATGCCGAGATTAGGGATGTTAGACGATTTAAAGACCTACTCATATATGAAATGATGAGGGAAACGGAAGACAGAGATGAGTGGAGGCGTTATATACCATGGACCTGCAGTAGGCAGTTCACTAAGAGAGAGAGAGAGAGATTTCTTAGTTTACGGATTTATTGCCTGGTTTATTGATTGATTGATTGATTGATTGATTGATTGGACAGTTTTCAGAGAGAGAAGCTGTTCTCTACTCACCCACATGTCTCGCAGATCTCGGTGGCTCTAATCTCGGTGTTTGTGAGCATTGAGATGACGGGACAGGGCGTACAGTTTGAACACAAGTTCAAGTATCGTCAGCCCATGTACATAGCCCTCGAGTACCTGTGGAAACTAGACGAGCATCGCGCTGTAATAAAGGTGCCTCAATCAATCGTAGTCTAAATGTAGTGATTAATTTCTTAATTAATTATTTAATTAATTAATCTGAATTATTGATTAATTCTGACAGTCACTTGATCGATCATTTAGTCAATTGATCAATGGATAAGTTAATTGATCAACCAGTCAGGCAGTTGATCAATTAATTAGTCAATTGATTAATGGATCAGTTAATTGATCAATCAGTCAGTCAGTTGACCAGTTAGTGCATCAATTGATCAGTTAATTGATCAACCAGTCAGTCATTTGATCAGTTAATGAGTCATTCGATCAGTGGATCTGTTAACTGATCAACCAGTCAGTCATTTGATCAGTTAACGAGTAGGTGTATTTATGTTGTTAGCACGTGTGTTTCTCGAGATTCTGGGAAAGTATCGCAGTCTGCTTATATCATGAGTGATCGTTGTTGTCATAGATAACTTTGCCTGACTAATAAGTATCGCAGTCTGCTCATGTCATGGGTGATGGTTGTAACTCACAGGAGCTGGCTCGCTACGCTGAGTTGCACGCTGAGGACACAGAGGCTCCGCTCTTCCTAAGGTTTATCAATCTCCTCATCAACGACGCCATCTATCTGCTAGACGAGGCGCTCTCCGTTAGTATCCAGTCAGTCAGTCTGTCTGTCAGTCAATCAGGCCATCAATCAGTCAATCAATCAGTCTTATCCACTGTTCATTCAGTCAATCAGTCAGGCAGTCAATCATCACTCTTCACCTGCTGATCCGCTGTCGAACAACGTGTCAACAAGCCACCAATTCTGCTCGTCTCCTTGAGATGGTTCTTATCTGCGTGTCTATACAGCTAATATAATATGATCTTTATTCACCAAAATGCATGGCAGTATAAACAGAACAAGAAATGAAAAATAATGAACCAACATAGTAACAGAAACTACTAATAGTCAGTCACTACTTCTTAATTTAAACAAGAACTCATTTAGTTTTGTTTTATTATTGTCAACTTTTAATCTACTTTAACCACTTTTTAATTTAAACAAGAACACATTTAGTTTTGTTTTAGTACTATCAACTTTACATCGTCAGAAAGGGCCTTCGGTTGATGAGCGCCTATGCTCCAGAAATTGCTACAAAAATTTAAACGAATGGAGAAGTCTCAAATGGGGATTGACAAATGGACTATATGATGTAGGACAGAGAAGATTTGTGACAGTCGATTCGTATCCCGACCCTAGTTAAACTGGGATTCAAGGGAAGATGTTGATCATGATGATGATTTAGTATTCTCAACTTTCCGAATAATGTTTTGCTCTTACAATGACGCAGTCGATGAGTCAGATAAAAGAGAAGCAGGAGGAGAAGGAGCGCGGTGATTGGTCGAGACTAGACGCTCGTCAACGTCAGGAGGCGGAGTCAACATATCGCCACCTGTCGATGCTGGCTCGCTTCCACAACATCATGGCCAACGAGACGATCACAGCGCTTCAGATGATCACGAGGGACATTCGCCGCGTGTTCACGATGAGCTGCATGATAGACAGGATTGCCGCCATGCTCAACTACTTCCTACTCCACCTGGTGATCCATTCATCCATTAAATCTCTCTGTGAGAATGTAGCGTCCTGATACTCACCCACAAGTGGTGTCAGAGACGTCCCCAACAGTATAGCGTCCTGTTTATTATTGACTTATTTCATGATGCTCGTAACATATTCAACCACGGATCAGTATGTGCAGGGTTCAAATCCTGGGCTCGCCCGTCACTGACATCGCCTTCGAGTGAGGAAACTGATGCTAACAATAGCTTTTTATTTTTTATTTAAAATTATCAGTAATTATTAATTAGAATTGCTAGTAAATGATTTAGAATTGCTACAACTCGATTTTGAAATGCTAGTAATTGCTAAATTTATAGCTGTTAGTTATTGCTTTAAAATTGATAGTAACTGGCGTATGATTGTTAGTGACAGATTCATAGTTGCTATTAGCCGATATTGATAAAATTGATATTAACTATTACTAATAACTATTATTAATAGCTATTGATATTAACTATTGAATTAAATTGAATAATTAAATTGAATACTTAAATTGAATAATTGAATAATTAAATTGAATAATTAAATTGAATACTTAAATTGAATAATTGAATAATTAAATTGAATAATTAAATTGAATAATTAAATTGAATAATTGAATTAAATTAAACTGATATTAACTATTATTAATAACTATTAGTAATAACTATTATTAATAATAAAATTGATAGTAACTGGCGTATGATTGTTAGTGACAGATTCATAGTTGCTATTAGCCGATATGCAATATTTTCCTATTTCTCTGCCACAGGTGGGACCAAACAAACGCAATCTGCGAGTAAAGGGTCAGGAAGAATTTGAATTTCGACCTCGTGAGCTGGTGTCGAACATAACCAAGATCTATCTGAACCTCGGAGGCACTGTGAGCGACGAGACAGGGGATGAGCCCGGGATGTGGGGCGAGGACTCCGAGGCATTCTGCAGGGCAGTGGCGCAGGACTCGAGGTCCTACTCTCATGGGCTGCTAGTGAACGCTGAGGCAGTGCTGAAGAAGATCGGTGCTGCCCCAGGGCAAGTCTCCCTGTGGATAGAGCTCTCCCTGCGCATCAGAGTATGTAACGTTGATAGTTATAATATGCTGATGATGATGATGATGATGATGATGACGATGACGACGACGACGACGACGATGATAATATTAATAATAATAATTATTATTATTATTATTATTATAATAACGACTTCCCAGAGTGTAGAGGAATTATTTTAATCGCTTCATTTTTTAACTTTTAATTGAATAAAGTCTCTTTTATCTTATTTGTAAGCACAGGGCCTTATACAGCCCAGGGCATTAAAAAATAATAATAATTATGCGACTATCTATTGCTATCCAGCGATTCAATGCAGTCTGTTTCCGTGGCACTTAGACTAATGCAGCTTCCCAGAGTGTAAATGATTTATTTTAACGGCTTCATTTGTTAACTTTTAATTAATTAAATAAATAAAGTCTTGTTTTATCTTATTTTAGCCCAGGGCCCTATACAGTCCAGGGCATTAAAAAATACTAAAATAGTCAAGCTACTATTATTAGAATTATTATAGTACTGAGTACCGAAAGTACTTGCTGGCTTGTTTTAAGACCAATTCTTGACTGCTCTACCTATTTTGGCCGGCTATTATCAAAGGTTAATCATATATTTGCTATTGATAGCTCAGATACATGATTAACCTTCCTTGGGCCCAAGGGGATATCAGTAATGTGCTGACTGACCTGAGCTTTGAACACAGTCCACTTGCATCTGTGGTGATTCAAGCCCTGTAGATATATATATATATATATATTATATATATATATATATATATATATAGATACTATAGATATATATATATGCAGTATATAAATGTATATATATACAGTATATATACAGTATTATATATATACAGTATATATTTATATATACTGTATATATATATATATATATATATATATATATATAAAATATATATATATATGTGTGTGTATGTGTATGTTTATGTACATAGTATTATATGTATATGTGTGTAGGATTGTGGGAGCGCTCAAGCCCTGGAGGATGATCTATTGGCTGATGCTCCTGAGGACTTCTTGGATCCTATCATGGGAACTCTGATGAGAGATCCCGTGCTTTTGCCAAGCAGTGGAAAGATTGTTGATAGAGCAACTATAGCACGTCACATTCTCAGGTTCAGTATTCCATCAATCAGTCAGTGAGTCAGTCCGTATTAGCAATTTGTACATACAGGGCTTAAATACCAACTAACATTAAGATTAGGTATGTTAGATGATTTAATGATCCACTCATATGTGGACATCAAGAGGAAAGCAGAAGAAAGAGAAGAGTGGAGGCTTTATATACCATGGACCTGCCAGTAGACAGTGCACTAGAAGAGATATATCAACATATCTTGTTGTGCCCTTGTTGTGTCCGGATTGCTAAAGAATAGACCAACCGTAGACTGCACGTGTCATAAAAGGTAACATAGCACTAAGATTCAAACCAACGTTATAAAGGGCATTTGGTTGGTAAGCTCCTAGGCTCCAGAAATTGCTACAAAATGTTTTAACGCATAGAAACATGAAGGTATATCCTAACCCTGGTTAAACGGGGATTCAAGGGAAAATGCTGCCAATGATTTTGATGATGAGTCAGTCAGAATATGATAGAATCGTTGTTCGTTGTTGTATAGGTCAGTTGTTGTATCTACTAGAAAGCAGAGCTTGTGTCTCTAGCAGTCGTTTAAAATCAGTTGAGACCAGAGAGACTTTATTGTTTGATAGGACTTATACTGTTAACTCAATTTATGATATTTTACTTATTTGATGGATTTATTGATTGATTGATTTATTGTTTGATTGATTGATTGATTGATTTATTGATTGATGGATTGAATGATTGATTGATTTATTGATTGATTGATTGTTTGATTGATTGATTGATTGATTGTTTGATTGATTGAATGAGGGATTGATTGATTGATGGATTGATTACAGCGACCAGTTTGACCCGTTTAACCGACAACCTCTGACAATGGATATGGTCCAGCCTGCAGAAGAACTGAGAAAGGAGATCTCTGATTGGCTGTTGCAGCATAAAGCTCGCTCTGACCCCGCCTCCAACAGCAGCAGCATGGGCGTGGCTTCTCCTGATGATGATTCTGACAATTGATGACATTTGAGAAAACGTGTGTGTTTGTTTGGGTGTGCTGTACTGATTATGTGCAGTTTATGTGTGTTTGTATGACTGAGTGTGTGTATAACTGTGTGTGTGTGTGTATGACTGTGTGTATGACTGGGTGTGTTTGACTGGGTGTGTGTATGACTGGGTGTGTGTGTATGACTAGTGTGTATGACTGGGTGTGTGTGTATGACTAGTGTGTATGACTGGGTGTGTGTATGACTGGGTGTGTATGACTGGTGTGTATGACTGGGTGTGTGTATGACTAGTGTGTATGACTGGGTGTGTGTGTATGACTAGTGTGTATGACTGGGTGTGTGTGTATGACTAGTGTGTGTGTGTATGACTGGGTGTGTGTGTATGACTAGTGTGTATGACTGGGTTTGTGTGTATGACTAGTGTGTGTGTATGACTGGGTGTGTGTGTATGACTAGTGTGTGTATGACTGGGTGTGTGGGTATGACTGTGTGTGTATATGACTGTGTGTGTGTATGACTGGGTGTGTGTATGACTGAATGTGTGTATAACTGGGTGTGTGTGTGTGTGTGGGTGTGTTTGTGACTGGGTTTGTGGGGTTATTTTTTGTATGTAATTGGATGTGTGTATATTAGATTGAGCCATTTAATACTATTACTTGAAGTATCGTCAGGCATAAATTATGTCGGAGCAGTTTGATTCTCTGTCTGGCATGACTATGATGATGCCTTTAGGCTTTGAAACGTTAACTTAACTTAAATTTATGAAAACGTAGACATTTATTTCCGCTTAGATAATAATCTGTTCCTTTTTATCTTCAAGTGACATAGTGACTAGGCATATGATGGTGATGGCGAGTGTGTTGATTTGTTACCTTAGTGCAAATCTATTTTGCTCAAATTATGATATTTCCAGTCTGATTAGTGACAGATAAGTCAATCGATTAATTGATTGATTAGATGAATTATTTATTTAATAAATGAATAAATAGGTAAATGGTGGACTCATTGATTCAATATTCAATTAATTATATTATAATTATAAATGGTAGTCGTTAATTCTTTTTTTGATTTAATTAATGTTAATATTTATTTCTTCGACATTTTGGGAATGTTTCGTATAATAATTTAGCGTTAGTGGTTATGAAGTTGTTTCTGTTGTCTGGTGAAAACGTTGACATTAAGGCGACAGTTGCTACGCAAGTTATGTGTAATTATTATTGATGGTTAGCGGCATCTGGTTTTGTCATATCTATTTTCATTGTTATATATCTGTAAATCTGTAATATACTATGTATTAAAACTGTTTTACTATTGAAGCATTTATCAGAGAGCATTCGTGTTCAATGATTATGCCAAATAATGATCGACCGATGGTCGTAATACTTTCTTAGCATTTGATTGCACGCAGAGCGTATAAATGTAGTCAGCAAATAAAGCAAAAGCTAAAGCTAAGGCTTAACGTCAGTTTCCTCACTCAAAAGCGATGTCTGTGACGGGCGAGCCCAGGATTTGAACCTTTCACATACTTATCCGCGGTCGAATATCTTACCGACATTGCCACTGGCTCCAGCCAGAGGTACTGGATGAGGATGTACTGTGTGTTATTGTATTGAATATTACTGGATATCCTGCTGCCTATTAAACCACATAAATTAGGCCTGATATAAAATAGGCTGTTCAATTGGTTATCTTTTCAGTGGCCACTCACGATGAGTGTTACTATCAAATTTATCTGTTAAGATATCTGATCAGAGGTCTGAACAGATAAATTTGATCGTGAGTGGTCAAAACAGATTGGAAACTGACGAGAGAACTGAAGATATCTCATCAGATATCTCATCAGATATCTCATCAGATATCTCATCAGATATCTCATCAGATATCTCATCAGATATCTCATCAGATATCTCATCAGATATCTCATCAGATATCTCATCAGATATCTCATCAGATATCTCATCAGATATCTCATCAGATATCTCATCAGATATCTCATCAGATATCTCATCAGATATCTCATCAGATATCTCATCAGATATCTCATCAGATATCTCATCAGATATCTCATCAGATATCTCATCAGATATCTCATCAGATATCTCATCAGATATCTCATCAGATATCTCATCAGATATCTCATCAGATATCTCTTGTAACTTTCCGTCTCTCTGATCCTTAGCAAGCGACTGGCCTTTCATAACATCACATAACAATAATTAGAGTGTTACAGTTATCAATGACAACATCGAGCACTATTGAGACAATATCAAACCGTCGGGAAAAAGAAGGTTCAAAAAGGTGCCAATTCCGAAATCCAGAAAATTAGTTCAAAGGTCAATGCAATCAGTACATCAGTTGTCGGTCATTTCAATCAAAAAATCGAGCTGAACAACTTGATAGCATTCTATGCATCTCTAAATGATTTTGCCTAATTGCGAATTGGAACTCAGTTCTGATTTCTCTTTTATTCTGAAATCCGTAATATACTCTGTTATCAAGTGTATTCTTAACTAAGTATTCATTAATTCGTAAAATACAAAACTAAACTATTAGGCTTTAAAAAGCAGAATTAGACTAGTTCTGACTGTCCAATATAAAATTTTCAAATAAAATATGATGCTGGCAGGTGTAGACACCAGTCCTACAGAATTTATCATCCATTGATAGAAACATTAACTGAAACAGAAATAATTCATGTCCATTAACAGAAACACGAACGTTAAATACAAGAATTTATAGCAATGCCAATGCAGTGAGATTCCAACAGAAAACAAAGCTCAAAACGTGCCGTAATACCGTACAAAAGAAAGTAACAGATCTCAGGTAGTTTTTCGTTGTCTCACACTAACGCTTTGTGGTTTTATTGGGTTTGGATGTGACTGAGAGTTGTGGGTGAGCGTTGGTCAAAACATCGATACGACGTTTTCTGTTGGAATCTCCACCTAACCTCTTGATATCGGTCATTACAATCAGTTCATTAGTTGTCGGTCATTTCAATCAGTTGTCGGTCATTACAATCAGTTCATTAGCTGTCGGTCATTTCAATCAGTTCATTAGTTGTCGGTCATTTCAATCAGTTCATTAATTGTCGGTCATTTCAATCAGTTGTCGGTCATTTCAATCAGTTCATTAGTTGTCAGTCATTTCAATTAGTTGTCGGTCATTACAATCAGTTCATTAGTTGTCAGTCATTTCAATTAGTTGTCGGTCATTACAATCAGTTCATTAGTTGGTCATTTCAATCAGTTCGTAAATAGTTCGTGAATTGTCTTGGTCTTAATTACTGAACCGAAGAAAGTAATCGTGTATTAAATGAAATCTGGACTCTGCTGTATGAATGCTTTCACATTTGGTCTGAGCTCAATAATATTTAATTTAATCAGGAAACCAACTCGAGGTTTGATCTACAAGTGTAGCTTTAATATTTCTTCTGTTTCTGTTGTCGACGTCACTTGCGAAATCACAGTGTTTGTTGACGGTTACAGATTTATAAAATACTATCGTGTTTGGTAATAAAATAAGTCAGTCAACTGTTCAATATGTAATTGAAATGGACGTAAAACGTAACGTGTAAACAAACAAACTTATCGGACGTCATAGTACAGAACTTATTAGCTTTAGCTGTCATGTATATATCATGCGGCTATAGGTAGTTGATCGATTGATTTTTGAAGAAAGCCTATGATCTTACGCTGTAAAACTTCATACGCTTATAAATCAACGAAGCTGCAAGTATTTTATTACTTCTTGATATGTTCGCTACATTCGATATTTAGAATAGTTGATTACGCATTTAGTAAATTCTATTGCTACGCGGGTTCGAATCCCAGCCGCGCTTATCTGAGAGTAAAATCTCGAACATTCACTGGACTGGTTACACGGAAAATGGACTAAATTGCCTAATGGTTTAAACATGTTGTGTTAAAAAGTGATAGATATCAACACAGTTGATCATTTCACTATAATGCGTGTTTACTTTTACTTTACTACGGCTTGTTAATTGTTATTTCAGTTGTGATATCTAGCATAGCTAGTTCAGGCTCATATCTAGCACAGCTATTTCAGGCTCATATCTGCAGATCTAAGGCGCAATGGCTAAGTACTGCACCTCTGTGCCCACCGATGAGATCTTCTCCGCTGACACAGCCCACTTAGGGGCGGAACATAGTCGACTGCTGACCTGCCCAGGGGCAGAGCGTCACTGCAGTATGGACGCTCCCAGGAAACTAGGGGCGTGTCATCCCTGTGGCTCTACAAAACCTCTCTCTTGTGCCCCTGGGTATGTTCTCATGTATGCCTGCGTGTCTAGCAGTTCATTTCCATCTTTATTTTCCTTGCAGTGTTCATTGTTACAAGATTTTAAAAGAATGGAAAAGCTTCAAAAGAAGGTCTATTTGTATCCCGACCCTAGTTAAAGTGTGATTTAAGGGATGATGATGATGATGTTCATGAGTTGCGACCAGCATGCAAACCTCGATCCTTGTCTTTAATTCTCTTTATATTTGGACTAATTTTCTGAAATGTGCACATCTCTAGCTCTGTTTAGATGTATGTGTATGTGTGCGTTTAGATGTGTGTGTGTGTGTATGTTTAGATGTATGTGTATGTGTGTTTAGATGTATGTGTATGTGTGTTTAGATGTATGTGTGTATGTATGTGTGTTTAGATGTCTCAGTAAGTCTCGCTATTCTACCTGTGATTGGGAGAGAGCTCTGTTTAGATGTATGTGTGTATGTATGTGTGTGTGTGTTTAGATGTCTCAGTAAGTCTCACTATTCTACCTGTGATTGGGAGAGAGCTCTGTTTAGATGTATGTGTGTATGTATGTGTGTGTGTGTGTGTGTTTAGATGTATCAGTAAGTCTCCCTATTCTACCTGTGATTGGGAGAGAGCTCTGTTTAGATGCATGTGTGTTTAGATGTATTTGTGTGTTTAGATGTCTCAGTAAGTCTCTCTATTCTACCTGTGATTGGGAGAGAGCTCTGGAGCGCAATGTCTCAGACGCTCAACTGATCCGCACCTACGCAGAGAGACAGCGCACGGACACGTGGAAGCACATCCAGACTGCTGACAAGCATGCGCAGAACAGGCAGTGCGACAACACCAAACATCTAGGTTAGCATACATCGAGGTTGTATACCAGAATTGGCTAGAGATCTAGAGCCGTCTAGGCTGTAATGAGCACTCACCGAGTCAGCTGTAAGTCAATGACCCCTCTGCTACCCCACTGCAGTAGCCTGTCTTAAATCTATTTGTAAAATCCTCATTGCATTATCAATCGATTTGCTGATATACATGTATACTGTATCGCATATAGCGACTAATTTGTTATGTAGTTACTTGATCAATTGATTGATTGTTTAATAGATGATTGATTAACTGATTGAAAGACTGGTTGACTGATTGATTTATTGATTGATATTGATTGATTGATTGCTATTTTAGCGGAGAGGGTGTACGACATTGCGTTCTGGAAGTCCTCACTTCTGCAGGAGATTCGTAAATTAGACACTGAGCTTGGTAACCTGGGGGTGAGTGTGCCCTTTGATTGATTGATTGATTGAGCGATTGATTGATTGACTGATTAATTTATTGACTGACAGATTGACTGACTGACTTACTGACAGACTGACTGATTGATTGATAGATTGATGATTCACTAATTGATTGATTCACTGACTGACTGATTGACTGATTGATTAATTGATTGATTGATATGCAGGAGGTTATACGGATTCTGGAAAGGATAATGTGTGAGGCAAAGATGAACAGATCCATTGTGGAGGAATGCTTGAAGCAGAGAGAAAAGCGACTAGGTATAGACTGCGTTCATGACGACGTCGAGAAAGCTCTATGTAAGGTACGCTGTGATTGGTTAATACGTTCATGATGATGTTGAGAAAGCTCTCTGTATGGTACACTGTGATTGGTTAATAAGTTATAATTGGTTATCATCACGTAAACCTTCATTCCGCTTGTACCCTTCCTTGGACTGACCACCCGGATTTTGGCTCGCACCGTTTATGGACCGCTCACTCTGCTCATCGGCTTTGATTTGGTTTCACAGTGCTCAATGTCGTCATGGACAACAGTAGCACTCTAATCGTATTGTTGTTGTTGTTAAGTTCATGAAGACGTCAAGAATGCTCTCTATAAGATACGCTGTGATTGGTTAATACGTTCATGATGACGTCGAGTAAGCTATCTGTAAGGTACGCTGTGATTGGTTAATGCTTCCATTGTGATTTGTTGACGATTTTATGTTTAGTGTTTAAATTAAATTTGCTTTCATTGGTGTAAAGCATAAGATATAATCTCAAACTTATATTTGACGTTCTTCATTTGCTATATCAATCTGTCTGTCATTTGCATACAATTTTTTTTCTGACTAATATACTGATTGCTTGAGTTATAGCGTTGTAACTGATTGATTGAGCCAATAATTCTGATTGATTGACTTATTGATTTGTTGACAACAAAGCTTGTTGACAATATTTGTAGTAGACGTTCAGGATGTGATAGAATATGTTATGATCGAAGTTTAATCAGTAACATCAATGTCTTGCGTTTTAGATTGATTATAGATGTATTGATTCATTTATTGGTTGTTTGATTGATTAATTGATTGATTTATTGACTGATTGATTGATTGATTGACAGGAGATGGATATTATACTAAAGGTTCAGGCAATGATAAGAGAGTACATCACGAGAGCTCAGTGTCAAATGAAGTAAGTTCTGTCGTCACACGATTCTTAAATTTGTCCTTTAATTTTCTTAAAACTAAAACTTTTCACGAAATAATACCATTGAAATAAAATTTACTATGAAGACTTTATTTAGTAAAATGTACATAGGCTCCGACTCCATAGCGGCAGCGAGATTTTAGACCCCTGTACTTTGAAGAGAGTCGGGGCAAGAGTTGGTTTATCATGCTTCATAATTGCGCGTTCTGCATACATTATATTGAAGCTTTGGGACATATCGTTGCCGCGGTGATAACAATGAACAGTCTACGTCCAAGAATGTGTGTTAAAAGATAACTAAAGTCCCAGAGCACAGTGCCTCCGACATAAAAAATAACTAAAGTCCCAGAGCACAGTGCCTCCTACATAAAAAATAACTAAAGTCCCAGAGCACAGTGCCTCCTACATAAAAAATAACTAAAGTCCCAGAGCACAGTACCTCCTACATAAAAAATAACTAAAGTACCAGAGCACAGTACCTCCTACATAAAAAATAACTAAAGTCCCAGAGCACAGTACCTCCTACATAAAAAATAACTAAAGTACCAGAGCACAGTACCTCCTACATAAAAAATAACTAAAGTACCAGAGCACAGCACCTCCTACATAAAAAATAACTAAAGTCCCAGAGCACAGTACCTCCTACATAAAAAATAACTAAAGTACCAGAGCACAGTGCCTCCTACATAAAAAATAACTAAAGTACCAGAGCACAGTACCTCCTACATAAAAAATAACTAAAGTACCAGAGCACAGTACCTCCTACATAAAAAATAACTAAAGTACCAGAGCACAGTACCTCCTACATAAAAAATAACTAAAGTCCCAGAGCACAGTACCTCCTACATAAAAAATAACTAAA
The DNA here is from genome assembly GCA_905160935.1 of Enchytraeus crypticus. Taxonomy (NCBI): domain Eukaryota; kingdom Metazoa; phylum Annelida; class Clitellata; order Enchytraeida; family Enchytraeidae; genus Enchytraeus; species Enchytraeus crypticus. The sequence goes on along the minus strand of CAJHZI010000238.1, from coordinate 40 downwards.
GTACCAGAGCACAGTGCCTCCTACATAAAAAATAACTAAA
>CAJHZI010000237.1:0-220743 GCA_905160935.1 Enchytraeus crypticus | reverse complement strand
TTCATCCCTGATAATACAGGCTGAGGAGAGAATTGGTCAAAATTAGGAGCCATAGGTCATGGACCTGCCGTTAGAGAGAGCACTAAGAGAGAGAGAGAGAGAATCTTCGCCAAATTCCTCCGTTGTTTTCCATTGTCCTTCGCCTCTAGATATCAAACAATTATTTATTTGACATAACTGAAAAGAATTATTGGACGCGTCAAACTCACAACATTAGATATTGACATTCAAGTGGCAGCTGCATAACCTATAGCATTAGCGTATACCACAGTAAGAGCAGCTGTTTATTTACTTTTAATTGTACATATACAATCATTAGATACAGCTGCTTGTTCTAGAAGCTCTCAGCTGCTGCTGCTGCTGCTGTAAGACTTGATAGCAGCTGCTTGTTCTACAAGCTCTCAGCTGCTGCAGCTAAAGATCTGCGATTGTCAACAGATTCGCAGGTATAGACGAATAGTCGTGAGAGAGAGAGAGGACAGGTGAGAGAGGCAGAGAGAGAGAGAGAGAGAGATAGAGAGAGAGAGAGAGAGGGGCAGGGAGAGGCGAAGAGAGTAAGAGGCAGGGGGAGAGAGGTGGGATGGGGCAGAGAGAAAGAGAGAGAGAGAGACAGGCAGAGAGAGAGAGAGAAAGAGGAAAAGAGAAGGAAAGAGAGAGAAAGTAAGGCAGAGAGGTAGAGAAGTTGAGGGGCAGAGAGAGAAAGAGAGAGAGAAGGAAAGAGAGAGAGTGTCAGAGCAGGTAGTAAATGAAGTGGAAGTGAAGAGAGAGTGAAGAGGGGAACAAGAGCGAGGTCTCATCGACCCGTCCATCTACATGTGGATAAGAGCTCATGGTACATCCATACATACATGCACACATACACATACATATACATACACATCTACATGTGGATAAGAGCTCGTGGTACATAAACACATACATACACACATACACACACATATACATACACATCAACATGTGGATAAGAGCTCGTGGTACATCCACACATACATACACACATATACATACACATCTACATGTGGATAAGAGCTCGTGGTACATCCGTACATACATACACACATACACACATATATACATACACATCTACATGTGGATAAGAACCCGTGGTACATCCACACATACATATACACATACACACACATATACATACACATCTACATGTGGATAAGAGCTCGTGGTACATCCACACATACATACACACATAAACACATGTACACACACATCTATATGTGATTAAGAGCTCGTAATACATCCACACATACATACACACGTACACACACACACATACGCACACATCTACATGTGGATAAGAGCTACTGGTACATCTACACATATACACGCGTACATACACACATGTACACACATACACACACATATGCATATACACACATACACATAGATACACATATACAGTTAGCTAAGAGCTCGTGCTGAGCTGAGCAGATATATACATATATACACACATACAGAGACATTTACACAAACATGCACATACAAACACACACACACAGACATACATACACATACTGTGGCATGGCATATACAAACATGTACATATAGCTAAGAGCTCGTAGAGCAATGCAAAGAGATGATCACGTACATACACACGTACACATACTGTATAGGCCTACATGTATACACACGTACACATACTGTATAGGCCTACATGTATACACACGTACACATACTGTATAGGCCTACATGTATACACACATACACATACTGTATAGGCCTACATGTATACACACATACACACACATATACACAGACATCTACACCCAACGTTATATATATATATATAGAGAGAGAGAGAGACAGAGAGAGAGAGAGAGAGAGAGAGAGAGAGAGAGCCGAGCATTGATACACGGGTTACACAAGTCGACATAATTCTGTGTGTGTAGGTGAGAGCTAATGAAGCGATATTTGCGCTACTTTATACTAGCGTAGCAGTAGCTTTATAGTACTAGTTAATTAAGAATAACTATATACAGTATATATATATATATATATATATATATATATATATATATATATATATATATATATATATATATATATAACTGAACTGATATACACTCTACGTTCAGTTATGATTTAGGCTATGTACTGAACGACTGAACTGATCTATATTCTATGTTCAGTTATGATTCGGCATGTACTGAACAACTGAACTGGTGCACTCTAGTTCAGTTCAGTGATGAATAGGCTATGTACTGAACGACTGAATGATATTATACTCTACGTTCAGTTATGATATAGGATAGGTACTGACCGACTTAATGGATCTATACTCTAGGCAGTTATGATATGGCTATGTACTGAAAGACTGAGCTGAGTATACTCTACGTTCAGTTATGATATAGGCTATGTACTAAACAACTGAACTGATGTGCACTCTATGTTCAGTTATGATATAGGCTATGTACTGAACGACTGAGCTGATGTATACTCTACGTTCAGTTATGATATAGGCTATGTACTGAACGACTTAATTGATCTATACTCTACGTTCAGTTATGATATAGGCTATGTACTGAACGACTTAATTGATCTATACTCTATGTTCAGTTATGATATAGGCTATGTACTTAACGACTGAGCTGATGTATACTCTACGTTTAGTTATGATATAGGCTATGTACTGAACGACTGAGCTGATGTATACTCTACGTTCAGTTATGATATTGGCTATGTACTAAACAACTGAACTGATGTACACTCTATGTTCAGTTATGATATAGGCTATGTACTGAACGACTGAGCTGATATATACTCTACGTTCAGTTATGATATAGGCTATGTACTGAACGACTTAATTGATCTATACTCTACGTTCAGTTATGATATAGGCTATGTACTGAACGACTTAATTGATCTATACTCTATGTTCAGTTATGATATAGGCTATGTACTTAACGACTGAGCTTATATATACTCTACGTTTAGTTATGATATAGGCTATGTACTGAACGACTGAGCTGATGTATACTCTACGTTCAGTTATGATATAGGCTATGTACTGAACAACTGAGCTGATGTACACTCTATGTTCAGTTATGATATAGGCTATGTACTGAACGACTGAGCTGATATATACTCTAGGTTCAGTTATGATATAGGCTATGTACTGAACGACTTAATTGATCTATACTCTGTGTTCAGTTATGATATAGGCTATGTACTTAGCGACTGAGCTGATATATACTCTACGTTCAGTTATGATATAGGCTATGTACTGAACGACTGAGCTGATATATACTCTACGTTCAGTTGTGATATAGGCTAAGTAACGTTAAGTTATGATATAGACTATGTACTGAACGACTGAGCTGATGCATACTCTACGTTCAGTTATGATATAGGCTATGTACTGAACAACTGAACTGATGTACACTCTATGTTCATTTATGATATAGGCTATGTACTGAACGACTGAGCTGATATATCTACTCTACGTTCAGTTGTGATATAGGCTAAGTAACGTTCAGTTATGATATAGGCTATGTACTGAACGACTGAGCTGATGTATACTCTACGTTCAGTTATGATATAGGCTATGTACTGAACGACTGAGCTGATATATACTCTATGTTCAGATGTTTATATTTGGCTGGAAGACTTTTTTTCTGATAAAGAAAAATCCACTGTGTTGTCCATCAACTCATCATGACGCTACGCACATGTTAACACTTGTCTCCGGAAGAGAAACTTTGACTTGACAATGGCTGGATCATCCAGTGACGATGTCAGAAAGATATTCGACCGCGGATCAGTATGTCCGAGGTTCAAATCCTGGGCTCTCCCGTCACTGACATCGCTTTCAAGTGAGAAAACTGACGTTAATATTAGCTTTTTACTTGTAGATACGAGATGATCTTCAATGCACTAATCAACAAGTGAAGTGAACAGCTTGATGAGAGAGGTTTTGTATACAGGATGCGCCGGTGTGGTTTGGAAGACCAGTGATTGGTTGTTGTTGTTGTTGTGAACAGACAATGAGTCACTGTCTTCACGATTATGCCTGGTTCTAACAACATCGCTACGTCACGTGACGCATCACGTGACTCATCACGTGACACATCAGATCATGTGACACATCAGATCACGTGACTCATCAGATCACGTGACACATCACGTGACACATCAGATCACGTGACTCAACAGATCACGTGACACATCACGTGACACATCAGATCACTTGACTCAACAGATCACGTGACACATCACGTGACACAATGGCACCCACAGCATCGTACGGGCTTAGAAGCCGATCCAGCACCAGCGCCTGCCATGGATCAAAGAAAGAGAGAGACTTTGAGGCCACACCTACCACATGATTCACTGGATAGAAAGACGAGGTAGTGATATTGAAGCCACGCCTACCACATGATTCATTGAATAGAAAGACGAGGTAGTGATATTGAAGCCACGCCTACCACATGATTCATTGGATAGAAAGACGTGGTAGGGATATTGAAGCGACCACGCCTATGATCGATGTTATATTCACAGGATAGAATGATGTTGCACTATAAGGTGTTTATCTCCTATTACTATTTAATGAGTAATTCGCCAGATGACAGCACTACGAAAGAGTCATAATCTGCATCTGCAGTGTCACGGAAAGTAATGTTTCATACTCTCGTATGTTTACTTCAAGACGAGACACACTCGAGCTACCGTTAAAGACAACTTAACTCCCGTTTCAACTCTCACTTGAAAATGCTATGCTGCATATATAGAATGAGGGCAACTTCATCCGTTCTGAGGCATTTACCGGAAATAGAAAGATACAGAATGTCTCTATGGCGTACTGGTTATAGGCGTTAGTAATGTCAGCAAATTTTGAATTTCAGACCCTGAATTTGATTTGAACTCTCCTGGGTTCGAATTCCAGCCGCGCTAATCTGACAGTAAAATCCCGGACATTCACTGGACTGGTTATACGGAAAATGGTTTAAATTGCCTAACGGTTTAAACGTGTGGTATTAAAAGTGATAGATATCAACATAGTTGATCGTTTCACTATAATGGGTGTTATTATTAATCTTAACCCTCAGTAAGACTCTAAACCTGTGAGCCACTCATTGGCATGGCATCTAGAAGCTGTTGAGACGTTTATGACGCATTTCAATATCCCACAGCGCTCATTCGTGAGAAAGTGAAAATGTTCACAGGAACATGCGGCTAGTGAAGAAAAAGAACTGAACTTGAGATTGGTTCTGTCTAGGAAGACATCAGCCCTTGTGAACAACAAGAGATGAGAGAAAGATTATCAGAGAAAATAGTGGATTAACAGCAGGCAAGAGAGAGAGAGGGAGAGAGAGCGAGGGAGAGAGAGAGAGACAGAGAGAGAGAGAGAGAGAGAGAGAGAGAGAGAGAGAGAGAGTTACACTAACATATCAATAAGTCAAATAACATAACTGAAATAGAATAAAGAGCGGCGGAGTACATGTAGAGAGAGATAGAGTTTAATGCCACACTAAACGCCGTTATTATCTACATGCAGACTATACACTGAAAGCTACCATCACTGCATCAGTTCTAACATTTCATATCTATAGTTGTACACGTAGCAGTTGAGAGTGCACAGTGCAGCAGATTGTATGCTAAAATAATGGTACGCTATATGTACACAATACAATCAGTGTCTGACATAAGACTACCGCATAGATCCAATCACTCATAAGATTACTGTATAGAATCCAATTACTCATAAGACTACTGTATAGAATCCAATCCCTCATCAGACTACTGTATAGATCCAATCACTCATAAGACTACTGTATAGATCCAATCACTTATAAGATTACTGTATAGATCCAATCACTCATAAGATTACTGTATAGATCCAATCACTCATAAGATTACTGTATAGAATCACACAGATCAGTTGAACATAGTTAAAGTCCCTACAGTGTAACACTATAGAGCACTAAGAGACTGAACTCTCTAATTATCAGAGCTTCATTATACATCCCGCTATATACTAACAGTCAGTACAGCTGCCACTCGCGAGAACAGAACACATATGTACTGCACGTATGTGTAAGAGACGACTACAAGTTATAACCTTAAAATCATGAGAAACGTAAGATTAAATCATGAGGTCACAAGGTGAAGAGCTGAGAAAGACTCAACGACTAAATCCACTGGTTGATCAAGTCAGTGCTCTCAAGTGAGCGAGAGAGAGAGAGCAACATTCACGCCGTATAGTAATCTCTTTCAACTTCTTTCATACTCATATAAACAAGGTTGCCTATCTAAGCCAGTTTCTCATTGTAAAGCTTCATGTATAGACCCCACCTCTAACACTTGAATTCTTAAACACAAGCGCAATAAGAAAAGCAGCAACTGCATCGTCTTAAACACGCGCGTAATAAACAGCTCACCTTCACCTAAACAAAGTAAAAATATAGAAATAAGCACTAACACAATACCATAGAGACTGAAAGCTGAAACCTCTAGCTCTAGTGTAAGAGACAGGCACGCTGTCCTTGCCTGAGACAAGCTTAGTCACACCTAACTTTCAGCTCAACTCAACTCATCCGTTCACCCCTTTCTGTCCTAACCTCACGAAACTGACGTTAAATCTTTATCATAACTGCCATTACTCCCAGAGCCTATACACTGTGTAACACTAGAGAGTAAATCACACGTCGGCGCACGCTTACTCTATTGACACACGTTTAACATTATAGTTCACATAGTTTCACATTGTAGTGTGCCAGACAATATATATATAGAATTGAAACAAGAAGAGCAGTGTTTATGTGCAGACCTTTAACACGTAGATTATTTACAACCACAGCTCATTCTACGCTGTGACAAACAACACAATCAATACACTTATCTCAGCACAATAAACAAACGAGAGCTTTGATAGGCAGCATTTTGATGATAGCGTTTGCAGATTCAGTGCATTAGAGATAAACAACGTCGTAGTGTTATCAGTGGAATTCAATGAATACAAGAAGAGAGCAAGCTATGTACATACATACATCTATCTAATGTTCAATACATCAGCTGACATCATAGCATTGCATTCAATACATCAGCTGTCATCATAGCATTGTGTACAATACATCAGCTGACATCATAGCATTGTGTACAATACATCAGCTGACATCATAGCATTGTGTACAATACATCAGCTGACATCATAGCATTGTGTACAATACATCAGCTGACATCATAGCATTGTGTACAATACATTACCTGACATCATACTATTGTATACAATATATCACCTGACATCATACTATTGTATACAATACATCACCTGACATCATACTATTGTATACAATACATCACCTGACATGACAGCATTGTATTCAATACACAACATGACAGAAATGACAGAGATTTCTATTTCACTCATCAGTACTGCGCCCACAGCAACAATTCCTCACATCGACTTCATCAGGTGTTGGTCTTGAACCTGAGATAGGAAGGAACTTAAAACCTGGGGAACAGTCCACCTATCAGCACTTAGCACAGTGGTTAGAGCACCTGACTCGACAGACCCACTAACAACAGCAGTGGGGAGGGGTAGATCAACCTGTTGATAGCACACTTGACAAGGAACCCAAAGGGTGTGGGTTCAGAGACCAGACATTCAACAGAGAGCAGTAGCAGTAAGTTAACATCTCTTATACTCATCATGATGATATAGAGCACTCTCACACACACCATGATGACATAGAGCACTCTCACACACACCATGATGACATAGAGCACTCTCATAGACCAGTGTATTGAGAACAGGCACATACACACACCATGATGATATAGAGCACTCTCATACACATCATGATGACATAGAGCACTCTCACACACATCATGATGACATAGAGCACTCTCATAGACCAGTGTGTTGAGGACAGGCACATATAGACATCATGATGACATCAAGCGGCTCACAACTCTGCTCCAACCAGTTTTGCTCCAGCCTGTAGTCGTTGATTTGCTCCAGGCCCCTGGCTCCAGATCTCAGCGTCTGCAGCAGACATGGCACCTGCATTCCATCACTGCTGACCAGCGGCCCGTTCATAGGACATATGCTCACCTGTGCAATAAATCCTCAATAGTTTAAAGTTCATTTTGACATCTCAGAGACACTGTTAGAGGAGTAACAGTCTTACAATGCACAGCTCAATTCAACGGTCCAGTCTCCCTATAAACTCATCTCTAAGCTGAATATCTTCAATACCACTAGTGCTATAATAGATATATGAATAGGGTTATAGAACTACTCTGAACAGGACTATTTCTAATAGGCATGCTATAATTACATCACGAGGACAACCTTCAAGAGACTTAGATTTAGTAGAAGAATATTCTCTATGTATCTCTCTCTCTCTCTCTCTCTCTCTCTCTCTCTCTCTCTCTCTCTAGTGTTCTGCCAAATGGCAAGTCCAACAAACATATTCTTACTCATATTCAGCTTTCACGATCCATAAAGAACACTCCATCTATTAACATGGTAATCAAACAATAGGCTAACCCAAACATTAATGTTCTCAAAGTATAAGCTCAAATAGCATTATTTATAATAGGTATATTGTAATTAGCACTAGCGGAACCTTGAAGAGTCTCAGACTTGGTAGATGAACATTCTCTAGGTAGAAGCCTCTGCAGCTGGACACATCAAGCACCTCGAGGGTGTCACTGGACATGGAGAAGAGCTGCAGGCCCCGCCCACTGGGTGTCCACACCTCCATCGTCAGTCTGCGCAGGAACGGCGCTGATCTGTGAGCAATCAATCAATCAATTGATTTGTCACTACATCTCTCAATCTATCAGTTAATCAATTAATCATTCCATCCGTCAATCAATTTATGTATCCATTATATATATATATATATATATATATATATATATAATATAATATATATATATATATATATATATATATATATATATATATATAAATATATATATATATATGTGTAAAGAAGTATATATATATATATATATATATATATATATATTTATATAATGAGTTGATTAATAGATTTCCTTGATTTACTGAATTATTGATTGATGGTTTGAATATTGAGTTTTAGACAGATTGATTGATTGAATGATTGACTGAGGACTCACTTGAACAGGGTGTCAATGAGTGACTGCTCGAGGGTCTGGAACACAAAATACTTTGATAGCACGAGCGTGTCCAGGTTGGGCAGCCGAGCCAGCGCCCGCAGCGATCTGTCCGTCCAATCAAACGGCAGGATGAGGGTTGTAACGCTGCTCGCTGAAGCCGTGAAGAAATCAAAGAACTTGACAAAGAATCGCTGTCGATGACGATGCTTGTACATCAGGTCCTAACATCGCACAACAAAACGTCATTACTACGACCATCACTAGCAATCAGCTCCCAGCTCTAAAGTTACTTCAACATAGCAGAGAATCTGAGTGGAGATTAGGATTAGCTAGTTACACAATCTATTTTATTTTACTCTGCTACAATGCTAAGGATTGATTGATTCATGATTTATTTTTAGTTGTCGTTCAGTTTGTATAGAATAGAATCAGATATGTTGAGCTGTAACTGCAGCAGAGCAGTGTGTAATAAACTAAATACTTAAATGTAACTTAAGACTGTTTTAATGTATTCTTTACTGGCTGTTTGTTATCTCTTTAGGTATAACATCAATATGTACACAACAGTTGAGCATAATATGTGTGGCAGCCTGAAATAAAATAAATTTAAAATAAAAATTTAGCATTAATTAATGCTAAATTAATTGCCTAATATCTTCATAAACTAGAGCTAATGTTTGATTGATATTTTACAATCATTAGCACTCAATGATTGACTGATTGACAATTTACAATAATTAGCACTCAATGATTGATTGATTGACACTTCGCAATTATTAGTACTCAATGATTGATTGACACTTTACAATCATTAGTACTCAGTGATTGATTGACACTTTACAATCAACCACACTCAATGACTGAACGATGAATGAATACCTTGTAATCATTGGTACTCCAGGTGGCGCTAGAGTTCTCAGGGACGTACGGTTTGGCGGGTGTCTCGTTCCAGTTGAGTTCAGCATACTGTAGGTCACTGCAGTGTGAGGCCTTGAAGAGAGTCTGTAGAACATCCAGCCACCCATCCCTCACATCAGCTATGTCAAACCCAAACCTTATCATCCTCAGTGCAGGACGTACTGTCACCAGAAAACTAATGTACCTACACACATACATACACCCACATACATACCTACATACATACATACATACATACATACATACATCAAGCCACCCGTCCCTTATGTCAGCTATGTCAAAACCAAACCTTATCATCCTAAAAGCAGGATGCACCGTCACCAGAAAACTAATGTACCTACACACATACACACATAGATATATACATACATACGTACATACATATGCACATGCACACACACATACATGCACATACATGCATACACACATACATACACATACATACACATACATACATTGTTACGTATGCAAAACCATATCATGAGTGACAGTGCAGGGCACACTGTGACAGAACACCGATGTATCTACAAGACTGTAAAGTAAACTTTAAAGTCTATTTGCATAACTCAAGAGACTTTGAGGCTGAGATTTAAGCCAATGGCCTCCTGCCTCTCAGGCACGCGTGCTGTGCATTTGGACATCTTACCGGCAAACCTCCACATACATATACATACACACATACAGGAAGAACAGAAGGAGAGAGGGAAACAGAGGGGGAGAGAGAGAGAGAGAGAGAGAGAGAGAGAGAGAGAGGGGGGGGGAAACAGAGAGAGAGAGAGAGAGAGAAAGATCTGTAAAGAGAGAGCAAGACAGAGAGAGAGAGAGAGAGGGAAACAGAGAGAGAGAGGGAGAGAGAGAGAGAGAGAGGGAAACAGAGAGAGAGAGGGAGAGAGAGCGGTAAACAGAGAGAGCAAGACAGAGAGAGAGCAAGACAGAGAGAGAGAGAGACAGAGAGAGGGAAACAGAGAGAGCAAGACACGAGAGAGAGAGAGACAGACCTAATGGTTCGTTTGCGATACGCCTCGTAAGCATTGATTGCTGATTCGTTGACCTCATCATTAGACTCCTCCCCCACGCTGGGTGGGTGGGGCGGGAAGGCTATGAGGTCAACATCACACCAGAGACTGGAGGCTCTCAACAGTGCTGCCCACTCCTTGCACACCCGTGCAGAGCTACCGCGCTCACTGGGGCTCAACCACGAGAACACCATCAGCTTGCAGTCAGGCGTCAGGCTGCTGAACGGGAAAGTGTTGGGGTCTAATCGTAGAGCCTCTAAACCAACCTGTTCAACAAATCAATTAGTCAATTAATCAATCAATCAGTCACTTCATTAATCAGTCACTTACTTCAACAATCAGTCACTTCATCAATCAGTCACTTCATCAATCAATCAGTCAATTAATCAATCAATCAGTCACTTCATCAATCAGTCACTTCATCAATCAATCAGTCACTTCATCAATCAGTCAGTCACTTCATCAATCAATCAGTCACTTCATCAATCAATCACTTCATCAATCAATCAATCACTTCATCAATCAATCAATCACTTCATCAATCAATCAGTCACTTCATCAATCAATCAATTAATCAATCAATCTATCACTTCATCAATTAATCACTTCATCAATCAATCAATCACTTCATCAATCAATCAGTCACTTCATAAATCAATCAATTAATCAATCAATCTATCACTTCATCAATCAATCACTTCATCAATCGATCAATCAGTCAAAGGCTTAGACTTTTGCATGAATAAGTCGTCTTCAAACTCAAGAGTCAAGACAGGATTGTAAATCTCCGCAACTGCAGAATTATTCTTACTAAAAACCAGCCTGACAGTATTAAGAAATAGTAAGTAGTCTACATAGTTGATTAAATGGTTTAATTAATTAAGCAACCGATTAACTGATTGATTGATTTAATGAATCCTGACCTCTAATGTAGCAGTGAATTCCACGGGAGACATGGGACGATATTTATCCACATAGTTCGTCGACACGGCTCTATTTCGTGAAGACTTTTGAGCCGCAGCCGCTCTGGCTCTTTTCAGCTCATTAACGGTGGGGCCGGCGGCTAAGCCGCCTCCTGAAGGTCCCAATTCCGACGAAACACCCAAACCTAATCCATCCAAGTCACTGGAAGAAGCCCGCCTGGGGTTAACGTCAAGATCTGAGGAGAAAGACGAAGATCTGAACCTCCGCAGCCAGAATCGATTCTTAGTGCCCGACATAACGTCGCAGAGTCTACCACACAATCAAGCTAATCCAGGATTAGCACGGGCGAGAGTTAATCCAAGATCTAACACTTTATTCCAAAGCTAAACCTGATTGTAACTCCAGTCAGTCACGTATCACAGAGTGTATCACACTATTAATGATATCCCTAATAGTTAGTCAACGCTTAGGGCTGCAGAGAATATTCCACGATTAGCTGAGATCTTATATGAAACAAATCTTCCAGAGTAAAAAAGATACATCACTACAAGAAAACAATCCTACAATATTATAAATTAGACTGATATGTCGTTCGTGACAACGTCGACTACTACAAAATCATTCACAAATCCAATAAGTAAATAACGCGCCCAGTTATCTTTGCGGAGCCACTGTTAAGAAAATTAGGTGAAATATATCAATACAATAACAACTCATTTTATTTCTTCAAACACCTTTAATTTTCTTTTTAAAAACATAGTCGATGAGGTCCTCACGCACCGGTACTTCAGAAAAAAAATTTTATCAAAAAATATTTTTTAGAAGTAAAAATTAATATAGAATATATATAAATAAAAATAAATTAATCAATCACTAGTATCAACCGGTTCCTCGCTAATCAGCATTCGACCTTAAGAGGTCACGGCCGTCATCATGTAAACTCATCGCTGATTGGACAAGTATGACCTCGAAGTTAACCTGACCTAATTGTAATCAATGTTAGCTACAGAGAGCTGTTCTCACAGAAGTTATTTCTGAGAAGTTAGAAAGAATGTAAATTAATAGATCTCGACTTTTCTTGAATATCTAAATTCTAACGATGGTTGGCGCAGTGAACATATACTGCTTTTGATTTAATGTCTCTTGCACGAGTCTAAACGCCAGAGAGACGACCTGACTTGCTTGCAGATCCGCCATAGATGCCTCTGCATCTCTATGGAAGTCGGACTGTCTCTGATAGTAACCCTTATGATGCAGAACAGACGTTAAACTTAGCTTTATATATTCGTAGACGATTAAATTCTTTTGCTAGAATTAGAATTGTAACTTAACGTCTTAATAGCGTAGGGGTAACGTCACGAAGCTTTAAATGACAGATCATGAGGTGAATGTAACCCTCTTGGGTTCGAATCCCGGCCGCGCTGGTCTGAGAGTCACATCTCGGACATTCACTGGACTGGCTATACGGAAAATGGTCTAAATTTCCTAACGGTTTAAACTTGTAGTACTAAAAAGTGATAGATATCAACACTGTTGATTATTCACTATAATGCGTGTTTACTTTATGGAGATAAATTATGTATAACGCAGCAAAACAAAAATGTTCTAAATTATTACAAAGGGCCCAGTACATTTTGGACCTCTAAAAATTAATAGGGGGGGGGGGGGGTGAGCATCGCGGGCATTATGGTGCCGGCGTCCATGGTCTCACGTATATTTAGCACTTAAATGCTCCTATTATTAAATTAGCAGGGACTAAAAACTTATAGACTAGGACAAATCTATGGCCTTAGACAAAATTAGACAATTCAAATTAAATTAATTTAAATTGGACAAAACTAGACAAAGTTCTCTTCAGAGCCAAAGTCTGTGATTGGCTAGCTATATCAGCTGGGAAGATTCTCATTGGTTAATTTTTAGGTCAGCCTATCCGACGAATCATGAATATTCATTTCAGCATCTCCATTCCCAATATAACGAAGCATATGCGCACCCTTGGACAATTAAGTTTTTGACCAATACTAAGCATCTTTATCGTAGAGGAGCTAATTAAATAGGTCCTATATGAAGGTTGGACAGCAGTGCTCATTGTCTATTGAGTTCCCAGATTACACGCCTCGTACGACACGCGCAGTTTAGACGGTTGATCTCGGGGCGATTTTTCCACAGATAAGCGAACTACATAATCCACTAACTCCAATTTTTCTGAAATGAGTTTCCCTGCTGTAAGTGCCCATATTAGATACTATAGGGAAAACAGAAGCCCGCTAACTCTTGTCAGTTTCGCTATCTTTCAATTCTCACTTTATCCATGCACGCCCACCCCTGAAATTAAGTATATATAGACTATTTGACCTATTCTAATTCTAAGCATGCATGTTTAGATTGGAAGAGCTGACTATAGCCTAGCTGTCTCAATAATGTTCGATTTTGTTATGGACGACAGTAGCTCTGTAATTGTTCTTAATATGTTATACAGAATAAAGTTAAATTTTACAAGTATGATTTTTTCACATCGACGTAATTCCCCCCCCCCCCCCCCCCCCCCATCTCCCAGATTTTAGATGTGGCTACGCCTATGCGAATTAGCGGAATTGAATGATATACCTGTAATTTGCTGCTTTCTTTAATATTTAGGCAGAACAAGCATGCATAACGCTTTATAAATGTATACAAAGTTTGATGAGTTCAAGAGTTTTGATCTTCAAATCGACCTTGACTTAGAAAAATTTGAAAAATATCAACACGAAAACGCAATCTAAAAAAGGATAGCAAATGTTAATAATTAATTTAATATTTATATACTAAATTAATTATTTACATTAGTTATCCCTTTTTTAGATTGCGTTTTCGTGATGACATTTTTTCTCGTGTTGACATTTTTTAAATTTTTCTAAGTCAAGGTCGATAAGCTGAGCACATAAAATATTGCACTACACCTTACAGATACCCCGGTGTTAATATTTTCGATCTATTAAGTTTATAGTATTATATACGCAAATATGTTGCGTCAGTTTAAGGTCGAATTCTTGCTGAACTAGATCGTACATATGATTTGAGAAAATATTCTAACAATTGAATTATTAGATATTTTGTTAAATTGATACATTTGAGTCAGAGAGCAGTGGCAGATCCAGGGGGGTAAGGGGGGTAATGGCCCCCGAAATCTTTGTGAATTTTTTAAACTTAAAAATCGTGTCATACATGTATATTAACAAAAATGAATTTAAAACGACGTTTACCAGTGGACTGTTAGGGTACCAGGGTGTGTCGACTGTTGTCAATCGTTTCAGTCTCTCATGAAGCTAACAAAACGGTTGCATGATTTTTAAAAGGTCCTGAAAACAATTGGCCCCTTCGAAATTAATTTCTGGATCCGCACCTGCCAGAAAGCCTGACAAAATAGAAGCGTACTATAGTTATTTTATGAACTGTGGTCTACAAATTAGACACGTTGCAGTCGTATATTGCGCAGTAAATTGTTAGAAGAACGCGCAATAAGAAGTAGATAAAACAGAGAGTTGTCCTCTAAACTTTGTCGAGTAGTAACTTAGTAAGGTCTACGTGAGGCAGACACTGTTTGTGTTTCGATCATTCTCGATAATTACGAGGTAATTGTAGGACATGTGATTCAAGGCGATTTATAATTAATTGGATTTTATTTTCAGGGCTTTGTTAACTTCTCAAATCATTCACTAGGTGAATTCTCTATGCCTACACATCGACAGAGGGTTGAGTGGAGTTACCTAATCAACTTATGAGTGAAACATATAGTTATAGTTTATAACAACATAACATATAAAATTCTCTCGTCTTTAGCACTGCTGTAATCTACATGTAGAGATCTACAATCCAACCCTGAATGACCATGCTATCAGCTATAATTTACACCGCTTTTTACCCTAATTTCCCGGTTTCTTTAAGTAAAGAAATTGTTTTATAGAGAGTAGGCATATAGACCTTACATAAAAGGTGTTTACTTTGAAAAATCGCACTTTATTTTTTTCTTTCGCTAGGAGGCGCCACCGTACAATCATAAACTTAATTGTTTGTTGGCAGGCGGTTAAATTACGTATTAATTTAAATACGGTATAATTACGTTAAATTACGGTATAAATTACGGTTGCAACGTAATTTATCGTAAAAATGTAATACATGTATATCCTCTCTAGATAATCAATATAGACATATATTAAATGTAAATTAAGACATATGTATATCATCATTTGATAAGTTATGGAAATATATTTTTTGTAAGTTTTAAAACACCATTCTGTTAATAAATGACGAAAAATATAATAAATATATGGGAATATGTAGAATATTGCCAGCCGGAAATATAAGCACACTCCCCTTCCCGCTCCCCCATTAGGCTTTGTTTATTATGTGAACAGAGTTACCGGTACATATTATAAAAGGTCTATACATGTATGTTTATTTCGACAGTAACAACAGTGCAAATGTCGCATTCGTAAAGCGTATACAAAAAAGAGAAATAAATGTACAAGCTTAAATTCAGACTCAAACAGGGACATATCAGGCTATCAATGAGGGTATATGACAATCAACATCTAGTTGGCCACCTAGTTATCAGTCATCATGGAGATTTGACACCATCATCACTGGCTGGGGCGAGAAAGACAAATATGATAGGTTCACGTTTGATCTCAGTCATGCTAATAATAGTCATAATCATTCCACTAGACTTTATGGAGCCAACTGTATGTATAATAGGCCTATAAGAAATCAGATATGATTTAGAAATCCTCCATTATTATTGCAAGAACCTTCAATTCGAAATATAAGCCTACTGCCCACTTTCTCTACGAAATACAAACGACATTTAGGACTATTTTGACAAGTGGTAAAAACAAGATAAGCGCCGGGTATTCTTATTATACTGAGTTGATAAACGTGATAACCTTATTATAATGTTCATTTAAACCAATTGAATCTGATGATTTTGATTAACTTGGAGTGCATGTTTCTGTTTCATATTGATTGCTTCTCGCCTATGTTTACCTTTCACGTATTCTTTTTGCACTTTTTTCTTCTCACTTTATAACTTTTGTTTTGTCCAATGCGCACCTGAGTTGTCACAAAATGTCAGTAATGCACATTAATCGATGTAACATGCCTATTATCTCAAAACAAGTATTTTCTTACTCTGCCAGGATTTATGTAATTCTGAAATACGCAATTACGCATGTTAAAAACATACGATAGTTTCAATAGATAGGCCTACGCATGCAAAAAACAAATAAAACAATGTTTTTATAATTCAGAACATGTGCGCGGAAAGCAAAAGTCTAAATCCCTGTTTTTATTTACAAAATTTAATGGTTATTGACAACTAAACGCCACAAGTTTGATTGTACAGAATGTTCTGGTAGACTTCAAAGTACAACATGCCTAGTGACATCAATGTTTGGTTATATCATAGTTTCAACCGCTCCAGTTAACTGAGAACTCAGTTCATAATGTGTAACGCTCTAAATCTAAAACACCCTTTATTCGCAGCCATCTTAAATTCATATCAAATGAATAGTGCGAATAATTCTTGTATGTTGATCATACTAAGCGCTTAATCAATTAAAATATTAAAATTCAGTTACAGAGTTGAGTAAACAATCATAATGACGGTAGCTCGAGTGCGTTGAGTCGTGTTAAAGAGAAGTTTTGTGCGTCGGATCTTGACGCTAATCACACTACAACTAACTTACATTGATAGTTTGCATACATTTGCCATAAAAAAATCCTAAATTTTCTGAGAAAATCGTGTAAGAGTGATTTCTAGAAAAAAATTTAAATGAAAAAGGTCTTTTAATTTAATTCGTGGTTAGAGAAAGAGAGAGAGAGAGAGAGAGAGAGAGAGAGAGAGAGAGAGAGACAGGGGCTGAGAGAGAGAGAGAGAGAGAGTGGAAGTGGAAGAAAGAGAGAGAGGGAGAGAGAGAGAGAGCGCGAGAGAAATTCGTTTACTAAAACCAAAGGGAATACATGCCTATAGCTTGGGAAAAATGTGGCTTCTGAGGTGGTTTCCCGTTGCCTTCCTCAGTTAAGTGGATTAATTACCATTTAATCCTGTGGGAAATATTTCGTGGTGAGGTGGGTCCCCTCTCGCCATCCTCAGCTCCTGCCTTTAGTCGCCTCTTACGTACACGCGGCAGATTGTTTGCGGTTGCCCTATTCTGCAGTGGTCCAACCACACCCGAGCACAACACGGGGAATATATATATATAGGCCTATATATATTATATATTTATATATATAGTATATATATATTATATATATATATCTATATATATATATATATATATATATATATATATATATATATATACGTGTACACACGATACATAGAGCAATAAAGGAGGTCAGCGCTGTGATCAGAGAGGTGATCTTGAGGTTTACTGCTCACTCTGCTTGAGTGAAAGTTTA
Source organism: Enchytraeus crypticus (assembly GCA_905160935.1). Taxonomy (NCBI): domain Eukaryota; kingdom Metazoa; phylum Annelida; class Clitellata; order Enchytraeida; family Enchytraeidae; genus Enchytraeus; species Enchytraeus crypticus. The sequence goes on along the minus strand of CAJHZI010000237.1, from coordinate 202,342 downwards.
AAAACCAGTGGCATATGGATTAGAGAGAAAGAGAGAGGGAGGGAGAGAGCCATGATCATATATTTGTAACTGAATCAAAATATACACAAATGTATAATGAATGTCTCAATAGCGCAGGGGTAACGTCATGAGTCATAAAGTTTTAAATGACAGATCCTGAGGTGAATTGAACCCTCGTGGATTCGAATCCCAGCCGCGCTGATCTGAGAGTAAAATCTCGGGCATTCACTGGACCGGCTATACGGAAAATGGTCTAAATTGCCTAACGGTTTAAACATGTGGTATTAAAAGTGATAGATATCAACATAGTTGATCATTTCACTATAATACGTGTTTACTTTACTTTAATTTACTATTGTCATTCATAGGGCATAAAACGAGACAAAACACAAATAAAATGTAGAGAAATTAATTCAGTTCTCAGATGTTTCTTATTTGCTTTGATACTTACATCTTACAGCACAATTATACCCTCAAGGGCTTCTATAACCACATCAACGATTATGTAAATAGGGAAGTTGCCCTATCAGAGCTTACACTAAATACATAGACATACATACTTCATAACGATAACGCTGATGTAATACTCTCATAAAACACATTTATTATTAAGAATTCAGAGTAATGTGATAACATATCAACCCAATCTCATTATTTCAGCATTTCAGGTTATCATATCTACAAAACAAACAAATAGTTCAAGCAGATCGACACTTCACGGCACCTACAGTAGACTAGATCTACATGTATAAGCAGTACGACCTTTATCAATGCAGTGAAATATATATAAGACTTATACAGCAGATGAAATAGATCGTAGATATACTGCATGGCATCTTCAGCTCTACTAGATGTATATGACATTGACAATTATATAATTATCAGAACAGCGAGAGTGAGAGAGAGAGAGAGAGAGAGAGAGAGAGAGAGAGAGACAAAGAGACAGAGAGATCGGAATATGACGATAGTCAGATAGCCAGAAAGGATCAGGACAGAACTTCACAGAAGAGATGAGGATAAGAAGAGATGAGGATGAGAAGAGATGAGGATGAGAAGAGATGAGGATGAGAAGGGATGAGGATGAGAAGAGATGAGGATGAGAAGGGATGAGGATGAGAAGGGATGAGGATAAGAAGAGATGAGGATGAGAAGGACTCATAGCTGATATTGAATGATATCATCGTTTAGTTCGTCTGTCGTCGATTCTTTCGTTCAGAGGCTCAACTGCCTCAAGCCATGGATTCATTGGTCTTTCTCTAACCTATAGTAGAAACAGACTCTTAATTTTACACAGACCTATGGGATAATCTATAAATATATCAGATCTAAGAGTGAATCTATTTATAGATCAGGCAGCCCACTGTAGTTGGGCACATCGTAAGCTCTATGCCCATCGACATGGCGTGATAAAGGGACCGAATATGAAATGATGTTAATTGGTCGCCATGTTTCATCAGCCGTGACTGTCAAACAAAGAGTAGTCGTGCTGTGTATACGCACAATACACGATGTGTTATGAGTTATATTCGTTGCACAGGCCTAACGTTCTCTCACCCCAGTACCGGACGCCTATTCTAAGACCTGTTTATGAATAACATTACGTTTTATGGAGGTGAGTAGGCCTATTTGTGACGGGCTGACAGCTCTGAAGTCATGAAATATAGAAGAGCAAACTCTGCAGGGGGATTAACAAATCCAAGAAACCACACATGGATGACTTGTGGAACAATATATTGGCCTATTTATGAAATGAGAGTCACAAATTGAAATAATTTAATAATCACGCATCTTACTTTTAGTGTAGGTATTACTTCTTTTTGTAGAATGTAGATACAAAATAAGGCCTAGGCCTACTGCCACATTTTTATATACAGTATAGGCCTAACCTTTATCTCTGAATTTATACGAATTTCTCAGGTAGTTTTCCATGGCTTTTCTCAGCTCTTGTATTTCGCTGATTGAAAATTACTACGTACAGGCTATTACGCATTTTTCAACATACGCAAATAGAGATTCTGGCCCACTTTAGAGTACTGCGATTGGAGCACCTTATACAAGTACGAGACATTAAACTTAATTATAATTAACTTTATATATAATTAGCCGGCATTTGATCATCGGAATAATAATAACACACATTATAGTGAAATGATCAACTATGTTGATATCTATCACTTTTAATACCACATATTATATCCGTTAGGCAAATTAGTCCATTTTCCGTGTAGCCAATCCAGTGAATGTCCGAGATTCTACTCTCAGATCAGCGCGGCTGGGAATCGAACCCACGAGAGTTCGATTCACCTCTGGGTCTGTCATTTAAAACTTCATGACGTTTGAAATAAACGAATGCTTAACTAATTTTGTATCGCACCGGTAGCTACCAAATCACAAGGTCATAAAATTACAAGTGATGAAACTAGGTCAAAGTTTTGATTTGTTTGAGTGCGATATGACGAATCACTCGATCACGTGTAACGATTTTAAACTCTTCAATGATTCTTCAGTTTTACAAATCTCGTAGTGGTGTTAATTACATATTTTGAACTCTAAGTGAGTGAGGTTACTAAAGGTGTTTTGTAAAACTTCCAAGGTGATCAATTATTCGTGTTTTTTTAATATTTTAATAATCGGAATAATAGGTAGAACCACAGTTTCAGGACAACAGCTGGTCTCAAAATAAACAACCCGCTATGAATATTTAGATTTATGCAAATCATGACCTTCAACCAATCAGCGGCTGAGGCTGATCTGTATCTAACTAATCAGCACTGAGGTCAAAAACTATGCAGCCAATCAGAACCATTCGTTGGTGTCACACCTTCAACAGTGGGCGTGGTATAAGCGGCTGATGCAACAAGGGCTGTTATTGGTTGATTGATTGGGCGTGGATCCGCAGGTATATAAATAGAGAAGTGCCGCGTGGATCGTTGTCAGTTTTACGAAAAAAATGAACGAAGCTTAAGGAGAATCGAAATAAAGTTATCAAACTCCTCCAAGATCTCTTCAAAGAGAAGACAGGATCACAGCCATCGACTAGACGATTCAATGAGAACTGCAGAGTGCTAAAGTAAACGTGTATTCACGACAAGTCTAGATATGGATCTGCTAAAACCAGGTTCAAATTTGATCTTACTTTTACTTTAATTTAAACAATTGTAACTTTTCAATATTTTATAAACTAAAGAGGGATCTAGAGTTAAGCTTATAAATCTATGCGATTAACTATCTTCCAGAAATGATATACTATAAATTCGAGTGCTGCATTCACTATAACAACCAGCAGTGAAGGAAACATTAACAAAATAGGCCTATTCATCCAACAACGTCATTCTTAAATTATTGAAAATGATCATTTCAATAATGTAACAGAAATAGATACGGACTCGATTATATTAGTTATTCAGTTTTATACTTTATTATGAATGGTTAACATTTTAATTATTTGTTTTCGATTCTGACAAATTTGGACTGAATTTCTGGATTTTGGAATTTGCACCGTTTTTGGACCTTCTTTTTGCTCGCCGGCTTGATTTTGTCTCAGTAGTGCTCGATGTCGTCATTGATGACTGTAGCACTCTAATTGTTGTTATTAAATCAGTTTTGAACAGAGTAATTTCAATATTTTCTGGCAGTTGGGCTCTGTTGTCTGGCTGTTGGATGCTGCCTAAGATGCTCTTGTGTACTGGACATTGAAAGCATGTTGATAATAGGAGGTAATTAGATAATAGGAGGTATTTGGATAATGGATGATATTTTGACAATGGGAAAGTAATGTTGACGATTACTCGAGTTGTGCTGATTACCCGAGGTGCTTGACGTTGTCGTGGATGATTTATTTTAGCAATGAAGGCGAGCAGAGCGAGACACGACAGCGTGATGGGATGTGACATATCGAGCGTGGCAGAGGTTGATATGCCAGTGCAGGGTCACATTGAGATACCCGTCGTCAAGGGTGACTTCAACGCTCTCCCTGCCTCTGTGCAGTCGTTCATCGCTGAGAATGTAAGTTAAACTTGGACTTACACTGTCTTGATTTCTCTTTCTCTCTGTGTACTCAGTCGTCATCGTGTGGTGCTTTGGCGCCTGTTCGTGTAGAGTCTGCAAGAGACGTCCCTGACATTACCTAAGGGCGAGGAAGCGGACGTTAAATTCTTATTGATTGATTGATTGATATTGATTGATTGATTAAACTTTAGATTAACTGTAATACTTGTGTTTTAATCTAACACTACAGCATCAGGAAGCATTTACATGTTTGTTTAAGATTTTATGCTACAGAAGTATTGTAACTTAACAGAAGTCTTTGTTATGTAACTGCTACATAAGTGTTGTAACTTAACAGAAGCCTTTGCTATGTAAGTATATAGACACTTGATGAAATAGTTATATTTCTGTCCTGACATGGGAAGCATTGGTAATGCAAGTCCTCATGTATTAAGTGTCCTCTAGTTGACGAGCTGTCACAGTCATGTAGCTGCTACATCTGTACGTTATGTTGACTACCTGAAGTGCATATGCACTTTATACTCCCTGTTATATGTCTGTGATCCCTATAAAACACTTGGCATTAGAATAAAACTGTACAGCTTCAAATGTTTTAATGAAACAGTTGTATGTTTAACACCGTGAGGTGACCCAAGTTATATATCTGCAGACCTAATGGTATATACCTGCATGAGATATTGATTGATTGATTGATTGACACAGGTTAAGCTGTGCAGACCTAATGGTATCTACCTGTGTGATGTATTGATTGATTGATTGACACAGGTTAAGCTGTGCAGACCTAACAGTATCTACACGTGTGATGTATTGATTGATTGATTGATTGATTGATTGACACAGGTTAAGCTGTGCAGACCTAACGGTATCTACCTGTGTGATGGCTCAGAAGAAGAGGCGGAGGAAATGACGGAGAAACTGGTGGCTAGGGGCATGCTCACTAAGCTGGATAAGATGGAGAACTGGTGAGTGCTCACAGAGCTAAGCACTAACAGTCACATGGTGACCTTGTCATTACACACTGGACTGTGCTAACAGTCACGTGGTGACCTTGACATTCAGAGCATTCGAGTCGTGTGGGGTAGATCAGTGTATATCACTATGTGCCTGGGTCCAATGTGATAAACCAATCAATTCAACATAGAATCCTTTGTAATGTTTAGTACAGGGAGACTAGTCACTTTAAGATGCTATATTTATCTTGAAAATTTTCACTTCGTTTCAAGATGTCTAACTTTTTAAATTTTAAAATCATTTGACAAAATAAATCATTAACAAAATCAATAATTAATTATGGTTTGGAACCCGCTACTGGCTCCCCCTCGTTTGCTCTGTAGACTTTTCTCTACTAACATCAGCATGTTAGGTCTGTGGATTAATCATTGTATATTTGATATACTTAACACTGGTGCACATTGTATAAACAGTAAATATATGCACTAATTAGTACATGCAATCAGTGTTGAGGTTTTAAATAATTTCCAGTTTTGTGTAGAATTAATTCTATTCTTACTGCTAGAAATATATCCTGGTATATATAGACCTGTGCTCGCCTGCCTGGTTTTGTGTGCAATGAGTTGGCTGGGGTTGGGTCTATTGGTCTATTGCATTATTTGACAAGTACATCCTGTCTCTATTAGTGTTGCTATAGCAACGCTGAGCAGGCTCTAACACTCTTAACTCTTTCATAATCACGTCACATGATCCAGAGTTACACAATGAAATGTTCAACAGCTATTCTGTTATCTCCTGGTGATTGGTTCGTTCTCTTAGAGAAAGAACTAATAGTAAACTATTCCCGTCACTGACATCGCTTTCGAGTGAGGAAACGGACGGTAACATTAGCTTTACCAGCTTTTTATACATATGGAGGGGGGACAAAGATCTTCCAGGGAGGCAATTATCTCCTCTCTGACTCATATAAATGTTATTGGAGGTCCATTTAATTAACTGAGATCGTTTAGCGGTAATTTGATGAAAACATGAGATGGAGAAAGCTGGAGTATTTATTAATTAGATGAAGTATGTGTGTCAAGAGCCATGAGTTGATTGGACTGTAGTGTTGTTCTTGTGAGAGTGTAAACACTGATCTCTCACTCAGCCTCAGTTGAGCTCATGTGGACCAGCGTACGGTGGAAGTCCCACATAATTCTTGTCACTCTAGTCCTCGGAGGAGTAGAGAATAATTAACTTTTGAAGTAGTTTAATGCCGTATGAAGTAGTCAGTTTATTGGTCTACATGTGGAGTAAGAGACGTCCCTGACATCATCCTTGTATAAGGAAACGGACGTTAAACCTTTATTATTATTATTATTATTGATTTAATAATAATAAAGGTTTAACTTATAGCTCTGGCTCCACATACGGGACAGTGTTGTTGCTGTATGTAGCTTGTTTTGAGGTTTCGCTGAATAACATCTGTAGATAGTTGTAATAAAGGATGTTATTTGTATAGAAAGTCTCCTGCCTCGGTATTGTTGTGTAGTGCTGCAATGCAAAGAAGCACTCGTCCGTAAATAAGTTACTGGTCCGTAAATATGTCACTGCGTGATTTTGTTAAAACTTTGAGAGCAGTGGTGCGGTTCTTTAATATAGCCTGGCGCTTGTTTGTCTGTCTGTCAGTCTCTGTTGCTCGTTCTCTCTTTCTGTCTTTCCCTCTCTCCCTCCATACTCTCTGTCTACCTATCTCGTTCTCTCTCTCTCTGTCTCTCTCTCTCACTCTCTCTCGTTCTCTCTCTCTCTCTCGCTCTCTCTCTGTCACTGACTCACTCTCTCTCTCGCTCTCTCTCTCGTCCTGTCTGTCTCTTTGTCTCTCTCACTCTATATTGATTTCAGTTTTATGTGTCTGCTAATAAGATGCAGTCACATCATTCGACCATGGTTTTGTTGCTCAAGTGTTTACGATTGCGACAACTGTTGTAATTTCTGTGATAAAATAGAATTATTTCCAATTAGTAAAGTTTCTCTCCTGCTTAAAATCGTTATTTATATTTATATTAACCCCACCCTACCATGTGTATATCTCTGAGCTTTGTGATAGACATAGCTCTTGGAGAGAGTGATAGTCCAATGCTCTGAGCGTATGATAACCTGTTAGTAGAGATGATCTCGTTCAGCAGGAAGACTCAGAGCGATACATTCTCTTCTCTGACCTTTCTAATACTCTTTCCGGTGTTGCTTGTGTGTTGCAGCTGAAAGATTAAAGAACAAGAAGAATCAAGAAGAAGATTTTGTTGTTGTCTTGTGTGGGTAACTTGTTATTTGATTACAGAACAAATTCCTTGGCTGGACTTGTCATTCGCAGGCAGCTGTTGACTTTTTTGAGTTTTCTGCTGTTTTGTAGTGGGCGGGTTAGAGCAGGCTTCTGTTTGTATGCAAGCTAGAAATTGTTTATTTCAAAATCTTTTTATCCAGTGTCTGGGAATGTTCTGGTCATAGGCAGGGAATTTGATTTACTGTTGTTTACTGTTTACAAATAAGACTCTCATATTATATTAGCAAGCTTTTGTGTGTTCTTTGTTTGTTCTTGTATCAGTGTTGTAAACAGGCAAGATCCAAAGAAAACAAGAAAGAAGAACAAGTTGTCGATGTTGTGTTAATGTTTGTTTGTTTGTTGTTGTTTCCTGATTAAGTGTAATGTGTGATGATAGTGACTGCTACATTTAAATTACATTCTGCTATAACATTATTAGTTCATGTCTTATCTAGATTTCTATTATTTCTTAGCCTGACTTGTAGACATTGTCGCGCCGTTCTGGAAAACATTTTTATTTGCAAAATACAGACTTGTAGATGGACGTTGATTTAAGTTAGAACTGTATGAATTAAGTCATTGCGTCAAAGCCTGTTTTCATTAGAACACTGGAATGAAAAAAGAGCGTTAGGATTATTGTTGTTGTTGCTCTACTCCGTCATGAGTTGTAGCTGTCGATATATCCTCAACTGCTGAACGTAGCGATTGATTGATTGATTGATTGACTGACAGCTACCTGTGCCGCACGATTGATTGACTGATTGATTGATTGACTGACAGCTACCTGTGTCGCACGGACCCTGCTGACGTGGCGAGGGTTGAGAACAGGACGTTCATAGTGACAGACGACCAGTATGAGTCAGTGCCCCATGTGAAGGAGGGGGTGAAGGGTAACATAGGACAGTGGGGCAGTAGAGAGGAGATAGGTCAACAGCTCAATGAGAGGTTCCCTGGATGTATGAAAGGTCTGCTCATTGATTGATTGATTGATTGTGTATGGAATATAATTAACAAGTAGTAGGCCGTGGATCAGTATGTGTGGGGTTCAAATCCTGGGCTCGCCCGTCACTAACATTGCTTTGAGTGAGGAAACTGACGTTAACACAAGCTTTTCCTGCTTTTAACTGCTTGTAGAAAGGTCGTGTAGAGAAGTATTTCCTATTCTATTGTTCTACAGGAGCAATCCTTTCTATCAATCAATAGGAATTGAACGTCCTTTCTATTAATCAGTAGGAATTGAATGTCCTTTCTATCAATCGGTAGGAATTGAACATCCTTTCTATCAATCAGTAGGAATTGAACATCCTTTCTATCGATCAGTAGGAGTTGAACATCCTTTCTATCAATCAGCAGGAATTGAACATCCTTTCTATCGATCAGTAGGAGTTGAACATCCTTTCTATCAATCAGTAGGAATTGAACGTCCTTTCTATCAATCAGTAGGAGTTGAACATCCTTTCTATCAATCAGTAGGAATTGAACGTCCTTTCTATCAATAAGTAGGAGTTGAACGTCCTTTCTATCAATCAGTAGGAATTGAACATCCTTTCTATTGATCAGTAGGAGTTGAACATCCTTTCTATCAATCAGTAGGAATTGAACGTCCTTTCTATCAATCAGTAGGAATTGAACGTCCTTTCTATCAATCAGTAGGAGTTGAACGTTCTTTATTAAGTTTTTCTTCCTGAACAGTTAACTTTGGAATAAAACTATATTCTCTACACTTTTAGTCTTGATTGAATACAAGCTCATTTGTAATTAATGGTGCGAATATATAAACACTTCATGGCGTTCACGCTGTAGGAAAAAGATACAATAGTGCTACTTGTACGTATTCTTACATTTATTAATTATTTATTAGTAGTATGAGATCAACTAGAAGATCATTGTCTAAGATAGGACTAATAGTGCTTGATGTTGTGTAGGACGAGTGATGTACGTGATACCATTCAGCATGGGACCTATAGGAGGACCGTTGTCTAAGATAGGTGTTCAGCTGACGGACTGCACGTATGTAGTGCTCAGCATGCGCATCATGACTCGCATGTCACTGTCTATCTGGGACGTGCTCAAGCAAAACGACGAGTTCGTCCGCTGCGTACATTCCATAGGAGCGCCTCGACCAATCACGCGTAAGGTCATCAACCATTGGCCGTGTAACCCTGAGAAGATCCTGATCACGCACTTCCCTGACGAGCGACTGATCATGTCGTACGGCAGTGCCTACGGAGGCAACTCTCTGTTGGGCAAGAAGTGCTTCGCTCTGCGTATCGCCAGTCGTATAGCCCGTGACGAGGGCTGGCTGGCGGAGCACATGCTCATCATGGGCGTCACTAACCCCGAGGGTGACGAGAAGTTCATTGCCGCAGCATTCCCCAGCGCCTGTGGTAAGACCAACATGGCGATGCTCACCCCATCGCTACCAGGCTGGTCTGTGCGCTGTGTGGGAGACGACATTGCCTGGATGAGGTTTGGAGACGATGGAAGACTCTACGCCATCAATCCGGAGGCAGGCTTCTTTGGTGTGGCTCCTGGAACAAACACCAAGACAAACCCCGTGGCGATGAAGACAATCCAGCGAAACACGATCTTTACCAACGTTGGAATGACGGACGATGGAGGAATCTTCTGGGAGGGGATGGAGAAGGAGGTGGACCCTGAGATGGGCATCACGACCTGGCTGGGAGAGGCGTGGAAGGTTGGTAAGCCGGGCACAGCGGCTCATCCTAACTCTAGATTCTGTACGCCGGCGAGCGAGTGTCCTATCATCCACCCCAGCTGGGAGGACCCACGTGGTGTGCCCATAGACGCTATTGTGTTTGGAGGTCGCAGACCTCAGGGTGTGCCGCTGGTCGTGGAAGCTTTCTCGTGGGAGCACGGAGTGTTCCTCGGCTCAGCGCTAAAGTCTGAAGCCACAGCGGCGGCAGAGTTCAAAGGTCGCAGCATCATGCACGACCCCATGGCGATGAGACCTTTCATGGGGTACAACTTCGGCAAGTACCTCGAGCATTGGCTCTCCATGGAGCACAACGACCGCAAGATGCCAAAGATCTTCCACGTCAACTGGTTCCGTCTGGACGACAACGGTCGCTTCCTGTGGCCGGGATTCGGAGAGAACATCCGAGTGATTGATTGGATGTTCAGACGAATGAACGGAGAGGACGTAGCAGTGGCCACGCCCATAGGTCTCGTGCCAGCAGAAGGCAGCATCAGCACGGCTGGGCTGGGCTGCAAGGTTGACTGGGAGCAGCTGATGAGCCTGCCCAAGAGCTATTGGCAGGAGGATGTGGAGGAGACGAGGAGGTTCCTAGAGGAACAGGTCGGCTCTGATCTACCGGCTCAACTAACCAGACAACTGGAGGAACTAGAGTGTCGTGTTAGAGATATGTAGAGAGACAACTAGAGGAACAGGTCGGCTCTGATCTACCGGCTCAACTAACGTCGTGTTAGAGATATGTAGAGGTAGAGAGAGACAGATATGTGACGTGCAGAGGTATGCAGGGTTACAGAGCGCAACAGAGTAAAACTGATGAATGAAACTCAAAGTTAGAGAGAAGTGGAATAAAGAACAACACATTCTAATTATAAGGAACAAATCGAGGGATCAAGTATTTACTATGTTTCTGAATATAAATCTATTTTTCTACAAATTTCCTACTCGTATCTTTTTCGTTAGCTTCAGTCTAAGCCATGCCAAGAACTTTCTACTTTTAGCAGTTATTAAAATTTCACGTTTTATATTTAACAAAGTTTTGTATCGTACACAATTTGCCTGTGGCAAGCCTCAGACAACACAAGGACGGCTACATATGCCAATAACTGATTGTTATACTATACAAAATAATGGAGAGCAGGTAGCATTCCAGCCAAATTTCTCCTCAGTGACGCATATCAGCAGATTTCTGTAGTCGTGTTGTCTGAGTAACGAATCGCAGAAAATACTCGTGTCTAATAATGTCTATGAGCCCATTTATTGTAATACTGATTTGAAAGTTAATTACTCTCAATGACATTCAAGTGATTTCAGTGTAATCTTAATTTAGTTTAATAAATTCTAATTTGACAGCTTTTGTTTCTTGTTTTATGATCAGTGAATGCTTTAAGCATTAGCTAAAATTCCCAAGCAGTCGTTATCCATGACTACATCAAGCACCGTGGGACTGAAGCTAAGCTTAAAAACAGACAACAAAATGGCAGTTATTCTGTTAGCTACAGGATCACAGAATAAACAATAGAAGCATAGGAACTTGGACTATTTAATGTTGACCATTCTATATATTACATTCAAACTATGGCAAAATTCATGTATACTTCCATGTCTTCTCATCTATACAAATGTTACATTACTACATCCATTTTAATCATCATCGTCTTCCCTTAAATTTCACTTTAAATATGGAACGTCTGAATAAATTAATGCAATTATTTTATGAAAAAGAAACACTAGAGTATAATTATAAAATAAAGTTTTAAGAGCTGATTTGGTGGCTTCTTCAAACACGTGCAGCTACCGATGATTCTGATGCCCCAAGACTTGAGATTCAAGTTATCTAACAACAGCTAACATTTTCTTATACTAACTTCTATTTTACGTGGGACATAATTCTGACTGACCACGACATTGCTGAAACCTATCACATTATGAATATCAATATATCATGTACAGTATGAGTTAGACTCCTACAGAGCATCTTCAAGCCTGCTCACACTTCAAACTGATCAGCAAAGCCTAAGCGACAATAACGACATTTTAACAGTAATGTAGGTAGAGTAGTTAGAATTCATCAGAACTTTTTAACACGTCTTTTACATGTACAGACATGTATGTCAGAAAGTCTGAAAACACCGTCCCTATAGATTATAGTCTATGCATATTCATGACCACCTAAAACAAAGTAATTTATATCCTATGAATAGTCACGTGTCAGTAAGCCATGCTATGATTGGTTGATGTCAACTTTAGCCACGCCCTCTGTCACATCACCCTTGCCTTTCTTGGCTCCGCCCTGTTTCTTCAGCTTAGCCGCCTCCTCCTGTTCTACCAGTGCAGGCTTAACAAATGGGATCTTCTCTCTGTAGCCTACACAATCAATCAATCAATCAATCAATCAATCATTAGATACACCAATCATTAGATAAATCAATCAATCAACCAATCGACCATTAGATAAATCAATCAATTAATCGATCATTCAATATCTTATTTCGATTAATCAATTTCTTATTTTTCATTACGTACCATATGATTTCTCAGAATTTTTTCCCTCTCTGTCTAGGATTTAAACTGTACATAGCAGTCTTGCCTTCTGATAAAATCCATCTTCTTAATCAAGCATACATGATATACAGACACGAGAGAGAGAAAGACAAACGCACAGACATGCAGTGTTTCAGTACTTCGGGAACAAGAAGAGTTTTTTTATATGCTCGTGTTGTGTTCGGGTTGCTGAAAAATAACCAACCATAGACTGCAAGTGTCAGAAAAGGTTACAAAGTGCTAAGATCCAAACCAACGTCAGAAAGGCCATTCGGTTGGTTAGAGCCTAGACTCCGAAATGCTGATGAAAACAGAGAGATGCTTATGAAAGCTGAGAGAGAAACAGAGAGAGATAGACACACATAGAGAGACATACACTGAGGCATGTAGTGTTTCAGCACGTCAGGCACAAGCAGAGAGAGAGAGAGATAGAGATAGAGAGAGACAGACACACAGAGAGACATACACTGAGGATGTAGTGTTTCAGCACGGCAGGCACAAGTAGAGTGAGAGAGAGATAGACACACATAGAGAGACATACACTGAGGCATGTAGTGTTTCAGCACGTCAGGCACAAGCAGAGAGAGAGAGAGATAGAGATAGAGAGAGACAGACACACAGAGAGACATACACTGAGGATGTAGTGTTTCAGCACGTCAGGCACAAGTAGAGTGAGAGAGAGATAGACACACATAGAGAGACATACACTGAGGCATGTAGTGTTTCAGCACGTCAGGCACAAGCAGAGAGAGAGAGATAGAGATAGAGAGAGACAGACACACATAGAGAGACATACACTGAGGCATGTAGTGTTTCAGCGCGTCAGGCACAAGCAGAGAGAGAGAGAGAGATAGAGATAGACAGACACACATAGAGAGACATACACTGAGGCATGTAGTGTTTCAGCACGTCAGGCACAAGCACGCCATCCTCTGTCTGATGGTTTTCTAGTATGGCACATATGACACGTGTTGTGGCGCACATCGTAGCGTTCAACATGTGCACGTACTCAGTCTAGAGCAACAACAACATCATCATTGTCACATAACAGCGTGATAGCGATGATAATCACGTGCTCAGTCTGGCACAACAACAACAACAGTATCGTCACATAACAACGTGATAGAGATGATAATCACGTGCTCAGTCTGGCACAACAACAACAACAACAGCATCGTCACATAACAGCGTGATAGCGATGATAATCACGTCCTCAGTCTGGCACAACAACAACAACTGTCATGGAGGATATTTTGCTAAATGTTTTAACTTATTCAATATGTAACAATTGCAACAAATGCTCAGGACAAATAAATTTCTAAAACATTATATAAATAGTCCAATATAAAGAGATTATACAGAAATAACAGATGCTTACACAGAATTGTTATATATATATATATATATATATATATATATATATATATATATATATATATATATATATATATATAAATTTTTATAATTGATACTGATTAAGACTACAGTATACAGAGATTGCTTTAAATGGATCCCAGAAGAGCAAAGAAATCTATATTCATGTCGCCTATATTGCACCTATATTATACAACAGCAACAACAACAACAACAACAACAACTCACTTCTTGATTCATTTTCTTGGTCTGACCATATCTGACGTGCAGCCTGCGCGCCTGGTAGTCGGTGCAGTTAGAGCAGGAGACGAGCTCTCTGAAAGCTCCTGAGCCTGGGAACCACGCCTCCAGGTCGAGCTTCTTAGCCGCCGCATTGTTCAGCTCTCCAGACACAATGTTGACGACGCGGTAAGGAATGCCGAGAGATTTGTTAAACTCCTCCGCGTTACCAATCATCTCGTCCATCATCTCCCAGGATTTGTTGTCATGTGGGGAGGTCAACACAAACTGTTCCACCTACACATACATACACACACATACATGTACATACATACACATACACACACATTTATATGCACACATACATACACCTACACAAATACATCTCCCAGGACTTGTTGTCATGTGGGGAGGTCAATACAAACTGTTCCACCTACACATACATACACACATACATACATACATATATACATACACCTACACACATACATCTCCCAGGACTTGTTGTAATAAGGAGAGGTCAACACAAACTGCTCCACCTACACCCACACATACATGCATACACACATACATGCATACACACACACACACCCACACATATATAAATACACACACATACATGCACACAGTCACACTGATGCACACACTGACAAGCAGACAGACAGGAGAGAGAGGTGGAGTGCTGGCTAGCAGGCACAGAGCAGAGCAAACCTTCTCAAACTGGTGGACTCTGAAGATGCCCCTCGTGTCACGTGAGTGAGAGCCCACCTCCTGCCTGAAGCAGGTTGATATGCCTGCGTAGCGTATCGGCAGATCAGACGTTGAGATCCACTCATCCTTGTGGAACGCTGCGATGGGCTGCTCGGAGGTCGCTATCAGGTACTTCTCCTCCACCGCATCCTGTTCTTCCTTGTTCTCACTGCGCCTTCCCACCACCTACCAATCAATCAATTAAGCAATCAATCAATTCATTAATCAATCGATGAATCAATTAATTCTTTAATCAATCAATCAATTAATTCATTAATCAATCAATCAATTCATTAATCAATTCATTAATCAATCAATCATCGAGTAGAAAACACAAATAGCGTCAATACTAAAATTCAACACTAACAAGTAAAATGATGAAACATTCAACAAATTAAAATCTGCGACTGAATGAATTCTTAATGTACATGTTCACTTGGGGATATTTCAGCTAGCACATATAACCTTCTTACAACCCAGGATTAAATTCATATCTGGCTGACCAGGTACTTGAGCCCAAGTACAACAATGAGGGAAAAGTCACAACCAAACAGATTGATATTGGTTATTGCTGTTGCTAACTATAGAAGTCTGAAAGGGTTGTAAGATTGGAGTAGAGAGAGAGAGGAAGTTGCAAGATTGGCGTAGAGAGAGAGAGAGAGATAATAGTAAGATTGGCGTAGAGGGGGGGGGGTACCTTGTAGAGTTCCTCGTCAAACTGACTCAGCTGAGCGACTTGCTGCATCACTTCTTTGCGCATGAAGAACGGCGTGTAGAGCGCCGTGTAGCCCTTCTCAGCGAGCATAGAGAGAGCGTGGTGGATGAGTGCTTGTTCTAGAAACACTGCGGGTCCCTACACATACACACATATATACATACACGCAGTGTAGCCCTTCTCAGCGAGCATAGAGAGAGCGTGGCGGATGAGGGCTTGTTCCAGAAACACTGCTGGATCCTACACATACATACATACAGGCATATACACACATACATACACACACATACACGCCGTGTAGCCTCTGTCAGCGAGCATAGAGAGAGTGTGGTGTATGAGGGCTTGCTCTAAAAACACTGCGGGTCCCTACATACATACACACATACATACATACACACACATACAGGTATATACCAGAACACATACAGGTACATACAAGCACACATACACACACACACAACATACTTTGAGGAAGTAGCCCCACACACATACATACAGGTACATACAAGCACACATATGTAGGCACACTCACACAACATACCTTGAGGAAGTAGCCCCTGCCACCAGACACCACAGCTCCCCTGTCCCCATCGAATCCATCAATCATGTAGATGAGATCTATGTGAGAGTACTTCTTACGTGTGCTGGTGTCTCCTGATAGTCTTACCACTCCATTGTTCTCCTGCAGTCAATCAATCAATCTAGCAATCAATCAATCAGTCTAAAGAGTAGTCAGTCAATCCATGAGGCACTCATAGAGACCAGTGAGATTCAAGCACACACACCAAGAAATACAAACACACACACTCAGAGATACAAGCACACACACTCAGAGATACAAGCACACACAAATCAAGAGATACAAGCACACACATCAAGTGATACAAGCACACACACTCAGAGATACAAGCACACACACTCAGAGATACAAGCACACACTCTCAGAGATACAAGCACACACACAGCAAGAGATACAAGCACACACTCTCAGAGATACAAGCACACACACAGCAAGAGATACAAGCACACACACACCTCGTCATCACTGATTATGCAAGACTCATGCAGAAGATTGCCAATCTCTTTCAGAGCCTCGTTCCTCTCCACCTCCGCAGCCTTCGTGCCCTCCGTGCACTGCTTGATGTTGTCATCAACAAGTGTAGACAGCTTCTTCAGCTGCACTATGCTCAGTGCCTGATACAATACAATACAACATTGAACTACACTTATATTATACATAAGCAACAAATCACTCCAACAGTTAAATTCAGAAATCTCCGCAACCTAACGTTATTTTAATAATTATTGAATGAAGTCTATTGGATGACTTCATTCAATAATAGTAAACAGACTTTATTCAGTAGACTTCATTCAATAATTATTGAACTTGAACTTAAATGAATGGATAAAAGTCTATTCGTATCCCAACCCTGGTTAAACTGGGATTTAAGGGAAGATGATGATCCAATAATAATAAACTGCCTTCATCTAATAGACTTCATTCAATAATAATAAACAGACTTCATCCAATAGACTTCATTAAATAATAATAAACTGCCTTCATCCAATAGACTTCATTCAATAATAATAAACAGACTTCATCCAATAGACTTCATTCAATAATAATAAACAGATTTCGTCCAATAATCATAAACAGACTTCATCCAATAAATTTCATCCAATAATAGTAAACACACTTCATCAAATAGACTTCATTCAATAATAATAAACAGACTTCATCCTATAGATTTCATTTAATAATAATAAACAGACTTCATCCAATAGATTTCATCTAATAATAATAAACAGATTTCATCCAATAGATTTCATCTAATAATAATAAACAGACTTCATCCAATAGATTTCATTCAATAATCATAAACAGACTTTTTCCAATAGATTTCATTTAATAGTAATAAACCGACTTCATCCTATAGACTTTATTCAATAATAATAAACAGACTTCATCCTATTGGCTTCATTCAATAATAATAAACTGCCTTCATCCAATAGATTTCATTCAATAATAATAAACAGATTTCGTCCAATAATCATAAACAGACTTCATCCAATAGACTTCATTCAATAATAATAATAAACATTTAATAATTAATTATTTAGTGAAGTCTTTTGGATGAAGTCTGTTTATTATTATTGAATGAAATCAATTGGATGAAGGTGTTTACTAATTTATAATAATAAAAAGACTTCATCCAATAGACCTCATCCTATACAGCGTACTACATTCACTGCAGCATACTCAATCCAAGTCGAGAGAGAACGTGCCGCATCTCAAGCCGCGAGTAGAAATAGTGTAACAAGTAGAACATGGAGCGACCCTCACCTTGACCTTCTCCACATCAGCGGCTGCCACATCAGCTGTGACATCATCCGGCAGAGCATCGCTGTCTCCAGCTGCTTCCTTCTTCTGTATACAAATCAATCAATCAATCAATCAGTCAATCAATCAGTCAATCGATCAATCAATTAATCAGTCAATCAATCAGTCAATCAATCAGTCAATCAATTAATTAGCCAATCGATCAATCAATGAATTACTAAATCGTTGGCATGCGATACATTTCATATCATACTTATTAACATAAATGATTTTACAGAAATCATTGTGCCTAAATATGACCAGATAAATATGTCCACTGCAAGTTTTGTCATAACATATGCATAATTAATGATATATACACTTATCAGTAAATATATAGTAGTACAAGATACTCATATCAATATATACAAGATACATAATACTATCAGTATATGCAAGATACATAATACTATCAGTATATGCAAGATACATAATATTATCAGTATAATTCAAGATACATAATACTATCAGTATATGCAAGATACATAATACTATCAGTATAATTCAAGATACATAATACTATCAGTATATGCAAGATACATAATACTATCAGTATATGCAAGATACATAATATTATCAGTATAATTCAAGATACATAATACTATCAGTATATGCAAGATACATAATACTATCAGTATATGCAAGATACATAATACTATCAGTATGATTCAAGATACATAATACTATCAGTATATGCAAGAAAACATAATACTATCAGTATAATTCAAGATACATAATACTATCAGTACATACAAGATACATAATACTATCAGTATATACAAGATACATAATACTATCAGTATATACAAGATACATAATACTATCAGTACATACATGATAAATACACGACCAGTAGAAAGGAATCAAACCTTCATTTTCTCTCCGATGCTCTTACTACAAACATTCTTCAGTTTGTTCAGCTGATCTACTTGAAAACGAACTACAACAACACATACAATATAATTTACTATCTATCAATCAGTCACTTGATTAACCTAAGTACTAAAGGCAGTTGAATAGCTGTAAGTATTGCTGAAGGAGTGGCTAGGCAGAGCTCTAGCTCGGCCAATGCAAGTATAAGTTAATAATTAAATCAATTCCTAGTTATATACAATATATCTCTAAATTATTTCCTAGTTAAATATAAGTTTATCATTACATCATTTCCTAGTTAAATATGAGTTTATCATTAATTCATTTCCAAATTAAATATTTGTTATCATTAAATAAGTTATCATTAAATCATTTCCAAGTTAAAAGTTTATCACTAAATCATTTCCTAGATCATTTAAACATTCTTACGTTTTCTCCACTTGTTATCGGCATCAATGACTTTGTCGACAAGTGACTCATCTTTGTATCTCTTCCTCTGGTTTTCTCTGATCTTATCAGGACATCCGCCCTTCTCCGCGCGGAACAATTCTATATCTAGCACCATCTTGATGTCTCTCTCTAGCACTATATCACGGTAATGATGTAGAGTTCTACAAACAGAAAAAATTTATCTAAGTCAATCAATGAAATGGAATATTTATAAGTTCAGCATGTGGATAATTACTAATTTATACTTTGAGTAAATTTCTAGTTTATAATAACAGGTGGTAGCGGAATGGTTCATAAACGATTTTTCATTTGATTCCTTTTTCATTGCAACAATCCATCGGATCAGGCGTTTAGCATGTCATGACCTAACCCTTTACACAGAGTTATTGGAATGGCAAGGACGTCATTTATCATTTCGCCTATTTCTATATATCTTTCTTAATTATAAATAATTTTATTTGATTAAAAAACATTTTAGTTTAACCTCAAAGTCAGTTTCATTATGATTAAATTGCTTTTAGAAGTAAACTGTTCTACAGTACATATAATTCAATACATACACATTTACTTACTTTATTTAAATTATATTATTTTATAATATATTATTATAATTTATTATCTTAGTGTTTAATGTTGAACCTTAACGAGAAAATTTATTTATAATCTAAAGATTTTAATAAACAACGTGGCTACCTTATAGCTGAAAACCAATCATATGTTTACTGCGATGCTACATATCCCACCACAAACATCAGAATCGTTTATCTCATCACGTTGATTCTCTGTATCTCCAGTGCGTAAAAATAAAACTGATTATACTGATTGTGGTGTGATGAGCTCATATGTGAAATGCCGGCATTGCATCAGCCAGCAGTGAGTGTAGCAAGAAATTGACGTGATTCAGGGGAGCTGAGGTTCGAATCTTTCCTAGAATGTCCACCGATGAGTCCATGTAAACTCGTCTAATAATGAAACCAAAGATTAAATTAGACGTATAAGTTAAGGATATTGCCTTAACCTCGTCTGAGGGATGTAAACTCGTCTAATAATGAAACCAAAGATTAAATCAGACGTATAAGTTAAGGATATTGCCTTAACCTCGTCTGAGGGTTGTTTATTGTACAATTACAGGCTGCTTAAATAAATTATATTTTTATTTGCAGAAACATACGTTTATTTGTTCACATATCACACAGCACGACAGTCAACATATTTGGAATAACATAAAAGTACAAAGCAAAACGCAAAGACAGGCACACTAATACATGCAAAAACCAGGTTATCAATGAATGAGCATAACACCCTATCGAGTTGACCACCCGGATATCAATCACCCCGCTAATAAGCGTCCCACATGTCTAAAGCAAAGGTTTAATCAAAATAAAAAGTGAAAGTGTCAATCATAGAAGATTTTAAATTACAACAAAGCAGAAGTTGAATGAGAAAAAAAACAAATTTTCTTATTGTGACAAATTTTCTAATAAATACTGTTTAAATTCTCTAGAAAAGGTTGGTAGCAATTTGATGTTGCGTAATAGTGGTGGAATTTTATTCCAGTCCGTACATGCCTCATTTACATAAGATTTATAGAATGTCACATTGGATTTTTTAAACAGATAGTTGGAGTCAAGCAGTCTAGTTGAATAATTATGGTTAGAGTGGTTGAGATCAAACATATTAGCCAATACTGTAGACTTAGGTAGATTACTGCTAATACATTTATGAATCAACTTGGCCATACAGTATTTATGCAATAGATGAACTGGCAAAATATCATAAGAAACATAAAGATCTTTAACATTACAGTAACGATGTCTTCCCTGCAAGGTTCGCAGAACTCTGTTACAAGCAATATGTAGTGGTTGTAAAACATTCCAAGTGGCATAACCATAAATTTCAATGGAAATATCTTACACACAATATATCATAGAGAGATACAAGTTCCTGCGACAGGACATTGGTATAAATTCTCTTCGATTAAAGAGTAATCCGTTAGCACTTTTAACAGTTTTTGTAATTTTTTCGATATGATTTTTAAAACTTAAATGTTCGTCAATTTCTACACCAAGGAATTTAATACAATTAACTCTTGCAATTTGATTATGGTCCATAAATAATGTAAGATTGTTATCACGTATATACGCTTCGGTCATTGGTAGACGGAAAGAAAACAATATATGCTGATTTAGCTGTATTAATAGTTAAACGATTACTTTGGAACCAGTTACAAATTTTTTTACTTGCCGAATTGGCACATGCAAACAAATCTATCAAGTTATTTCCTTTAATAAAGGCATTTGAATCATCAGCAAAAAGTTTGAATGAAAGGTCCGGGCACGTATGATGGATATCATTGACATATATTAGGAAAAGCAAAGGCCCTAATATAGAGCCTTGTGGAACTCCAACTGAGATTGGTTTAGTGGAAGAAACTGAGTCGCCTATAACTGAATATTGCTGTCTATTTGTAAGATACGAGGTTAGCCAACTGAGTGGTAAACCTCTTATACCATAATTTTCTAATTTATTTAGGAGGATGTCATGATCGACCGTGTCAAATGCTTTGCTGAGGTCTAGAAAGAGTCCCAGTGTATGATTTTTATTGCCTTTCTGAGAACGTATCATATTTAAACTACTGAAAATTGCGTCTACTGTAGAGTGCCCTTTTCTGAAACCAAATTGATTTTCAGAAAGTGTATTATGTCGTTCAAAAAATTCAATAAATCTGTTATAACTAGTCTTTCAAAAATTTTACTGAGGTTGTCTAGCAAAGAAATAGGTCTAAAATTTTGTACATCGTAACTTTTTCCTGATTTAAAAACTGGGATAACTTTGGCTGTCTTAAATCTAGTAGGGAACACACCAGTAATAAAAGTTCGATTAATTATGTGTGTTAATGGTTCAGTAATAAAGTCTGAGGATAGTTGTAGAATTTTATTAGATAAGCCATCAGGACCTGTCGAATTAGTTTTTTAAGAGCCAGGATGATGTTGAAGACTTCATTGGTGGTGGCAGGTTTAAGAAATATTGAATTTTGACAAGATGATGGCAAATATTGTTTAAAATTAATATTAGTTGAGTTATGGGAGTTAAATTTGGACGCTAATTTTGACCCAATTTCAGAAAAATATTATTAAAAGTTTCAGCTATTTCCCTTTGATTGTATATTTTTTTAGTGTCTTTTATCACATAACCAATTTGGGAGTTGCAACGCTTTTTTAAAATCTGCAAATATTATTAAGAGTTTTCCATATATTCTTGATGGAATTTTTTCGCGAGTCAAGAAGATTTTTATAATATTCCATTTGGGTATTTTTGATGATTCTATCAAGAGCTTTTTTATAGGCTTTATAGAGTTTCATATCCTCTTCTCTGCTTGATTGCTTAGCTTTAAAAATAAAGAATTCTTATGTTTAATTTTTTTCTTTAGTTCATTATTTATCCAACTTTTATCTTTAAATTTCTTCCTTGAAGAGCGTGTTAGAGGCATATTTGCTTTTGAAAGCTCCTCAATGGTGTTAATTAAGAAGTCTAACATCCCATCTAAATCATTCATTAGCAAAATTTGAGACCAACTAAT
Organism: Enchytraeus crypticus; assembly: GCA_905160935.1. Lineage (NCBI taxonomy): Eukaryota > Metazoa > Annelida > Clitellata > Enchytraeida > Enchytraeidae > Enchytraeus > Enchytraeus crypticus. The sequence goes on along the minus strand of CAJHZI010000237.1, from coordinate 179,486 downwards.
TTTAGATAAATTATTCTGAAAAGACTCAATGTTTGTCGCGTTGAAAATCCTTCTAAGTGGCCGATCGGCATAAGTGAGTAACTTTTCTTTGGAAGTAATTAGGCTATAATCAGATTAGCGTAATGGCAAGATATGTCACTGACAATAGTTAAAGATTTAATTAAACTTTGACCATCACTGCATGGTTATTCCAAAATTAGAAAAAACATGGTCAATCACTGTAGCAAAATTTTTACCACAGTGAGTAGGTAATATTGAATAGCAATTGAAATTTAAGTTATCAAGCAGATTAACATAATCATTAACATGCATATTAGAGTTATAATTATTAAGATTAACGTTTATGTCACCAAGTATTAGACTTCTTTTTAAAGGCCATTTTTAATTTATTAGGACTGCAGATGACACTGGAGCAGAGGTGGTAGTTGCTTGAGAGGTTGAGGTGCTAGTTTGGGTGTTAGTTATCTTCGCTTTAAAATTCCACTGCTTGATGATAATTCCACTTGACCATAGAAGGGTCGAGTTGAGAAACTTTCTAATATATTTTCATTTATACATACTCGAAAGGCGTTGGAGCGTTCATCTCTCGATTTTATCTGGAAGCAGGAGATAGGGGGCATTCACATGCTGCTGCTATAGATGATTCTATGGAAGCCACAGACTCGGAGATATCTACGTTGTAGATACCAAGGACCCTTTTTTAATATAGGGTTTGGCTGATTTAACATTAGCCACAGATGCGTCGCTGTTGTTTGATGGTTGAGTAGACTTGCCAACAATTTTAAACAACTTTTTTGTGGATGGAGGTTATTTAGGTGGAGGAGAGTTTGATACTCTATCACTCCATAATTGACTGTTTCCTGCTAAAATGTTTACATTGCGTTTGGTGTCGTTAGGGTTGGGCGGAGAGAGCTGGGCTTCGGTAACTCTGTGTTGCTTACGAGTAGTAGCTTTAGTCCAGGTGCCTTCCTCTGATTCGCCGTCAGCTGTTTCATAATCCATTGACTTGATTGTTGCAGACGAGCTTGCTCCAGGTAACTTAACAGTTCTGTCGGGTGCGTGGACAGGCGGATCACGAGACCTTTGGGCAGCTGCATTAGCATAATTAATGCTCAGGTGGTCAACAGCAGAAGTTACGCATGCTAGCTTTGCCGTAAGCTCTTGCGTGCTTTGCAGCCGAGCTGATTCCTCATTAGCATAATTCAACTTTAAAGGTGAAATATTTTCTTAAATATTGTTTAATTTTAAAATAAGAATGGCAAACTCACTAGATTCCATTCTCGTGACAGGTATTTCCTCCAAATTGTCTACGGAGTAGCAAGAAAGTAGACTGGATGATCCATTCTCATCAATGAACGAGAGAGTCGACATTATATCATCCAGCTCCTGTCGTGCCTAGTTTTCTTTATCACCTTTCTCTCGTCTGTTAGGAGGAGCTTTCCAATTTTCCAATTTTAACTGTTCTATATCTGCGACAAGGGTATCTTTAGCTACGGCTATTGACTCTGCAGAATAGAAGTCTAGAGACATCGATTTTACAGTTTTCTGAGGGTGTCTTCTAAACGAATTAACTATGAAACGCAGTACGGGGTTATTGCGAATAGTTTTATCCGGTGCCATGTTTGCTTGTTTACATCGATAATAATCAACAATTATTGCATATATAGATAAACGAGATTAAAATGAAATTTGAGTGAATAGTTGAATAGCATATTGCTATAGGAATTCGACTTTTGAATTATATACTTAATGATAATTTCAATTTGAGCCACACCTCTAGGTCAAAAGTATTTATCTTAATAAATCCACAAACTGAACGACCACCAAAACCAACAACAGATAGCATCAGATTTACCATATTTTGACGTCTTAATTGTCTTAGTTGTGCTAACTGTGATAGAAATCTGTTAGCTAGTTTAAATAATAATTAGTATTATTTAACGGTGAGTATAAAATTTCCTTGATTTTTTAAATTTCTGCTGAGAACGCTCGCTATTTCTAAGGTTTCTGTCTGTTATTGTTTACTTCCTTAAGATTGTTTACATTAGAAAGTTTGCAAAGTTTTTATGGTTTTATTTCTTAGCTGATCTATCGAGTAGCCTAAAATCAGTTACTAGTTATCTTTGTGATTTTGATCATCATTGCTGTGTGACATGCATTCACAGAAGTTATATATGCTGTCATGTTAGTGCTCGATTTTGCAACCTAAGTTCAAAGTGAAAGTTGACCAGTTGAACACTAAAATGAGTGATTTAAACATGTTAGTGCCTGTTTAAGTGCCTGTTTTGACGACTCATCACAAAGTTGTACAACATAACGAAGGATTATAAATTGACTAAATTCATCCAACAACTCCTAATGAATCGTCGATTCTATGTTGAACTGAGAGGTCACCCAAAGAGCCGATGGAGGAAGCAGCAGAATGGTCTTCCTCAAGGGAGTGTTTTGGCGCCTATTCTGTTCAAAATCTACACGAATGATCAGCCAATTATGCAGAATACCAGAAGTTTCATCTATGCTGATGACAACTGTTCTGCATATCAGTCTAAGAATTTCAGTGACATTGAAAAACGACTAAATGAAGTCCTAGAATCACTGTCGGTATATTATGTGGAAAGTCACCTAAAACCTAATCCTACAAAAACACAAGTGTGCGCCTTTCATTTAAGAAATAAGGATGCTAGTAAGGAGCTTAAAGTTACATGGGAAGGTGTAGAACTACAACACTGTACACACCCAGTATACCTTGGTGTAACTTTAGATAGGACTCTGAGTTTTCAAGCAGCATGTAGGAAAGATGAAGGCAAAAGTCAGTACAAGAAATTCAATATTAGGAAAACTGGCGAACACTCATTGGGGTGCAAAGGCCAACACAATACGCTCCACAGCATTGGCCCTCTGCTACTCTAGCGCTGAGTATGCCTGCGCTGTTTGCGGTTGCTTCACACATGCTCATAAAATTGACAGTTCTCTTAATGCTGCGTGTGGTCATATAACAGGTTGCCTGAAACCACCAAGTAAGGACAGTCTGTACTTTGCTCTCTGGCATATCGCCACCAGCCATCAGACGTAATGTCGCTAGCCAAGCTGAAAGATAGGGGGCATTCACATGCTGCTGCTATAGATGATTCTATGGAAGCCACAGACTCGGAGATATCTACGTTGTAGATACCAAGGACCCTTTTTTAATATAAGTAGACAAGAACAGGATCAACGACATCCATTACATGGTGAAAATCCTCGGAGATCGCGACTCAAATCAAGGCACAGCTTCTTAAATTCAGTGTCGCCATTATCTCAGTCAGTGAAACAATCTCGTTTCCAGATGTGGAGAGAACATCTCCAATCAGTTCCAGAGGATAAAATGTGTAGAAGCATCAGAAAGTCTTCCGTGTGGGTGCGATGAGGATCGACGAACCTGGTCATGCTTAAATAGATTTAGGACAGGTGTCGGTCGGACAAAGGTTGCAATGAGCCGATGGGGTTACTATAATGGTTCTACAGTATGTGAATGCGGCCTGGAGGAGGAGGACATTGATCATTTGATGAACTGTAACTTGACCGGTGGTGGGGTAACGCGTGAGGATCTCAGAGAGTTTAATGATCGGGCAAGAAATTGTGTCAGACGCTGGATTAATGCTGTATAAGGACACAATAGGAAGATAACTTTTAAAAAGACAGAGAAGATTGGAGGCGTTATATACCATGGACGTGCTAGTAGGCAGTGCACTAAGAGAGAGAGAGAGAGAGAGAGAGAAGTTTAATCTGCAAAATATTTCTTCAGTTTTTAAAAAGCCTTAAGTTCAATCTACAAAATATTCAATTTTCAATATAGTTATACTAAGCGCAAGCTCAGTATATTGAATTCATTTTTAATTCATCATCCATTTCTATTTGGCTCACTTTGCGAGCACTTTGGGCGGGCAGACTGACGGACATAAAACGAACATAAAACAAAAAGTAAAATAAGAAGTGATTTTTTCGAAATTGATAAGTAAGAGTCAAATTATTTCATATTTCTAGATCAAAAGGTAAAAGTACTGCCAAAACTTTGAAAAGTATTATAAAGTATAAATATTATTATAAAGTCATTGTAGTAAAAGTATTATTTAAAGTAAAATTAAAGTATTTTTCCAGCACTGGCTGAAGGCCCTATTCGAGGAAGCTGTTTATGTGGGGTATAGGGCCATGCTCTGCCGTTACTATCTAAATGCTGAAGCATATTAATATTACTATAGATTAATTGTAACTTGGAGTTGATTAATTATAATTTAGAGTTGTTTAATTGTAACCTAGAGCTAAACACATTTATAGTTGAGCAGATAATGGGATAGAATGTCTACAGGAGTGTACGTGAGGAATATACCCGAGAGCACAACGAGGTCGCAGCTGATAGAGACTTTATCTCAGCGTGTGTCTGGGACCAGCAATGCCATTGAGTACATCCTGTACCCGCTACAGGGTGATGCCTCCGTGGCCTTCGTGCACTTCTCCACCTATCCTGGTAAATCAGTTCTTACTATTAAATCTGTTAATCTTTAGAAATGCTGCTTCTAGAATTTAAGTTCCAGTTTAAGAGTTGTACAGCTGATGTTACATCAGTTTCATCTATCGAAAAGCGATTACAGTCAAAGGAGCACAGGATTTGAACCCACATATACTGATCCATGGTCAGATATCTTACCTACACAACCCCTAACTCCAGCCAGTTTATCATTGAGCGATGATGTTATTCCTATTACTAAGGAATTTAAGGGGGTACCAGATTATTATTAAGGGTGTACCAGATTATTATTGTGAGTGTGCCAGATTTATATCATGGGTGTACCAGATTATTATTAATTAAGGAGATATACCAGTTTATTTCCCAGTGTTGTGCTTGGGTGTGGTTGGACCACTGCAGAATAGGGCAACCGCAAACAATCTGCTGCGTGTATGTAATAGGCGACTAAGGCAGGAGCTGAGGATGGCTTGAGGGAACCCACATCGCTATGAAATATTTTCCCTCGGGATTAAATGGTAATTAATCTATCTAACTGAAGAGGGCAATGGGATACTACCTCAGAAGCCATACTTTTCCCATGCTATAAGCTACATAAGGTATGGATAAGGCATAGACTTTGTGAAGGGATTAACTTGTTTGTCTAAGGAGTGCTCTTATGGAGCGAGAAAGCAGACTTTGAGTATGAATATGTACATTGAACCTGCCACTTGGCAGGGCACTGAAGAGAGACCAGTTTATTATTGAGGGTGTACCAGTTAAATTATAATTCAGGTTTTAGATAGAATAACATGCATAGATTCCTGCATTGAGTGTTTTCTATAAGTTACCTTCATGTGTTGGTCAAATCTATTTCCGCTCTGGGTATATCAAACTGAAACAGGTTAAATCTGGTACACTTTATTATTATGTTATTGTTGTTTTAAAATTTGTTATTATTACAATTTGGTGATTTTGGTTTAAAACTATGAAGAGTGACAGAGAGAATGAAAGACAGACTGTATGTGCTGCTAGGGCATGATCAGTGTTACACAGTGGCATTCTATGGATCAGGGCATTAACATTATATAGAACAATACTGGGCCAGAAAGCTAAGTTGCTTGTTTCAGATTCACACACATTAACTGCAGTGTATAATAGTGTATAGACTGCAGTATGTTAGGTTTTAATGTGAAATCAATTTACTGATGCTGAATGTGCTTATGATTAAGCTAGTAGGAATGTGTGTATTGAGATCGCTATATGACAAGTGATGTAACGGTAATATAGAAATCTGTGTATAGGCAGTGATGCTTTTACTTGATGGCTAGAAAATGACATAAATAATAATATTTACAATAAATAAATAAATTTATAATCAAAACAGTGGTAAATAGAAGGCGTCATCTGTTGCGAACTAGCGCTAAGTTGTGCCCCCTAGGTACCTACATACTTGTACTCATCCTCTCATCAGTTCTGGGCAGTTGTAATTGTCAAAAACCACAGCTGGTATGACGACCTAGACCTTTACAGGCGTGGAGTTTGTGTGGCTTACTGTAATATTCAATATTGAAAGCTTAACGGTTTAAAATTCATTGAAGACTTTGGTTCTAACTTCACCACTGTTTTTATGCGTTCTTTAAGAACACATGCAGTATTAGATGGGTCCATATTGAAGATCTGCTTGTACTGCAGACAGACATACACGTAGGTTTAGACGGGATGTCAGAGGGGTACAGACAGAGATACACGTAGGTTTAGACGGAATGTTAGAGAGTTATAGGCGTGGTGTGTGCTGTGAATATCTCTACCGTCTGTTACTCATTATACGCTCTCTTACCTGCTGCTTAGCTTAAAACGTCATGCTATTTCAAACCTATTTCCAGGCTTTGACTGTTTTACTTCGAACAAAAATAATCTTTGCGGGGATTGAATTAAATATGATACATTTTTGTGCGTTAGGCTGTTTGCCCTTGACTTTCTAATAGATTGTAACGAGAGATTGGACCTTTATTGGACCTTTTTGTTGTGTGTTCACGGGTATTTATTCCTCTGTACAAATAACTTATGCAACTCTGACGCGTAGAAGCTGATGCTTGTGTCGGTGCTGTTTGTTGATTTACTTTCACAATGTTGATACTTGCTGCGTACATGTGTTTGTATGCACCGGTTTTATTCCTTTGTTCTTACAGTTCTCAGCTGTTCTGGTCTTCTAATCTACCGTCCATAAGTTACTGCCTCTGTGTGTGTGAGTGTGTGTGTGTTGGTGTGTATATGTATATCTGTACGTGTATATGTGTGCGCGCGTATGTGCGCGCTTGTGTGTGTGTGTGTGTGTGTTTGTGTGTGAGTTTGTGTGTGCGTTTGTGAGTGTGTGTGTATGTTGCGTGTGCGTGCGTGTGTTTGTGTGTGTTTGTGCGTGTGTGCGTGAGTGTGTGTGTTTGTGTGTGTGGTGCTGTGAGGGAAGTTGCATTGGTCATGCTGGGTGGGTGTAAATAACTGCACAGCGATTCACTGTGTGAAGGAATTCACTAGGAACTGTTCGTAACAACTCTAATAACAAGACTTCACTAGTAGCTCTCAGTCTATTTCAATTATTTGACTTAGAAAACGGTAGTCTTTCTTTTTTTTAGAACTGTTACGTTAGAATCTTCAGTTTTTATTCTCTCGGGATATTGATCGTTCAAGAACGAAGTGTTTCTAGAGTCGACCAGTTCACAAGTGAGGAGCTCAGTAGCAGCTGATTTCAGAAGTTTTGTTGTAAACTGGTGACGTGTTTGTAGATGAATCAGTTATCACAGAGCAATATTAGCGCATTAGAAGTAAAGGTAAAGCTAATGTTAACGTCACTTTCCTCACTCGAAAGCGATGTCAGTGACGGGCGAACCCAGGATTTGACTCTCGCACATTCTGATCCGCGGTCGAATATCTTGACGACAACGTTGTTAGCTCAATTAAGGTAAATTTAGCGTAAGCACGATGAGTTGTTGTTGTTGTTGTTGTTATCAGGTTGTCTATTAACTGAACACACTCTACTGAATAACGAGCAGCTTACAATTACACCTGTTACTCATCAGGTTAGAGCACCAGTTCACTGACTAACTGATTGGTTGATTGACTGGCTGATTGACTGATTGATTGATTGACTGATTGATTGATTGACTGATTGATTGATTGATTGGCTGACTGGCTGACTGATTGATTGATTCACTGATTGATGGATTGGTTGATTGATCGATTGATTGATTGGCTGATTGATTGATTGATTGATTATGAGAGGAGGTAAGTAGTTTGATAAGTTTAAAATTAAGTTAATAGTTAAGTCATTGTTTGAATGCTTGTGTTGTTGATTATCTGATTTTCTGGTTGATTGATTGATTAATTGATTGATTCAAATCGATCGACTGAGCGATTATTGATTGATTGGATAGTTGATTGTTGTTTGAATAAACATCTAAGCAATCAATAATCAATAAACCAGTTACTTAACTAATCAATCACCTATGGAATAATATTCATTGACTAACAATTAATTATACCTTAAATAATAAATTATTCATAATAATCGATTAATAAAGGATTAGTTGATTGATTGGTTTAATACTTATTATCGTTGTTTTGGAATGAGAAATCTGACTTAATCTGCTGCTCATTTATTAAAGAATTGAATTTATATTGGTTATAAATAATATCTATAAATTTGTAGTAATAATTTTTATCTGCTTTTGGAATATAAAGAATTGAGAATAAAGCACACCATCAACTGTTCTTGCTTGTAAGAGGTGACTAACACATCTCTGCAATGTTTAAGATGGGTGACAATACAATGACTATTGTACTTCAGACGAATTATTCTAAGATAAAAATGGCTGTCATGTCTGTTCTATAACTGTTGTCGTTTGCGTTGCGCTTTTAGCTATTGCTTATTGAAATCCCGTAAATGAGGTTTTTCTGATCAAGCAGCATTAATTTACTCATTTGGTGACGGATTAATCGATTAATGGATTGATTGATTTATTGAATGAATGATTTATTGATTGAATGATTAATTGATTAATTGATTTATTGATTGATTGATTATCTATTGATTAATACAGACATACAACGAGTGCACAGCAGATGTAGATGCGGTTATCGTAGCGTCTATTCCTGACCTGCCCGCCTGTGTCTCACAGCTGAAGAGAGAGTACGGGGTGACAGCTGATTACAGTGAGACCTCTGGGCGCCTAACACTGCGGGGCTCACTGCTGCAGCTGAGCTGTGTGCAGCAGCAGCTACAGCAGCTGTACGAGCGGCAGTGTCAGCTGCAGAGAGCTGAACTGAGAGACATACGGAGACGTCTTCGATACGAGGCAGGACTCGATATCTCCTCCAGCGAGGAGATTGAGAGAGAAAATAGAGATGAGAAACTGAAGAGAGAAAATAGCGATGAGAAACTAAAGAGAGAAAATAGAGATGAGAAATTGAAGAGAGAAAATAGAGATGAGAAACTGAAGAGAGAAAATAGAGAGGAGAAACTAAAGAGAGAAAATAGAGATGAGAAACTGAAGAGAGAAAATAGAGAAGAAAGGAGTAGTAGTTTAGAAGTTGATGAGATATTATATTCTGCTCAAGTACATGATGCGAGGCATGGTAGTATAAATGATGACACCGACTCTAATGATCTCTGTAGACTAGATAATGACGATTCGCTGGATGTAGATATAGACAATGAACCAGTAGTTAGAGAAAGAGAAGAAGATATGAGTTCTAAGTCATCCTATAGACTAGACAAGGAGTCTAAGTCACAGAGGACTCGTGCTAAGTACAGTAGACGTAGAGAGAGATCAGGAGACGGGAGGCCTGTAGAGATAGAATTCGATAGACCTCGTCAAGTTCTACCCTCTGAATTGAGACCTGAGAGTTATGACCCGGGTAGATCAGCGTTCAGAGCCCCTCAGAGCAGGTGCAGTGGACCTGGGGACAGCAGGGTGCCCTCCCATGTGAGAGAGAGTCGAGGACCTCACGGTGTACCTGGAGGTGATCCTCTGACCTCCAAACACTCCAGGTCTTACAGCGGCTACAACAGAGAGACAGGTCAGAGCAGACACATCGAGCACGATGATGATGATGTGGCTGGGAGAGGTCATCATCATCATCGCCGTAACGATGGTTATCGTCTGAGTGGTCGTAGAGAAGAGTCTATTGACTCCTCGTCTCGCTCCAGCTCTTCCTCTGATCTCGACAGTTTGGATGTGGAGTCACGGAGAGCTCAGCAGGCGGTGAGAGAGTCTAAGCGACTGATAGCCAGCCAGACAGGCTACGATCCCGTCATAGACGGGTCGGCCCACCTGCTGAGTGTGTCAGGCAGTTACCTGAGAGGTAAGTCTGCCAACAGAGACCACGTGGCGGCAGCTGAGGCGGCTGATGTGTCCAGCAGATCTGATTCTACACGCTACGCCACAGGCACTAGTCCTTCCAGTGGCTACGAGACAGCTGCTGCAGAGCTGTACAGCAGTCACTCAGCAGCTGCAGCAGCTGAGCTGTACAGCAGCCACTCAGTAGCTACAGCAGCTGGCAGCAGCAGCAGACAGGTGGAGCTGTACGGTAGAGCAAGTGATGTCGAGGACCACGTGAGTTCATTCCAGTCCAGCCACTCTGCTAGGAGACACAAGCCTACCAATGAGGGCTTGAGGCACGATGACGCTAGAGCGATAAAGAATTCTTCAGAATATTCTACGAACAGATTTGATGGTCTAACATCTCAGGGTCGAGCGAGTGAAAGGTCAGGGGTCAGCGACGTGACCTCTAGTGGAAGGAGAGGATTGGAGGAGGCGGGACTGACGAGTGACGGCTTGTATCAGTCCAGACAACTCAATAGTTACCAGTACACACACAGAGCTGAGTTCCAGGCGAGTCCTTCCCCTGGAGAGAGGACTGTGGAAGAGAGGATCCTGGAGAGGAGCAACAGACTTCTGTCTCCTAGCTTACAGAGCAACAGAGCTCTCTCCAGGAGTCCTGTGGATAGACATACGGGTGGAAGCTACTCCAGTAGGTCTACTGGAGCAACCAGTGGAGGCTTTAGTGCAGCTAGCCACTTATCATCATCAGGCACTGCTAGACCCTATAGTTCATCTAAAGCCGAGCATTCAGCTAGAGGCAGAGACACAGCAGCTGCCAGCAGTGCAGCAGCTGTGTCCAGCAGTGCAGCAGCTGTGTCCAGCAGTGCAGCAGCTGTGTCCAGCTGCTACCGCAGTGAAACGAGCTCCTATGTGGAGACCGAGGAAGGTGGAAGAAGACGAGAGATGAGGGCGGATAGGTCAGAGATGATTGTGAAGGACCACTATGGAGTGGTCACCCAGCAAAGCAAGCAGAGCTTGTCTAAGATAGAAGAGCTGAGGTCTAAGCTCAGAGCTCCCGTCGTGATGAGCCAGAGAAGATCTGAGAAAGTCTCGTCCAGCAGAACGGCTGATGGGACCAACGTGTCATCTCACATCAGTGAGTCTTCTCAAACTGAGGAGCGCTCATCTAGAGCGGCAGCAAAGGAAAGCTACTCCAGTTCCTCTGCACACAGAACTGAGGATTTTGAGAGGATAGTTGATGAGGCAGCGAGCAGATCAAAGGAGAGTTCATCAGAGGTGAGACAAAGGACGGACATTCAGACTCTTAGACAGTCTCTACACAGTGTGACGCTCGGTGATGCTATGTCTAAACTATCAGAGGACGTCGATAGTTCAGCAAGTAAGCGTCAGACTAGCAATGACTCAGAGTCTAGAGGGCGTGCTGATGTGGCCAGAGCAGTGGCTGGTGATAGGGTAGTTATCACTGATAAAGCACTGACTGGTGATAGGGTAGTTATCACTGATAGAGCAGTAGTTGGTGGTGATAGGGTAGTTAACACCGATAGAACAGATGCCATTAGTGAGAGAGATTCAGCTGTTCTCAGGGGAACAGAGAGAGATGCTGGTACTAGGCACGGCTTAGCTAGAAGTGAACAACCGATGAGAGCAGATGATCCTAGAGAAGAAGAATCTGAGCTGAACCTCGACTACTTTGTTGTTCTCTATATCTTAGACCTGCTCTGTGCTAAAGTAGACCAGCTGAGCAGAAAGCACGGCAAGCGCGTCCTTCTAAAAGATCGTATCTGTGAGGATCTGGTTTGTGTGGCCTTTGAGAGCTCAAGCTGTCGTCAAGCTTATGACGGCGGCAGCATGTCCGCTGACTTTGTCTCGCTATACGAGCAGACATTCAGGAAGATCGTCCAGCAGTCGGTGAAGCCTCACAGCGCCGCCATCTTGAAGGAGGCGGTGACAGGTGAGAGCCTGAGGAAGATTCTGCAGAGATACGGAGACAAGATCATCGCGGTCACCGAGGACCCGAGCTGTGTTGTGTTCGTAGGAGACTTTGAGTCCGTCTCCTCGGCCACAGGTCTGTTGAGGAAGGAGCTGCGGAGACTGGAGTACGGAGATGAGGCAGCTCTAGCGGGAGAGGTTCTGAGAGCAACTGAAGGTCTGAGAAGAGATTCTGAACAAGGAATTGAACCTGGGTCTACCGCATCTGAACTACAAGGTAGATATGAGAGAGAAGCAGAGGCTGATACTAATAGAAGTCCTTTAGATAGGACTGCTGTTAATAGAACTCAAGCTGATGAACCGATGGACACGTCTGATGAAATAACTAGTAAACGACATGTTACTGATTTTAATAAGGCTTTTGACACTGTCAATCTAAATAATTCTGATGAAACTAGAAGTCGAGGTGCCAGAAAGAAAACTTTTTCTTCCACTAGTGCAGTGAACTCCGGGTCTTCGACAGATGTCCCAGTGCCTTCCTCTAGTTCCACTGCTGGAGTCAGGGAAAATGACTTCAGAAGTCTGCCAGGAGCGACGTCTCAGCATGCAGCACGTGAGTCACGGCACAAGTTTGACTTTGCTCACGGGACGGTTGTGTACGTGTACACGCGTGACATCACGGAGCTGAAGATAGAGGCCATAGTGAACCCGGCTAACGGAGAGCTGGCTAACCACGCCGGTCTGGCTAGAGCCATCGAGGACCTGGGTGGAGAGGAGTTTAGAGAGGGGTGCGAGAGACGAGTGAAGAGAACTGGATCACTGCGGGTGAGTAGAACACTGTCTATAGTGATTAGTATGAGTGTAGAACTCTGTCTCTAGTGTGTTAGTGTAGAGCTCTGTCTCTTGGCGTATGTCTCAAATAAACTATTAATGCTATAAATCCAATAAACTACAATGTATTATATTTATTATTATATGAACTACAACTATTAATCTAGTAAATAAATAATAAAAGAGAAATGATCTTGTTGCTGTGTTGACACATAACAGACCACTGAAGTGACGCACACACACGGCTGCGGCAGACTGCTCTGTGACTATGTACTGCATGCTGTGGGGCCAATGTGGTTCACTTATGATGATAAAGAAAGATGTGCATTGGACCTATACAACACAATTCTCAACATACTCATCTATGCTGATAAGAAACTGCATATCACAGCCATAGCTATACCAGCCATCAGCTCTGGTACTTCTATATGTATCCCTCTCTTTCACCCTCTCTCTCTGTCTCTCTCTCTCTCTTTATGTCTCTGTCTCTCTTTCTTTCTAATATTATGCTTATGTTCAACATTTTGTACTTTACGAATATATGAACCATATCGTTGCGATATTTAGTTTCGTCTCCTTATTTCTTTGATTTGTTACTTAAGATAAAAACTCGTAAGGATTAAAATATTTAAGAGCAGACAACTGTTAGGCCTCAGTTTAGAAATCTAGGAACCTTTCTTAGCTTAAACTTTTGCCGTTTTTCAGTAGTGATTAACTAAACCGACAACTGATCTAAGTTAATGTTTAGACACGTGTAGTAACGTAAGTACACATTATATTATTGTAGCAGGTATATATATATATATATATATATATATATATATATATATATATATATATATATATATATATATATATATATGATATGACTGTTTCCATTGGATAGTCAGTGATTTGTTAGTTATCACAGGTATATTTGATGTGTTATCACACATGTTGTCACAAAGATATATTTGATGTGTTATCACACATGTTATCATACAGGTATATTTGATGTGTTATCACACATGTTATCACACTGGTATATTTGATGTGTTATCACACATGTTATCACACAGGTATATTCGATGTGTTAGCACACATGTTATCACACATGTATATTTGATGTGTTATCACACAGGTATATTTGATGACATGTTATCACACAGGTGTATTTGATATGTAATCACACATGTGTATTTGATATGTTATCACACATGTATATTTGATATGTTATCACACAGGTATATTTAGATGTTATCACACAAGTATATTTATATGTGTTATCACACATGTTATCGCACATGTATATTTGATGTGTTATCACACATGTTATCACACAGGTATATTTGATGTGTTATCACGCAGGTATATTTGATGTGCTATTACACATGTTATCACACACGTATTTTTGATGTGTTATCACACATGTTATCACACAGGTATATTTGATGTGTTATTACACATGTGTATTTGATATGTTATCACACATGTTATCACACATGTTATCACTCGTGTTATCACACATGATATCACACAGGTATATTTGGAGTGCCACTGGATATCTGTGCTCGTGCTATGTTATCACACATGTTATCACACATGTTATCACACATGTTATCACACATGTTATCACACATGTTATCACACATGTTATCACACATGTTATCACACATGTTATCACACATGTTATCACACAGGTATATTTGATGTGTTATCACACATGTTATAACACAGGTATATTTGATGTGTTATCACACATGTTATCACACATGTGTATTTGATGTGTTATCACACATGTTATCACACAGGTATATTTGATGTGTTATCACATATGTTATCACACATGTATAGTTGATGTGCAATCACACATGTTATCACACATGTATAGTTGATGTGCAATCACACATGTTATCACACTGGTATATTTGATGTGTTATCACACATGTTATCACACAGGTATATTTGATGTGTTATCACGCAGGTGTATTTGATATGTTATCACACAGGTATATTTGATGTATTAGTACACATGTTATCACACACGTATTTTTGATGTGTTATCACACATGTTGTCACAAAGGTATATTTGATGTGTTATTACACATGTGTATTTGATATGTTATCACACATGTTATCACACATGTTATCACTCGTGTTATCACACATGATATCACACAGGTATATTTGGAGTGCCACAGGATGTCTGTGCTCGTGCTATGTTATCATACATGTTATCACACATGTTATCACACCTGTTATCACACATGTTATCACACATGTTATCACACATGTTATCACACATGTTATTACACATGTTATCACACATGTTATCACACATGTTATCACACATGTTATCACACATGTTATCACACAGGTATATTTGATGTGTTGTCACATATGTTATCACACATGTTATGACACAGGTATATTTGATGTGTTGTCACATATGTTAGCACACATGTTATGACACAGGTATATTTGGAGTGCCGCTGGATGTCTGTGCTCGTGCTATGTTCAGTGCTATCAAACAGTTCACGTCTGACACGAGAAGCTCTTCAATCACTCACATACATGTCGTTAATCTAGACTACGAGGTCACTGACCTATTTCTTGCCGTCTTTCAAAATCTTATGTCCACTTCTAATCTCTCTGGCTTGATAGGATCCTCAGATAAAACTGTGTCAAGGCCATTAGATTCGTCTACAGGTCAATCTGGGTCAAGGTTAAATCAAAATGGGTCAAGTTCATCTGATCGTTCAGAGTCAAAGGCGTCAGAGTTCAGTAAGTCGAGCCTGGCGAGGCAAATCAGGTCAGAGTTAACTGGTAGCTCTGGACTGGGGTCAAATAAATTAAGTGGGTCCAGGTTAGAAGAGAGAAGTTCTTCTAGGTTTGAGGAAAACACAAGTCAAAGGTTAAGAGAAATAAATGGGTCAAGGTTGGAAGATAGAGACGATCAGATGAACAAGATATCATTGTATGACGAGAAGTATGGAGCTGCTGTGACGGCAGCTGCTGTTAGTTCAGCAGCTGTTAGTTCAGCAGCTGTGAGTTCAGCTGCTGGTACAAACAGATATATAACAAAGGAAGATCTATCAAGGAGCCTTGAAGCAGCTCTGAGAAACAGCTCATCAGCTGCAGCTGTCACAGCTGCAGGGAGGTCTTCAGCAGCTGCTGCAGCTCATTGTACCAGTGCGAGAAGTACAACAGCGACAAGCGCTGCTAGCGAGAATTTATTTCAAGCATCTAATCTCAGCACTAAAGTGTCCTCATCAGTGAAGTCAGCCAAGTCAGGAGCTCAGTCTGTAGGTAATTCATATGGTTTGACTGAGGACTACGGCATTCATAGAGCTGGTGCAGCTAGAGACAGCAAGACTGGTGGTGGTAAGGTTGGTCGTAGCGATAGAACTGGTGGAAATGTAGCATCTGGTGAAATAGGACGTGGTAGCGGCGATGCTGGTGGTAAAATTGCTGGTACTGGTATCACTGCTGGTAGCGGTAAAACTGCTAGTAGTGGTAACCCTGCTGGTAGTGGTAAAGCTATAGGAGGTGCCTATGGGTTTCGTCCTATCTCACCTGAATCCACCAGCAGTGGAAACGATGTGTCCAGTGATTAACATAACATTGTGTCTAGTCAGTTAAATCATAAACCTATGTGATACTCAGTGCCTGATATTGCGATGGATGGATTGGGCCATGCTGTGTCTGTGCTTTGTGCTGAAGTGTGAGCTGATTACTGTTGCCCTTGTAGTGCCCGTGAGCTCTGATATTCACTCACACAGGATCATTACACTGTGCCACATTACGTCTAACTCTACAGATATTTAAATAATTGCTCTAATTAACGTTACACTCAGCCACATTACTTGTTACTATAATTAATTAATTAATTAATTAATTCATGTAATTATCATTACTGTAATTATCATTGGCTGGAGCCAGTGGCGAAGTCGGTAAGACACTCGACCGCGGATCAGTATGTGCGGGGTTCAAATCCTGGGCTCGCCCGTCACTGACGTCGCTTTCGAGTGAGGAAACTGACGTTAACCTTAGCTTTAGCTTTAGCTTTTTTACACTCAGCCATAGTACTTGTAACTCTATAATTAATTAATTAATACTCTCATCATCATCACTCATCATTATTATCATTACTCTCTGCCACATTACGTGTAACTGTATCATTAATTAATTACTGTAATGAACATTACTCTCAGCCACATTACGTGTAACTCTATCATTAATTAATTACTGTAATGAACATTACTCTCAGCCATATTACTTGTAACTCTATAATTAATTAATAGCTAAAATACAATTGTGTTTGTATTAGTCAGACTGCTATATAGCATTTAGAAACACAGTTGTCAGTGACTTCTCATAACTGTTAGGAATTATTATTGAAGTATTTAATGGTCCTATTCTGCCGTAGTGCCATAGAGGAAAGAACGTTGAGCGATGATGATCTGTTGATAGTTATTACATTTACTATTTTCTATATTAACGCTTATTATAAAGAAAATTATTATTCTATTGTCTTGTGTTTACCATTTTTTGTTATTATCATCATGGAACTGTTTTAGTTAGATTTACATAACTTTATTATGTTTGTTTAGTTAACATCTTATGCACTGTGATTAGTCACTCTCCAATGTAATGTTGTTAAATTTCTGGTACAGGCTTGTATCATCCCCCCACTCCCCCATAGATATCAATGCTTGGATCTGACCCAAGGATTTTAATCCCGCACATACGGATCCGCGGTCGAGCATCTTACCGACACACGGAAAGACACTGTCACGTGACAGTGCCACGTTGCATCGTTTCGACTCTTCTGGCGATGCTCGCTAATGTTGTTGTCTTTGTTATTCGGTTTCTACCGCGAAATATAGTAAGACATTCGCCAGATGACAGCAGCTGCTGGTGTGATCACTGGATCATGTGTCAGAGAAAGTTGTCCTAGTACTTGTCATTGACTGTTAGAAACTTTATTGTAATTGATTATTCCGATGAACGGTTTTGTTTTCTAGTGTGCTACTTTTTATACTGATTTTGTTATTTACGCCGTGTACAGAATTAAGATTGTTTATTTATTTGTAAATAAACGACGTTAAACCTTTATTATGATTTTTTATGCTCTGGGCTGTATAGGGCCCTGGGCTAAAAATTAAGATAAAATAAAGATTTAATTTAATCCTGTCTCCATGTCCCTACGTCATGTGTCAAGATTCATCCAAAGGTCATCCTGAGGTCATCATGAGGTCATCCTGAGATCATCCTGCCTTCAAGTAATGTAGACAACTCAAATCAGAAGTATTCATCGTGCTGTGGAAGATCCTGAGTAGCGAAAGATGTGAAATAAAAGATCTTGAAGTGCTCGTGGCCTCAATGAGCTAATCTAGACTGAGAGATAGAGGTGATACAGGGAGATCTGGACATACAGACAGAGACAGGCAGAGATACAGGGAGGTCTGGACATACAGACAGAGACAGGCAGAGATACAGGGAGGTCTGGACATACAGGCAGAGATACAGGGAAGTCTGGACATACAGACAGAGACAGGCAGAGATACAGGGAGGTCTGGACATACAGACAGAGACAGGCAGAGATACAGCGAAATCTATTGGGATATAAACTGAGAGAGAGAGATAGTGAGAGAGACAGAGACAGAGAGATAGATAGGCAGAGACATAGGGATATCAAGCGATACTTAGAGCAAGAAATTACACAATTATACTGGATGTTGTTGAAAACTTTTCGCTGATGTTTTTTGGCGCAATGCCAGAGGAAGTAAAACTCGTTATACTGTATATAGAACAGTCAGGATCCGTATAATTGCTTATACCGGTGTTTACTTCAACAAAACACACTAACTCTCTCTCTCTCTCTCTCTCTTTCTCTCTCTCTCTATCTCTCTTTCTCTATCGCTCTCTCTTTATCGATCTCTCTTTCTCTCTCTTTCTATCTATCTATCTATCTCTCTCTCTGTCTCTCTTTCTATCTCTCTCTTTCTATCTTTCTCTCTCTCTCTCTCTCGTAATTTTTAAATAGGAATTTCCTCATATTGGATCTGAAACTAGCAGTGTGACTAATAAAGCCGATTGAATTAAGTACTGACGGTAAGCTTATGTTTAGAATGTGATAGTTACAGGTTAGTTTTGACAGTAGACAGTTGAAATGTACGGAAGTATGAGAGAGAGAGAGAGAGAGAGAGAGAGAGAGAGAGAGAGAGAGAGAGAGAGAGAGCGAGAGAGGGAGGGAGGGAGAGAGGGAGGGAGAGAGAGAGGGAGAGAGAGAGAGAGATCTATGTAGCACAACTATCCAATACGATCAGATATCCTACAACTTAGAGTATCCAGTCATCACTGGATGCTCTAAGTCATGCTGGTTAGAACTGACTTATGATTATTTTGTCTCAGGACTGCGCGCAGTCTATAAACCTTTTAAAGTCTACTGTATTGTATAAGTGCGCGTGTGCTGCTGTATCTCTCGCTCTCTCTATCTCTCTCGCTCTCTATCTTTTTCTTTCTCTCTCTCTCTCTCTCTCTCTCTCTCACACACACACACAGATATTGGTTGCAGGATAGCAGCTGATATTGGGTACAGGTAGTTGATATTGGGTACAGGTAGCTGGTATTGGGTGCAGGTAGCTGATATTGGGTGCAGGTAAGCTGGTATTGGGTATAGGTTGCTGATATTGGGTACCGGTAGCTGATATTGGGTGGAATGGGTACCGCTAAAACCAGGGCATATAAAAGTGATCATTTACCGGTCATACTATGTTTGTGCATATAGCCCTGAACATTTTCAATGTTCAGGGCTATATGCACAAACATAGTGTGACCGGTAAATGAGTAACTTTCATAAACTGTCCACAACAATTGAAAATCTGATATTAAAAGTGCTATTTGGCGTCATGGACAACGGTCGATCTAGAATTCATGCTTGTGTATTAATTTGCACTATTGCAAGTGAAGATATGTATGCCTATTTAAATTATTTTGCATTGCTGTTTTGCACTGCAAGTCTGTTTTGTTGTGAATTCGTCCATATAATGCCGAACCTGGGTTTAATTATGTCGGCAATTATTGGCCGTCTGATTGTAATGTATTTGTCCAGTTAAATTAATTAATTTTAGAGTTGAAGGAAGCCCATGCTCAGGTGAAAACTTAGACGGCTCCGCTTGGTCCCGCCCCTCCGATGCTTACGTCACACCCATCTTTACTATGTATCCGCCCTAAATCTATAGGCCTGCGCACTTCCAGGCCTAGCTTCGTAGGCCTAGCCTTCCTGTAGGCCTAGACTTCTTATAGGCCTAGACTTCCTATAGGCCTATGAGTTTCTTAGGTACTACATTTGTTTTACATTAGCGAGATAAGATCAACAAGGCGTCGTATGTTTTCTAAATACATCTTAACTCCACAGTACATTAGCTCGTTTAACGAATATCGCAATCATTCAGAACCTCGTTTATAATAAGTGTAATTGTACGATATTTTTAATGCCTCAGTAGCGCATTGGTTAGAGATGTCAGGTAACGTCATGAAATATTAAATAACTGATCCTGGGGTGAATTGAACTCTCGTGGGTTCGATTCCCGGCCGCGCTGATCTGAATGTTAAATCTCGGACATTCACTGAAATGGCTAGAGGAAAAATGAAATAAATCGCCTAATGGTTTTAACATGTGGTAATTAAAGTCGTATATATCATAAACTTAGTTGATTATTTCATTATAATGCATGTTATACAGTTATTTATTTATTGATGTTTAGTATTTAATGAGGTAGTTACGAAGCAAAATCGCATCTGCTATTTCAAGAAGCGCGTAGGAATTTCTAAAAGCATTTATCAATCAATTATTTTACAATATACCCAGATAGAGAATTTAACATTCCATGCACATTTATATTTGGACAGGATGGATACATGGTTAAGTCACTCTTACAGGCATTGTTCATCGTGTCAAACTCTTTACTAAAATCAATGTCGTTGTCTGCCACACGACACGTCCATTCTTAGTGTCAATATTTCAAAAAGTAGCTCAGATCTGCTCCATGTTTATTTTAGTAGCTCCAATACTAGAGGCAGGGTAAAAGGGCAGGGTAAAAGCTGATAAAGCTAATGTTAACGTCAGTTTCCTCACTCGAAAGCGATGTCAGTGACGGGCGAGCCCAGGATTTGAACCCCTCACATACTGATCAGCTGTCGAATATCTTACCGATTTCGCCACTGGCTCCAGCCACTAGAGGCAGAGTCTACCATAGAGACCGCTCTGATGTGGAATCATGTCTTCTATGATATTTATCATGTTCATAGAAGAGACACCCACCTGGCGTCCCAAATATCTAAACTTATTCCATCGCGCTCTGCCACATGTATTTGTAGTGAAGCTTCAGTAGAATTATTGATAAACGAACGGGTAACTTAAGTTGAAACAATTGTTGTAATGTTTGTAGCCTGGCGTCATTTTTGGACAGAAAAAGACGACAAAATTTTGAAATATAATCAGTTGTAAAGAAATTTGAGATACAAATTCTAAGATGTGGTGTGTGAAGCAATACGAAAAACATCATTAGGTTTCGTCTAGTTCACATTCATCTTTGTCTAGTTTAGAGGTTGAATGTATTTCAATATGGCGGTTACATCGTACCAATATAAGCAACAATAACTCTGGAATACTTCAATTCGTGCAGATTCAGGATCAGCTCAGAGGTTAAGTTCATCTGGGCCCGGTTTTTTACTAACATACTAATGGACCAGAGAACAGTAGGTGGGTCAAGGTTTATTATTGTAACTATAAATAGTGCCAGTAACTATTACATTACTTATTTTATGCATGGATTCCTCTTTTAAATCGTTTCTTCATTAAGAAATATGATCAATTATATGAATTAAATGAATCCTTTCATGGTTAAGTGTTAATTTAATCATTAAATATATTAATTTATTAGTTTCTTTACTTTTAATTAAATTTATTCTGCTATGATTAAAGACTTAATGTAATTTAACTATTATGCGTTATAACTAAAGTTGCATCAATAGCCTACTATATGACGTCCCTGATATTGTCTTATGGCAAGGAACCGGACGTTAAATTCCTGATTGATTGATTGATATATATAGGTTACAAGTAAAAAGAGAGGTTTGCGCGAAATAGAAACATAGTTGTACTGGTAGTTTGTACTTTCACACGTTTACTTAAATTAGTCTATATAGAGCTTTTAAAATAATACAATTTTTTTATCTTATTTAATCTGATTTAAGTTGTAATTTATATTTTGTTATTAGATAATAGGACGATACATTAATTTTGTGCTTAGCTACTGAGCTGTACTTAGATACTCTTAGCTGCTATCCTATGGGAACGCGGTGTGACTGAAAGTAATTGATTTCCCACCAATCAAACTCTGCTGATTACAATATAAACGACCATCATACAGCAACAGTATGGCGTCCATCGTCGATTAGATTCTGCATTATGTAGAATTTAATTTAGTAAATATTGTAATGATATGGATATCGCGGCCCTATTTAACCTAGGATTCAAGGGAAGATGATGCCGATGATGATGAAATGGGCTCGTCTTGAATTGGGCAGATTTAAATGTTGGATATGAATCTTACCAGAATAGAACCAACGTTTACAGCGCCTGTTTGCAGGAGACGACTTCACAGCATTTTAAGAAGTTAAAAGGAATCTAATCCATGGATCTGCAGTGCTGTGTAAATGTTAACAAGGGTAAGCCCATATCAGGCTGTTAGAATTAACTCGTGGATCGATGGAGTGCTCTGTATAGAGGGTGATAGTAAACTCTGAGTAGGAATTTGTGTATTATACATCGATCATGCTATATGATTAATTAAACTATCTACTGAAAACAGAAGAGTAGTAGAAACAGCTCGCTCGCTCGCTCGCTCGCTCACTCACTCACTCACTCACTCACTCACTCACTCACTCACTCACTCACTCACTCACTCACTCACTCACTCACTCACTCACTCACTCACTCTCTCTCTTTCTCTCTCTCTCTCTCTCTCTCTCTCTCAGACACATAAACATAGACTGATAGTTTTTACGTACACAACATTAAGCTCTGCGCTCACTGATACATTATATTATATCATCAGCACTCCTTCAGACCAGTGAAGTCTGTTTATCCATCCTACTGCAGCACGTCTGTCAACTCCTTCCCTCGTCTTCTTTCATTCTGTATGTCCTTCTTGCTTTTCTTTCTCCTACGCTCATTCATTTGCTCAATTTCTCGCTCATTTATTAAACATGTATTTTTTATTTATCAATTATTTCGTTCATTATTTCATTTATTCATTTATTTATTCATTCCTTATATCACTTATTTATCAAGTGATTCATTCATTATTTCAATTTTTTCAATAATTGATTTATTTACATGTATTTATCGATTGATTCCTTTAATTAGTCAATCCTTCATTATATGCCTGTACTATCACATTCAGCCATTCATTCATTCAGTCATTCATTCATTCAGTCATTCATTCATTGAACTTCTCATCAGCAACAAATCATTTATCAACTGCACGAATCAAACATGAAACTATCTTATCTGCAGCTGCCATCTCACAGAATCAAAAACTCTCAATCATGAAACATGTCACCTATCATCTCTCTCTCTCTCTCAGTCAAAAGTAGTCAAAATTCTCATAATATTATGATTACATTTTATATCACAATATCAGGTTGGCTGTATGAATACAGAATCTTGGTCATGGTCTTGGACAAAATCTTCCTGGCCTTAGCCTTGGCTTTGAGAGTCCTTTCTATATATATATATATATTGTATATAATCACCTTGGACCTGCCATTTGGCAGAGAGAGCTGACAGGTAGCTGTGTGGAGACAGATCGGCTGATAATGATATAGCAGCCGCTGATATAGCGTTGATAAACACTTGGGTGTGGCTAGGTCTATGATATTATCTGTCTCATTTCCTCTCTCTCACTCTCTCTGTCTCTCTCTCTCGCTCTGGCTCTTTCTCTCAGTCTCTCTCTGTCTCTCTCTGCCTCTCTCTCGCTCTCTATATCTCTTTCTCTCAAGTTTAATTCGCTTATAATTTACGTACAATGTAGAAACATTATGCGAGCTTCGTTTCGTTTCGAGTTGTATAAACTTATGTAATCCAAGATGATACGTAGGCTTGTCTGCGTGCGGGATTTAAATCATGCTCTATCTAAGTTAGGAAATACGTAATAGTAACAGTAATAGTAGTAATAGTAACAGTAATAGTAGTAATAGTAACAGTAATAGTAGTAATAGTAACAGTAATAGTAGTAATAGTAACAGTAATAGTAGTAATAGTAACAGTAAAAGTGGTAATAGTAACAATAATAGTAGTAACAGTAATAGTAGTAATAGTAACAGTAATAGTAGTAATAGTAACAGTAAAAGTGGTAATAGTAACAATAATAGTAGTAACAGTAATAGTAGTAATAGTAACAGTAATAGTAGTAATAGTAACAGTAATAATAGTAATAGTAACAGTAATAGTAGTAATAGTAACAGTAATAGTAGTAAGAGTAACAGTACTAGCAGTAATAGTAGTAATAGTAACAGTACTAGTGGTAATAGTAACAGTAATAGTAGTAAGAGTAACAGTAATAGTAGTAATAGTAACAGTAATAGTAGTAATAGTAACAGTAATAGTAGTAAGAGTAACAGTAATAGCAGTAATAGTAGTAATAGTAACAGTAATAGTAGCAATAGTAACAGTAATAGTAGTAATAGTAACAGTAATAGTAGTAATAGCAACAGTAATAGTAGTAATAGTAACAGTAATAGTAGTAATAGTACCATTATACAGATACAGCGCAATCACGCAGTGTTCCACAATATCTGTAGCATGCATTGTACGTTATCGATGTGGTGAAGATTAACTAACACTGAAAATTACTTGACTATCAATGTAACTGACGTAGAGAGAGATTTCGTGGATATATTGATACAGGCCTAGATCTTTTCCTTGTTTTTCGTATCATGCAGCAACATACACTATAGACCAAAGTATGCGGCACTTTTCGTAAGAGGCGACCAAGCATGAAAGGATATAGACAGAAATGTCTAGACTAAACTACGTGATATTATAGAGCGACACCGTAAGAACAAAACTTTTGTTTCCGATTAACCTGAAGTCATCCTCAAGTGAGAAACCGGGCGTTAAATATTCATTGTATTCCGTTGTATTGTATTGTATTGTATTTTATTGCATTTTATTGTATTGCGTTTTATTGTATTTTATTGTGCTGTATTGTATTGTACTGTACTGTACTGTATTATACTGTACTGTACTGCTCTGTATTTTGTTATATTTTATTTTATTGCATTTTATTGTACTACATTATATTTTATTGTGTTATGTTACATTTTAGTTTGTTTATTTGTATTTTATTGAATAAGGTCTATATTGTATTTATTGTGTTTTGTATTTTATTATACTATATTGTATTTATTGTATTTTATCGTATCATTTTGTATTGTATGGTAATCTATAGTATTTTATTGCATTATATTGTATTATATTGTATTGTTGTTAAGAGGATCAAGTTATATATGGCCGTTGTTCGTTAATTACGAGAGAGAGAGAGAGAGGGAGGGAGAGAGCTTATCCGTGACCTAATGTCGGAAAAATTAATGATTGCTTGATCATTTTGCCATTGAATATGATTTATAAGGATAGATTCGTAGTACTAATAATTTAAATAATGATAGTTTTAATTCAATTAATTGATTAAATGCTTTATTTAACTTGTTGGCATGATTAACTCGGTTAACTTCTTTTGTCTGAGTACTAAATATAGAAGTAGTAGTTGCTTTACTAAATTGTTTAGTTGAATGAGTTCTGTCTTCACATAACTTTCACATTGCAGCTCATCACGTGTTGTTGTTGCTGACCAGCTTAACTTGCTTCAATCTGCTCGACTAACATTGAGTTCACGTTGTTTCAGTTTGCAAAATGCAGCATCGGTGTGTGTTAGTTAGTTGTAGAAGTAGAACAAGCCTGGCTAGGTTTATGGCTTGCTGTCATCAACATTCAAACTGAAACTGTAAGGCTATGTGCCCATTTCTTGCAGGTATTTCGCTTTAGAACTCTACGCAGACTCTGTCAGAGTTTCCAGCCTACTTCACGTTCTCTGGGATTCTTCTTTCATAACTCGTTTCTTCAAAGTTCGAAAATTTGACTGAATATATATCAAGGACTTCAGCAATCAACTTAATAGCTTGAATCTTAATGCAATTCGAAGAAAATCTGTGAATTTTAAAGTAGACTGTCTCTCTTAAGGCACTGTGCTGTTGTAAATAATTAATGCCCATAATCCCATACCCTAATTCAGGCTGAGATCCTGTGCTTACATACGCTGCTAGTTACTACTGGATGCGATGGAGTTGGAGATAAAAGAAGAGTTTGACTCGGAGTCCTATAAGATTTCTCGCAAGAGCTCAGCTCAAGAAATCATTGACCTTGAAGATCCTCGATGGGAGAAGTTGACCGAAGCTCAGAGGTTAAAGTTGGAAGAGATCAAGAGCAAGGTGGCCACACGGTCAGCCACCTACGATGAGATTCTTGCCCTGGTGGAAGCGGAGGTGAGAGGCTTGAACGAGCTCGATAGAGATAAAGATTTGGCGAGTGATGTGGAAGATGATTCTCTGAAGAAGAGGAAGCCAGTTTATCACGACATAGAGGAAGTACACGAGCAGAGAAATCTTCTAAACAAGCCAGCACTGCAGGTTGAATCCTCCTCAGAGGCAGTCACCTCCAGTGTGGGGCCTTCAGTGGACATCAGTACACTGGCAACGATATCATCAAGAAAATTATTTCCACAGGTAGAGACTGGAACGAGAAAGCCTCTACCAGCTGAACCACGTCTTCATCTCGAAGCCACACCTCTATCGGCTCGAGTGGTTAACGAGTACCATAGCATGCCTGTCAGACCAGCCGTCAAGCCTGCTGCGCCATACGTGTTGACTCCACCCACTGAGGCCGTTGAAGTAGATTTGGACGACGACACGCCGCGCCTCCAGCACAAGGTTCATCAGAAGAGAAGAACTCTGGAGGAAGTGATACTCTATGATGTTGACACTTTCTACGAGCGACGAAGATCTAAGTCTCGTGACTCGAGGTCACGTGATTCTTCCGTGAGCTCACGAGTAGCAAGAGAGAGGCGTCAGGTAGAGGAAGAGAACGAGAGTAATGTCCCGCCCACAGAAGTGTATCCACCCAGTAATGAAGACAAGAAGAAGAAGAAGAAGCGCAAGGGACGTAGAACTAATCCTAAGATCGTTACGTACATTGTAACAAACGACGAAGCGCTGAGCAACAGAAAGCTCTCCGATAAAGACTGGTCACTGTTTCTTGCCAAACAGAGTTCAGAGCCCGTGGTTGTGCTGCCTGACTCTGAGCACACTGAGAGGGTGGTGGAGGCCAGACAGACTTCTCCTACGCCATCAGGCTACAACGATGATACTCTCCCCATCAGAAGTAAACAGGTTGATTTTGAGTCTGAGGTTAATACAGGATCATCAACAGATACCAGAGCTAAAGACAGCGTTAAGAAACAGCGAAGACGACGAGGACCCAAGAAGATGACGTACATTGTAACGTATGACAGCTGGCCAACTCGCAAGGGATCTCCGCTGCCCATGAGGTCGAATCTGAGAGGCAAGATTGAATTTAAAAAAGATAAAAATATCGTTAGAGATCCTGAAAAATTGCCTAATGAAATTTACGAAATTGAAAAGATGTTTTCGCCTAAAATCGAAGATGTTGCTGTTGACTCCAATGCTAATTCAACTGTGCCAGACTTTTATGTCAATTCAGATTTCGACATGACGAATAACTCTGCTACTGAGAGTATAGTGGATACTAAATACAGTCCGGTAGTTTCTAGGACTGAGTCCAAAGCTCCTGGATCTCACACCACCAACATCTACACGCCTCCGCCTGAACAATTCGTAAGGGAGAACGTTGCCAGTCAACCACGTCCAGACACAGTCAAGTACGTCCTGCTGCTAGATAAGCCTGAGGAAAAGGGAGAGGTTACAGTTGACGATAAAGCGGAAGACTACGAGAATTGGTCCGACGTGGAGTTCTATGGTAAACCAAAGCATAAGATACAGGAAGATATGCATTTCACTGTAGATTATTCGTCTGGGGATGATTATGAGCATGAGCGAGAAAAGAGGCACGATCAATCATTGTTAGTTGAACAAACCAGCTTCCAGACACGCAGGTTCCACACTGACATAGACGCTTATCTTGATGGAGGTCGAACATTGAAGGAAACCAACATAGATGAAGAAATAGAGAAAATGTTGCGAGAACAGTCAACACATGCTGACTCAGAGGTTGAACCCTTGCCCTTGATCACTAGATCTGAACACGATACCATTCAGTCATCTGTAGCCATGAATAAAACGACTGAAGATGAGCCTGTAATTTTGGAAACTATTCAACCAATTCTACCACTTGAACCCAAACCGAAATCAATAACGTACATTGTGCAATATAAACAAAATACCATTGTCCAGCCAATGGGCAAATATAGAAGAAAACAGAAAGCAAAGACGGAAGTAAAAGTTGTAATTCTGCCACAAAGACAGGAAGCTGTGCCATCGATAGGTATTCTAGAAGAATCACAAGCTGTGCCTGAGGCCCATTCACCACCTGAATTGCCTGCCTTAAGAGAGATTAAAGGCAAGCGCCGAAAACTTCCAAAAGAAGTAACTTATATAGTTAATCATGGAAATCCGTTTGTAGATGTGCCTGTTGGAAAATTTTCAAGGTCTAAGAAAGTAAGAAATCTACGTATTGAACCTTCTTCCCCTCAAGAGTCCGTATATTCCTCGAGAGTGCAAGTTGAACAATCCTTGCCAGCGCCTCTCTCAACTGCAGAAAGCAGAGAACTGCCTCTGAAGGCTTCAAAAAATAAAGTTAAAAGCAGAAGGGATCTTGAGATGGTTACATACGTCATCAACCATGACAACCAATACATTGATTGGCCATCAGGTAAATTTGCAAGATCTAGACGACTGCCTCCCAGGTCAAGAATTAGGCAAGATAAACATATTCAGAGTGCAACTTGTGAAGTTCAACCTTCTCCCGCAGTAGAAGTGGAAGTTCGAAAGGGAAGAAGAAGAGTTCCCAAGGTGGCGACATTTGTCGTAAACTACGATACTCCTTATGTTGATAAACCACTAGGTAAGTATAGAAGGTCTAGCAAGGTGTTCAAGCCAAGCATGATCTCTGCACAGCCCAGCAAACTGACTGATAGCGTTGCGACTGAGAGACCTTCAGAGGAACTGATGATTGCTACGATGACGGAGTCTCAATTAGAATCACCAGATTTAGAAACGGCAAAGAGAAAGTCACCGAGGAGTAGAAAGACGCCAAAGATAGTGCACTACACTGTTCAGTATGATAAACCTTATATTGACAAACCTCGGGGACCATACAGAAGAAGTCTGGCCAGGACTCAGCCAAGTCGACAACAAGATTTGACTCAAAGTCCAATCTCTTATTCAATAGAGGGACAGACACCTGGTGCAGATATCGAGGCACAGTCAGGGGTTGCCACTATCACAGGTAGAAAATCAAAGAGACAACCCTATTCTGTCGAGTATGTTGTTCAGTACAATGAACCATTCCCTGTGAAACCTGCCGGAAAATATCGCAGAAAGATGAATCAGGGTATACCACGCAAAATTGCACCGAAGGAGATTGAAGCAAAGCATTTGCACACGGATCTCTCTGAACCTCAAAGAGTTGATATGAGAGTCGGCGACTACAGTACCGATGCCGTCAATGAAGGCAGACTACAAATAAAGGGAGGAAGAGTAAGAGAGAGAAAGTCTCGCAAGATTCCCGTCACTATGACGTACGTTGTGACGTATGATCGACAGATAAAGCGAGATCTGCCTGAGGAAGATCAATACACGGGTGTTAAAATAAGAAACTGGAATCTGAGACAAAGAACAACGGAAATGAACCTCCCTGAGACAGTTTCTCCTCGGGCGGAAATTCGAGCTCAGGATGTTCAGAATGCAAAGCCGGAAAGCAGAAAGTCGAAGCAAGCTGCTGTGGTGGATACCGTGAACATCAAGTATGAGGCTAGCATTAATTCTGGGAGCTCCGATACACAACGTTATCAAGTTAGCAGACCCACATATGCAGTAGCAACAGAATATGAACAAATCCAGAGATCGGAATACAGCGCTGACGAACCATATAGAGGGCGTAAAGCATATGATCCTGCCGTGTCAAGAGCTCCCAAGTTGTCTTCATATGTTGAACAACTAGCTGTAAGTCCCAACTCATCAGCTGAAACTCGTACTTCAACAGTATTCTCAACAGATACCAAATCCTCCACTATTAGACAGGAGATTGCAGCATCACCAATAGGTGGAGGGGTTCCTGTAGCAAGGCATGTTAAGCGAAAATTTAGCGATGCACGAAGTTCACCACCTCAAAGTCCAAAATTTGCTCATAACGTAACGTACGTTGTGACGCACGATACTCCCTCCAGGTACATCCACTGGGATATCAAAGCAAGGAAACTAAGAAGGATGAACAAGAAGATGAGTTCACATTCTGGATACACTGCAAGTGCTGAAGATGAGGTTGACAGGTCTGATACAGATCGGAGGAAGAAGTTTGGAATGCACACTCAGGCATCCTACACCCCTCAGGCAAGATCAGAAGCGGCCTCTGAGGTCATTCCAGAATCATCCAGTCTGGAATTCCCGGTTGCTATGCCACAGGACTCGAAGAAGCTCTCAGGGTGTGAGCCATACGTGGTGACATACCAGGTGAACTGTGATCTGCCACCAAGAAGAAGAGAGTGGGACATTAAGACAAAGAGAAAACGATCTGTGGTAGTGAAACAGAAGCCTGGTAGAAAAGCTAAAGCACCACAGACAATGACCTACCAAGTGACCCATGATATACCTAGCAGATATAAAGATTGGGATCTGAAGCTGAGCAGAGGGTCTTATTCTCTCAGAAAACAGAAAGTTATTGCAGACATCGATGAACCTGTGATGCATGAAACTGTGACCATACCAGAGCGTCACTCTCCCAAGGTAGCGAGAGCAGCTGTTACAGTACTTCCTGCTGTCAACTTTGTGGAGGAGAGCAGGCCAGTCTACAGTGGTGAAGTGGATGTGGAGCCAGAACAGCTTGAACTACGGAGTGGAGTAACTTCTGTCAAAATGCCAGTTGGTGCGGAACTAGTCTATCAAAATCAGGAGCAAGAAAGAGCTTCACAAAGAGAACGAAATGGTGGCTACCAGGCAAGAGTGGGAAGAGATTATTTGCAGGGCAGATCATCAGAACCCTCTGATCTACGTCATAGATACTACAGAGAGAGAATTGAGCCTGAGCTAGAAAATAATTACGAGTCATTGTACGACAGTGATGTAGATAATGTGCCATACGCTGATCCGCGTGATTTTAGAGTCCACATTGATTCTGATTATAACTGGCATCTTACTGATATTAGGAGAAGCTATCGAAGTGAAACTCCTCGAATCGATAGGGACTACTACTCTAGAGATGGATATGAAATTCCACAAAACAACAGAATAGCAAACTCAGAGATCTACACTTTGCCTACAGTGGATGAGAGAGTTAACGCTGAAGAAACTGAAGTTGAAGTTCATCCACCAAAGGTATCTGTATCAGAGAGAGTTGACTACAGCATCAGGACCAGTGATGCCACATGGATCATAGAGCAGCCTGTCATAACTACTACCAGAACTGTGGATGTGGCGCCAGTGCTTGTATCGCAAGCTTCCACTCCTCCAGATATTGTTGATCAATCACCTAGTGGGGATATGTCCTACACATCCAGCTATCAGCTGGAACCCACTCCTCAGTCAATCACCTATACTGTGCAGTACGACGAATACAAACCTCGCAGAGAATGGGATATAAAGACGCTCAAACCGCGCAGTACCACCTCAGTTGTGAAGAGCAAACCAGGTGCAAAGTTGAAGTCCAGCGGAGTCAAATCAAAGAGCAGGAGAGTACCAGAGACAGTGACGTACCACGTCACGTATGACGTCAAGCCATCGCAACCATCAGTCAAGCAATCCTCCGGTGATACAGAGGTTCAAGTAGCTTCATACAAAAAACCTGTAGTAGCCACATTGAGCTCTGACGAAACTACCACCCGCAAGATACAAAGAGATGAACCCGGAAATGAATGGGACGTGGGAATTAGAACTCCTCCACCTGAGTTTCAGGATAAACGATTCCAGGTTGGTCTTCAGACTGAGTCCACTCCTGCAAGATCTGATATTCCTCCACTTCCCGTTGTGGACGTAAAGCAGCCTCAATCCGTAACATATCATATCACATACAACCTGCCTAAACCTAGAAAAGAATGGGATATTAAAGTAAAGAGCCGAGCGAAGTCTGCCACCGTTAACAAGCGTGCTGAACCTAAAGTTTTTGGTGACGAAACTGAGGCAGTCCACACAGCTACAGTGAAAGAAGAGTCGATTCCATCTCCAGTGTCCGTAACGTACGAAGTCAATTACGGTTTACCGCAGAAGAGAAAGGAGTGGGACATACAGGTAAAATCTAAGCCTAGACCTACGGTTAAAAGTAGGTTCAATAAAGAAAGTGAAGTTCCAGTTACGTCTGGCGCCACTAAGACTAAGTCACTTCAGAGACCCCCTGAGTGTGTGACGTACGAAACTAAATATGATCTGCCACAGAAAAGGAGGGAATGGGACATTAAGGCAAGAAAGCGCAGCTCTAGAGTCCAAGTAGTTTATCAGCCCCCAACAACAGGAGCTGCTGTAGATGAAGACAATGAGGAGCGGCCACACTTGCAAAAAAAGAAAGCAGCTGTAGAAGTGGAGTATCACGTGACTCACAGAACTCCACGTGTATACAAACAGTGGGATATTTCCTCTAAGAAGTCGTCGTCTGGAAGAAAGAATGTTGTCGAAGAAATTCCTGAACGGGATTATCCAACAGAACCAGTGGAAGCTGGAAGAACAATTGAGTCTTCAGTCACTTATGTAGTTGATCACAACGTTGAAGCTCAGAACACATGGCAGAACAGAAAGAAGAAAAAAGTCAAACCAGACAGAGCAAAGAAATCAAAAGATGTGAGGTCAGAAGAGCTTGAACAGGGCGGTGATGCGAGTGTTGATACCCCCACGCTGGTGATTCCTCTGCGTAAATCTGATGCTGACGCCACAAAAGCTGTTACAATGACCTATCTGGTGAACCATGATGAACCGACCGTGTGGAAAGAGTGGGATATCAAAGTGAAGAGAAATAAGAACAAAGTTAAGACTAAAGTTTCAGATAAATACATGAAAGTTGATTACGAAGCAGATTGTAAAGCTAAATCAGTGGAGCCTGCACGCGATATAAAGATTCTGGTGGAGCAGCCAACACCTATGGTATACGACGATCAAGAATTGGACGAGGCACACCACCCAGCACCTGTTGTTGTGACAGCTCGTCCAGTGGTTGCTACTGATGTGGAAGTTCCTTACCAGTCCCATGTCAATGTCAAGTACGATGTAGAGTTTGAGCAGCTGACGGCTTCAGCTGCTGACACAGGCCCCACGTATCATGCAGCTGCAGCTGCATCAAATGAAGCAGAGGTGACAGAAGCTAATCTGGAGTCCATTGCAAAAGTTGCGGTTCCTAAATATAAGCCATCATTAGAAATAAATGAGCGGCCATCCTATCTGGAAACAAACCTCGATGATGTTATAGTCGCCGTTGAGAAGCCTAGGACAGGAAAGAGAGTAAATATGGCCTCTAGAGATATAAATGTAGCACGTGGTTTCGATGATACTTCGATTTATGTTGATAATTCCAACGTTAAAATGAGAGAAGAGGAACCTGCTGTTATCTCACCTTCAACAGAGATGACAGTTAAGGGTGAAGATGTTGCAGACGATTCAACAAATCATCACACGGTTACTTATAAAATAAACTACGATTCGCCAGTTCATTACAAAGAGTGGGACTTCAAAATGAGAAAGCAAGCTTCTACTACACAGAAGTTTAAGAAAGAGAAAGCATCAAGCGACGTTGTGTCTAGCGAAGAGGTTGATGTTGACTCAGACGTCAACGCAAAAATGACGGCTATAGTATTTCCTCATACTGTTACGTATAAGGTTAACTACGGTTCCTTACCAACTCGTAAAGAGTGGGATATACACGCACCTTTGAGTAAGACTAAGAAGGCTGCTGATAAAAATTTAAAAACAGAAAATAATGTTGAATGTTCACCGCACCCTGCATCAGAAGAATATCCTGAGGTAGGCAGGGCCTTAGAGCATCGCACTGAACCACAGTCTGTAACATTTCTTGTCAAATATGATCTACCAATCTCTAAATCATCTAAGAGAGTCAAGCAAACATCAAGTGACCGTGAGATGATGCCGCAGACTGAAGAACATCCAGAAAAGTTGGATGATGAACCTGAAAAAATAAAATCTAGAAAGAAGAGACCCTCGTCTTCAAAGAAACAACCACAAACCATGACGTTCATCGTGAAGTACGAAATGCCTTTGGTTTCTGAAGCGAATGATGATGAGCAGAAAACTGGAGGCGACATCGACATCGTGCCGATTTCAGAGTTTTCGTCAGAGGATTTGCTGGGTGAGTCGATCAACGTAGAGATTCCGGCAGTGGAAGTGGTGAAAGCGAGTCGTCATGAATCCGGTGATAAACTCCAGGAGACCGTTACCTACGTCGTCAACTATCAGCTGCCCAAGATTGTAACCAAACAGGACAAGGAGTTGAAGTTGAGAATTGATGCACCGCAGCCAGCAGTATCGGGCGATGCGGCAGAGACTCCCAAGATCAGGGAATGTGACGATGTTAATCTGGCACTGCAGGGACCAGGTACCTACTTCTCTGTAGCACAGCCGAGTCCTGAGGTGGTCACAGTGGCGCCAATGCTGAGCAAAGCTCCTTCAAAGAAGAACAAAGAAGTGCAGGAAGTTACCTACACCGTTACCTATGATGTAATCAAGAAGAAGAAGCCAAACAAGAAGCCAGAAAAGGAAGAGAAAGTAAGAGAAATGAAGGCTTCTCCTCCTCAAGATGTGTCAGTGGTTAGCGAACAAATACATCCAGTAATACCATCTGCAGAGCCTTTGGAAATAGTAGAAGATCTTTCCATTCTCTCTTCTCAAGTTAAACACGAGTACACGGTTGATATGACTGTGGAAACATCGCCAGATTTACAAGCAGAACTTTTGAGTGATGAAGAGATTACTCAGCCAGATATCAGTGAATTCTTAATTGAAGACAGGAGAGAAAAGGAAATCGATGTGAGGTTTGAGGAAGAAGAGCATCCACCTGGAAGAGTGGATAACATGGATCACAATGTCTACATTAGTTCAGCCAGTGACGAGGTTATCGTAGAAGCTCCTGAGATGTTTACTGACATCCCACAAGCTCAAGATCGAATCAAACCAAACGATGAAGTGACAAATCTTGTGCTACCTCCTGAGTTTCTTATTTCCAATATACGGACTCAGACTGACGTTGTCGTGGTTGACGTACTACCAGAGCCAGCTGTCGAATCAAACGTTCTTTCAGTTGTAGATGACATAAAATGCCCAGATCTAGATGAACCTGTTTTAAATGAGCATAGTGTTGATGTAACTGTTGATAGCAGTCAGACTGTTGATGATTTACCTGATTTTAGTAAACCTGACTCTACCACATGTGTTGTAGATAAGAGCACAGCAGTGATCATCAAACCCTCTGCCTTGGACCTACAGGTTGAGCCCCAGTCTCTTCATAATGGTCTCGGTGAAGTGGAGGAGTCTAGGCGTGGCGTGAAGCAGTCAGACACGACCAATGTGGCTGTGGTGGAGCCAGCCAGACCCGAGCAGGAGACGGTGGAGGTGCTCAAGATCTTAGTGCCTCTCATTCAGTCTGGATCAATCAGAAACTACAGATCTTCGTCCTCATCCCCTCCACCCGTCACCAAGGTCAACACTGACCCTCAGCAGTCCCCTGCTGGTGTTAACACAAGCACCCAGTCTAACATAGCGGTGGTTGAACCGAGCGATACAAGCGAGCAGCCGGTGGAAGTCCTGAAGATCCTTGTGCCTCTCATGCAGTCCGGGACTCTCTACCGATCCAAATCCTCTCCACCTCCTGCCACAAAGGTCACCTACATAGTCCAGCACGAGAGTCCCACGTCCAATAGGTCCTCCCTCTCTCCACCACCCGCACAGGAGTCTCTCTCCAGGAGCGAAGAGGATCTCGGATTCAGTTGTTTCGGTCGCAATTCCTTTCGCAAGCCAATCAAATTCTCTGAGACTGTTTCTCGCTCAGGGAACAAGCCAGTGATGGCAGTGCCTCCCAGCATCAGGAGCAAGAGTGAGAACAGGTGCATCCTCGTCAGACTGGCCGGGGACGATGTCGTCCCTGAACCCCCGGCAGCCTTCGAGGACCTCAAGCCCTGCTCTCGCCACTTCGTCGTGGTTGCCATTGACTTTGGCACGACGTACAGCGGATACGCCTTCCGCTTCACTAGGGATTCCGGCGAGAGCGTCCACATCATGCGCCAGTGGGAGGGCGGGGATCCCGGGGCATTGGACTTCAAGACCCCCTCCACCCTGCTGCTGACTCCTGAGGGAAAGTTCCACTCGTTTGGATTCACTGCGAGAAATTTCTTCCATGATCTGAACCCAGAGGAGGCGAAGAGATGGATGTACTTCGAGAAGTTCAAGATGGCGCTACACTATAATGCGGTGAGTTATACTTCAGTTAATATTTACAATTATAAATATAGAATTTATATTATTACATAATATTGTTATCATTTATTTCTTGAGACGAAGATATATATTAAATATACGTTATCATTTTTATAATACACTCTCAGACTGCTTTTTATATAAATTCGGATGAAGTACATCTTTATTTGTTATATAATTTACATTAATTATTAAGAAAATTATAAAATAAAATAAATACATTGAAATGGCTTATCATCACTCGCCCATTCGAGCTAATTACGATGTAAATTATTATGAAATGCAAATAATTACAACACATGTTACAGTTTGTTCAGCTTCTTCTTCTGTCTCTTATTATACTTATGTATTAAAGTTATTATATTTATGTATGCATGTTATTGTATTTATGTATTTATGTTAGCCTTTACAAGCAATGTCTAAATGGAATCACTGTAATAAACGAAGTCCGCACCTATCTAAGAGGCGTTCAACGCAGATATTGAGTAAAGGTAACCACACAGCCTCTCTATGCATCGCATTAGAGAGCTCTGGATCCCTGTTGTATTTTATACGCTGCTGATCAATTGGCAAGCGTTTAGCCCTGATCGGTGCCCTAAACCTGCCATTTCATCGCAATAGTGGAACAGAAAATCTAGTATAGACCAACTAGAAGCCTGTCGTATTAGCTCACTTTGTGTTGCAGGTTTGTTGTTTGCAGAACTTTGTTTTTTCCGTGAGGATTGCATTATAGTGAAGGTTATGGGAATGTCTGCAGCGGTATGGCATTGTAGCATTCCTGCATTACATGTAGAGCACTGAGGCATATTGTGGCACTGTAGCATTGGAGCTCTCATTTAAATCTATCAGCAGCAGCTGATGTGTTAACGGCTTGCCTGCCGCAGCTGATCTCGCTGTCTACAGCAGATTTTGTAGATTTATTTACAGTAGATTTATTTGCTACTTTCATCTTCTGTCAAAGATTTTATTTCATCGGTTTAATGGTATAATGATGATAAAATAAAATCATGTAGAAGATGAGTCTATGAAAAATAGACACAAGTAAGAATAAGCAAAGTATTATCGAGTTATTTATCACTCGATCACACCAACATGTACAACTGCTAGACCGTTTCCAGCAATCTTTTGTGATTTTATTTAACTAACTCCCGCCCATCATAACATGAGACCACTCGTGCGGATTTACTCTTATGATTTGTTTTGAACCTTCAGTAGATATCATTGAAAATGATTCACAGAGATAAATGGTGTGATATTTACAACAATTTCTTGAGTTACTTTCTATCGCTCAAATCTTTTGTCGACCCCGGTTAACTGGAGTTAAATGAATTCCCGCAGTGGAAGCCTTGAAGTTCTCTAATCTCTGTTTCCACACTTGATTTATCAGCGGAAGCGGGCTGTGTGATACCACAGTCCCAAGAGCTTTGCTTATTAGTTCTGTTTATATAAAACATCAAAACAAATTTTTATTCTTTGTTCAAGTTCTTAAAAGTAGAATCCCAATAAGAAGCCTGTGCAATAAAACAGTTAGTACTCAGATTAGAGCCAAATCCAAACCGAGGAACAAGCTAGTAGCTAACAAGAGGAGCAAATCCAACATTCAGAGAATCAGACTCTAGTTACGCTGAGTTACCTAACAGAGCACCAAATGTGCCAGAAATGTGCAAAGAATCCAACTACTGTCGTTAGTTACTTTATTTTTCACGCAGCACAAAACCTGTGCTAGAAATGTGCTATTGATAAAGCCGTTGCCAGTAGTTACGTTGTATTACGTGACGTAAACAATCTCGCAGAAAACTTCTGCTTTCCCTCATCGGCTATAATTACCTCAAAACTCTTACCACCGCGGAATAGAGACAGGCCGGAGTATCCCTGTCAGCCATCTTTGCAGTGTATTCTGTCTTCAGTGCAAGTAAAAATCTACATAAATTAATATGGTTTTTGTCAAATAAAAAGTAGGAAATATATTACTTTATTTTTTGTTACGTTATATAGCAGCAGTTTGTTAAAAGCAGTGCAAAGCAATGTTAAGCAATGTTATGAATTAAAAGGCAATGCAAAGCAATACAGCCTATGATCTGTAAGCTGCACTGCTATAATATGCACTGCTTAGCATTCCATTGAGAGAGAGAGAGAAAGGGAGAGAGAGAGAAAGAGAGAGAGAGAGGGGGAGAGAAAAACAAAGAGAGAGAGAGAGGGGAGAGAGATCATTCCATTGATCTTGAATTCCCTGGATTATTCTGCCAATCAGTGACACCTGGGATCACTGTGTCTGTATGTGCTTTACATTGTACTGATTTTCTGGATTTTGGATTTTACACCGTTTTTGGACCTTCTTTTTGCTCGCCGGCTTGATTTTGACTCAATAGTGCTCGATGTTGTCATTGATGACTGTAGCACTCTAATTTTTATTTCTATTATCATTATTGTTATTTTTATTACTATTATTATTATTATTATTATTATTATTATTATTATTATTATTACTATAATTGTTCCTCTGTCACAGGATCTCAACAGTGACACTGAGGTGACCGCGAGTAACGGGCAGCGTGTTCCAGCTCTTACGATCTTCTCATTGGCTCTCAGGTTCTTCAGAGACCACGCCCTACAGGAGCTGTCAGATCAGTCCTCCACACCCCTAGTGGACGACGACATCCAGTGGATCATCACTGTTCCAGCTATCTGGAAGAGTCATGCCCGCCAGTTCATGCGCAGAGCGGCTTATCAGGTAGCGACCGAGCTCTCAGAGCGGTAGCTCTCTGGGTTTAAATCTCCTCCAAGCCGAGAGTTATTTAAATCTCGTAAAGCTAATGTTAGCGTCAGTTTCCTCACTCGAAAGCGATGTCAGTATGGGTTAACCCAAGAGTCGAACCGAATTAAGGTTAACAGAATTCGAATTTATGTTCGAAGTTAATTACATCAACTGATCGATATATTGATCTATTGATTGATCGATTGATTTATCAGGCAGGCATAGCCTCTCCAGACAATCCCACTCAGCTGATGATATCCCTGGAGCCAGAGGCTGCGTCCATATCAGTCAGGCGAGAGAAGTTCCAGGAACTCCTCCCAGAGTCCATGCACCCATTGGCCTACATGAGAGCTAGGCGGAGTCTAACTCCTGGTAGGCGGAGCCAGACGCCTGGTAGGCGGAGTCAGACGCCAGGTAGGAGGAGTCAGACGCCAGGTAGGAGGAGTCATACACCAGAGCGCAGTAGACGTCATAGTGAGCCGAGGACAGTGGGCGGAGCTAAACAGGGTGTGTCTTGAGATATGTAAATGTAATGTAACTCTAACAAGTCATCAGAGTCAATATATTTAAAAAATCAGAATTGTAAGCCTGCGGGTACAAAGTACTGCAATACTCATCAAAATTATTCTCATAGTAAAATTCATATTACAATAGACCACCACTACCTCCACCACCATCATCATCATCATCATCACCGTGGTGGTGATGATGATGATGACCACTACCACCACCACCACCTCCACCTCCACCACCACCATCACATTCATCATCATCACCACCACCACCACCACCACCACCATCATCACCACCACCACCACCACCACCATCACCATCATCATCATCATCATCATCATCACCACCACCACCACCACCACCATCATCATCATCATCATCATCTTCCCTTGAATTCCAGTTTAACTAGGGTCGGGATAGGAATAGACCAATAAAAATGCAAATCTTACCCGCTGAAAGCAGTCTATGGAGATTTACAGCTACTATACATGTAGATGGGATTGCTTTTAGCCGGTAAACTTTGCAAACTGACATTACAGGATCACGTGAAACATGTCAGCAACATGGCGCTATATAAAGCCTGCTTCCCGTTGTTCGTATTGTTAGTTTTAAATAGCTGTTTAGTATGAGCTAAAAATAACCTCAAATAATAACTAGTATATCAAATAAATGACACAACACTATGCATGTCCAGTCAAACTGGTTGATAACGTCCCTGACATTGCCGTAGGTCGAGAAACCGAACGTTAAATTCTTATTTATTTATTGATTAATTGATTGATAAAGTAACTTAGAAACTGTTCGATTAGGTCGTTCAGTATGACGTTTTGTTAGAATAATAGTTGTAAAATGCGCTTATAAAATACTTTCTAAATCTTTAAATGAATCCATTGACAGACTATTAAGTGACTTGCCGCAGTATGTAGTATAAGATATATGTCCATGACAGACTCGAGCAGACCTGAGCCTATACCGGTGATTGGCTGGTCTAGCGGAAGTCTCGAGGTACCCGGCTCTGCTTCACCTATCTATGCTGACGTCACAGTGGGTCAAGAGGTCAATGTCGCCGGTATGCGCTTGCTAGTGCAATTCTTTATCAATTGAACCAAAAATTTTAAAATCAATTAATTGTTAAATCAATTAATTCTTAAACTAATTAATTCTTAAATCAATCACTTCATTTTTAAAGCAATAGTTTCAATTCATTCTTAATCAATAAGTTCTTAAATCAATTTGGATAATTTTTGTATCCAATAACTCTTAGTCAATTATATTTTAAATCTATTTTTCAAAAAATCCAGATTCATTCGTAACAGTTACTGGGTCTGGTTGAATGGTAGCAATTGATTGACTGAACTGATAACTCATTGTTGGATTGTTTGTTTGATTGATTAATTGATAGGTTAATTGATTGATAGATAGATAGATTGATTGATTTATTGATTGATTGATATATTGATTGATTGATTGTTCGTTGGATTGATTGATAGATTGATTGATTGATAGATTGATGGATTGATTAGTTGATAGATTAATTAATTGATAGATAGATTGAGGATGGCAAGAGGGGATCCACCTCACTATTAAATATTTTCACCCAGGATTAAATGGTAATTAATCCACCTAACTGAGGAAGGCAACGGGAAACCACCTCAGAAGCCATATTTTCCCCAAGCTATAGGCTACATAAGATATGGATAAGGCATAGACTTTGTGAAGGGATTAACTTGTAGATCTAGGGAGTGCTCTTATGGAGCGAGAAAACAGACTTTGAGTATGAATATGTACCTTGAACCTGCCACTTGGCAGTGCACTGAAGAAGAAGAGATAGACAGATTGATTTATTGACTGATTTATATATTGATTGATTGATTGTTTGTTGGATTCATTGATAAATTGATTGATTGATTGATTGATGGATTGATTAGTTGATAGATTAATTGATTGTTGGATAGATAGATAGATTGATAGATTGATATATTGATTGATTGATTGATTGATTGCAGGCACTAGGTACATGATAGTGGACTGTGGTGGAGGGACTGTTGATATCACAGTGCACGAGATACAGGCTAATGACGGGTCGTTGATAGAGATACACAGAGCTACTGGAGGTCCCCATGGATCTATAGGTATCTCTCTCTCTCTCTCTCTCTCTCTCTCTCTCTCTCTCTCTCTCTCTCTCTCTCTCTCCCTCTCCCTCGCTATTCTGCCTCCCTCTCCCTGTCTCGTATGGGAAATTGTTGATGAATACCCGGACTAGTCACCGCTTACACACATGCAGCTGTTAACAGTTCAGTTCTCAAGTCGTTGCCTGCCTGTATTTTGTTGTTGCTCTCAGGAGTGGATGAGGAGTTTGAGCGGCTGCTGGTCGAGATCTTTGGCTCGGACTTCATCGACGAGTTCAAGCTGCGCCGCCCCGCGGGGTGGGTGGACCTCATGATGGCCTTCGAGTCCCGCAAGAGAGCGGCCGACCCTAACCGTCCTAAGCCCCTCAACGTCTCTCTGCCCTTCTCCTTCACTGACTACCACAAGAAAACCAGGGTACGTCCAGCTACTGGGTGTCTATCTAAGGTAGAGAGATATTTGGATAGATAGAAAGATAGATAGAAATTGTCTGGAGCCAGTTGCGAAGTCGGTAAGATACTCGACCGCAGATCAGTGTATGCGGGGTTAAAATCCTGGGCTCGCCCGTCGCTGACATCGCTTTGAGTGAGGAAACTGACTTTAACCTTAGCTTTACCAGTTTTTAGAGCAAGCATAGAGAAGAGAGAGTAGTCTAGAGCTAACGTGTGGCTTCGACATCATAGCCGTATATTTGTGTAATAATTGTCTTTAATTATTTAATATAGTGCAACCACTGTAACAGTACGGCAGTTGTCGATTATTGCACATTGAAGCAGATATTTGTAACATTTATTTTCCAGATAAAGTTGTACCTGGATGCACTCTAAATGTATCTTTACGTGTTAAGCTTATCACAAAACCTTCTTTATAATGTAACATACTTTGTAGAGTATTTACTGTAATTGACTAGTAATTCAATTGCATTACTTGACTGCTTGACTTGATTAATTGATTGATTGATTTACAATTGGAACTCGAATCTAATATAAAAGCATAGATCTTGGAATGTGTAGAACTGCACTGTGGACGTGATGATAAACAAGCTGGGCAGTAAAGGGTTAGCTTGGACCCAGCAGGGCATGCTGAGGTTAACCCATCAAGCCATGGAGGATCTCTATCAACCCACGCTCTCTAAGATCATCGGCACCATTGACCAAGTCATCTCCAGCCCCAGGGTCTCAGGTA
The DNA here is from genome assembly GCA_905160935.1 of Enchytraeus crypticus. Classification (NCBI taxonomy): domain Eukaryota; kingdom Metazoa; phylum Annelida; class Clitellata; order Enchytraeida; family Enchytraeidae; genus Enchytraeus; species Enchytraeus crypticus. Next base: position 136,561 of record CAJHZI010000237.1, on the reverse strand, counting down.
TGTATCACTGTCTCAGTTAGTTTAGCGTCCGTTACATCGCTTGAAGTAGACCTACACTCAACGTACGATCTCTACTTCACTGCTGGACTAACGACTACGTGATAATGTGTTTCGTGAAGTTATTTCATTCTCTACAGAACGTTCTACCCTTGTATAACACTCTTTTAGAACATACCACACGTATGTAGAACATGACATAATGTAAGTCTATGTAGAACATGACATATAGTGCTCCAGTCTGTCATAGACAAACATCTTATACTACATACTGCGACAAGCCATCTAGTAATCTGTCAATGAAGATTTGATTCGTTTGTAGATGCACTTAGAAACTAGTTTATGAGTGCACTACTGGTCTATGTAGTGCTCAATATTGTCATGGATGACAGTAGCACCCTGATTGTTGTTATTATGACAACTGTCTATAACATTGGTGTTATTATGACATCGTTGTTATTGTCTATTATTACTACGACACTGTGTGTTGAGCAGGTATCAAGTACTTGTTTCTGGTGGGCGGGTTCTCAGAGTCAGCCATGCTTCAGTCAGCTGTGCGCAAAGCCTTCAGTCACAGAGTCAAAATACTGATACCTTATGACGTCAGCCTCGCTATACTGAAGGGTATCTAGTAATTAATTAGTTGATTAACGTATTGATTGATTGATTGGTTGATTGATTGATAAGTCTATTGGACCCACACTCTGCCCATCGGATTGGATTTGGTACCATAATGCTCAAAGTTGTCATGGACGACAGTAGCACTCTAACTCTGTTGTTGTTGTTGTTGTCTCGACATGAACCGACAACTAAAGCTCATTTTCTTTAATTCCTAATCTTTCGACAGGTCTCCAGGCTATTGCATCGTCTTAGCCTTTTGTTCATTGCTCGTCGACTTGGCTTTGGTTCTCTAGTGCTTGATGTTATCATTGACGACAATGGCACTCGAATCGCAGGTGTAAGTTGATTGACTTTCTAATTGATAGACTGATCTATTAATTAATTGATTGATTGACAGGAGCGGTCAGCTACGGGTTTGAATTAACTGATTGAGTGATTGATTTATTGATTGACACATGAGCGGTAAGCTGCGGCTGTGAATTAACTGATTGATTAACTGATTGATTGATTAATTGACACAGGAGCGGTAAGCTACGGGTATGAATTAACTGATTGATTGACTAACTGATTGATTGATTGATTGACAGGTGCGGTAAGCTACGGGTGTGACCCCTCAGTAGTGACTCAGAGGAAGTCTAGACTGACGTATGGGGTAGCGGTACAGACTCCTTTCATCAGAGGGCAGCACCCCAAGTCGAAGCTGATCGTGAGAGAGGGGAGGGAGTGGTGCTGTGACGTGTTCGACACCCTCGTGCTCACCGACCAGGCGGTCACTGTGGGAGAGACCGTCACTAGGCACTACTGCCTCATCGACCCTGATGTGCCCGCTGATCAGCTCCAAGGTAGAAAATAAAGCTCATAGTCTTAACCATAGATATAATAGAAGAAGATACACCACAGCCTATAAAATGATGGCGACTTTTTATTCACTTCCGGTTCGATGATAATTCACTGAAAGCCTATTAAAAACAATTAAAAGACTTAATTATTAACAGAGTTTCATCAAAATTTAATTAATGTAAACAAAGGAGTTTATTTGTTACCATGGGACTATATTGCAGTTCTTGTTACTGAATCTTCTAGTTCTCCCTAGTACTACGTTGATCTTAACATTATTCAATCAATCAATAAGAGTTTAACGTCCGGTTCCTCGCCATAAGTCAATGTCAGAGACGTCTCTTGCAGACTCTACACAAGCAGGCGCCAAAGCACCACACGATGACGACTGAGTACACTGAGACCAAGGTATAAAATAGAGCTCGTGGTCTTTACTTTCAGTTACTGTTTACTTTCAGTCTTGCTCGCTCAGTCGTATAACTAGCTCACTGAGTTTTGTCTCTATCCATAGCTCACTATGACTTATGTCTCTATCCCTAGCTCACTGAGTTTTGTCTCTATCCCTAGTTCACTATGATTTTTGTCTCTATTTCTAGAATTTGTTTTATTTTGTCTCTATCACCTAGAATTCGTATACAGCCTGTGTGACGTCAGAGCTCAGTATGTTCTATCATATGACTGTTGTTATAGCCTGTGTGACGTCAGATCTCAGTATCTTCTGTCATATGGCTGTTGTTACAGCCTGTGTGACGTCAGATCTCAGTATCTTCTGTCATATGGCTGTTGTTACAGCCTGTGTGACGTTAGAGCTCAGTATCTTCTGTCATACATATGACTGTTGTTACAGCCTGTGTGACGTCAGAGCTCAGTATCTTCTGTCATACATATGACTGTTGTTACAGCCTGTGTGACGTCAGAGCTCAGTATATTCGCCTCAGAGAGTCGCAGGGTGCAGTTCACGACGGACAGCTGCGTCAAGAAGTGTGGAACACTCTGCCTTCAACTTCCTCCAGGCTCTCAGAACCAAGGTCAAGGTCGTGACCTTCAACTGGCCATGACCTTTGGTAACACAGAGATCACAGTGGCGGCCATAGACACGTCGACAGGTAGATGCATCAGGGCTGCCGTCGACTTTCTAAATAAATAGACAGCATCTAGCGTGGCTTCCCTTAGCTTTCAGTCAAAATTGTAAAATTCGTTTTATTCCCCAAACTTTTGAAGTAACACAGATGAAAACATTTAATTTTTGTTTGATAAAGTACTTGTTGTTGTCAGTAATGATGTAAACCTCTGTCACGTGGAGATCACGTGATCAACATGACGTCACTGAGGCAGTCTACTTCTGACAGGTGATCAACATGACGTCACTGAGGCAGTCTACTCTATGACACGTGGAGATCACGTGATCAACATGAGGTCACTGAGACAGTCTACTCCATGCCACGAGGAGATCAAGTTATCAAACTGACGTCACTGAGGCAGTCACGTGGAGATCACGTGATCAACACGACGTTACTGGTACAATCGTACCATGTGGAGACTGCATCATGTGGAGACTATCATCTAGTGGCATTGGAGTGGACAAGAAAGATCTGGAAGCCTGACTGTACATGATTTAGTCTAGTTGAGATTAGCTTCGTCTATAATCATAATCCTGCATACTGGAATCATAGTTGTGCTAACATCACGTGTGTAATCATCCATATCTTATATAAACGATTTATCAGTATCCAGCCCATGATTTAGCATTATAACTCTCTTCTAAGATATCACGTGAGTTCTGCTCATTGCACGCGATGAATTAAAGTTACTACACGCTATAGAGCTAATGTAAACGTCAGTTTCCTCTCTCGAAAGCGATGTCACTGACGAGCGAGCCTAGAATTTGAACCCCGCACATACCGATCCGAAGTCGAATATCCTACCATTGGCAACAGCAAAAATTCAGTCATTGATGAAGGTTTAACGTCCGTTTCTACACTCTGAGGAGAACATTAGGCACACATCGTTCAACGTAAAGATGTAAGCAGTAATTCACAACGACGTCTCTGGTTATATCTCTACGTCTACGTCAAGCTCTTGACATCTTAACTTTGTTAAGATGTCAAGAGCTTGATGTCAACAACAACAATATGATTAGAGTGCTACTGTTGTCCTTGACAACATCGAGCACTGTAGAACCAAATCAGAGCCGATGAGCAAAATGAGGGGTCCATAAACGGTGCGAGACAAAATCCGAATAGTCAGTCCAAGGAAGATGTTCAAAGCATATAGCCCGAGACAAGACAGAAAGAAGACTAAAGCGAGTAGTTAGACAGGAGTAACTTGTATAATTGAGTTAACACAACAAGCACGTTATACACAACAAAATACACACATACACACACGCGCGCATGCACACATACACACGCGCATGCGCACATACACACAATGTAATCAGAGTTTTGCTTAAGAGGAAAGCAATTAAATAATTAATTAATCCACCTCACACACTTGTCTACGGCACACAGCATTCTACTGTGCAATCAGTCTCTCTGTTAGAATATTCTAGAATTATATCTGTCAGTTGCCTGTAAATACATCATCATCATCATCTTCCCTCTAAATACATAATCAAACTATAACAATCCAACAGTACGTGAGAAATCCCATATGATGTACTCTACTATAACATAATTCATTTTAATACAAATCTTCCGTAATCCATTAGTAGACTTAACTAAATACAATACCACATATAATTTTAAACACCAATCTGTAATATATTATATTAAAAATGTCGTCATATTTATATTTGAAATTCTTAACTAAATAGAATAGTGCAAAATTGCCATTAAATCTAATTCACTGAAACGCAAATCTCTTCATTTAAATAGAATATTACAGTCTTCGCAAATCTCTTCCACATAAACTGTGACTGTTTAGCAATATAAGAACAGCAACGTTTATAACACTGTAACACAATCAGATACTTTTTAAACCGCACTACAAATGTGCAACAATTAGTCATGCAATAGTAAATATTTTAAAATTTATTTTATAATACACAGATAGAATTATTAATGTATCTGGTAACGTTCTATCTATACTTTATACAACATTAACTTCTGTTTCATTAACAACACAATTCGGCCGTCCAAGAAAAAACTGACACACACACATACAAACAGACAGACACACACACACAGACAGGCAGACATACACACCCACACAGACAGCTAAATGATGGTCGCCCAATGCTCAGCATGTAGCTCAGTTATAATATAATATAATATTCTTAGCTCATCATACTCTCTTATTCACAATTAACAACCGCCTCTCAACCCTCTTCTATACTATATTCTCAACTTTTAGTGTAAGGACACCCCTACGTAAACATAGCTTGCGATGTCAAGCACATTTCCATATCAAATCATGAGAGAGTGGTCAATATTTCTCTTATCGTAATGTACATATATAAGATTTACTTCATATTCTAAAGCTTCATAACTTATAATCTCTCAGGATAATTTAGAATATATGTAGGATAACACATTTATGCTAGATATCAAATTCTTCAGAAATTTGTTTGACACGGGATTGAATTGTTGACATTTCAATGAAGTGAATGTGATGAATTGTTGACATTTCAGTGAAGTGAATGTGATGAATTGTTGACATTTCAGTGAAGTGAATGTGATGAATTGTTGACATTTCAGTGAAGTGAATGTGATGAATTGTTGACATTTCAGTGAAGTGAATGTGATGAATTGTTGACATTTCAGTGAAGTGAATGTGATGAATTGTTGACATTTCAGTGAAGTGAATGTGATGAATTGTTGACATTTCAGTGAAGTGAATGTGATGAATTGTTGACATTTCAGTGAAGTGAATGCGATGAATTGTTGACATTTCAGTGAAGTGAATGCGATGAATTGTTGACATTTCAGTGAAGTGAATGTGATGAATTGTTGACATTTCAGTGAAGTGAATGTCATGAATGGTTGATATTTCAGAGAATATAACCGGCAACTAAAGAGATTTTATATGCAAGCATCTTATTTAATTTATATTTCACAGAACACCAGATTTAATTGCTTAAAAAATTGTAAACACAGAAAGCTAGAACGATCAGATATAGCATGTTTGTTAAAACTAACATTTCATTAGTGTGAAAAGAGAAAACTTTCAATGAATCTCAGTTCAAGCATTGGTCAGTGATGTACTTCTTCAAGAATAGGAGTTGATAATGTTAGTGTTATTTCTTTGATTGAGCAGAGCATATTAGAAATAATTAATCAATCAATCAATAACAATTTAACGTCCTATTCCTCGCCATAAGACAATAATGTGAGGGACGTCTCTTGCAGACTCTACACAAACAGGCGCCAAAGCACAACACGATGACGACATATGTCTAAATTTAGACCTGCTTGCCTTAGATCATGGACTTGTACTGTTTTGATCTCGCTTACTCTTGTTGTCTCTGTGTACTCATATTAGAAATACTAGCAAATTACTGACGCTCATATTTAGCTGTCTACATCTACGAATACACACACACATGCACAAACAGAAATACACACACACATACTCACCCACAGATACAGCCACACATACACGCATTTTCAAGTAGATATAGACACGTAGTAAGCAGTCTCTCTGTGATGCCACACATCCAGCCAGACTGAGATGTATTCAAGCAGAGAGGGCACAGCTCTAACATACTCCCCTCTACACGTCTAGCTAGGCTGAGATGTATACACGCAGAGGGGCGGTTCAGCTCTAACATACTCCCCTCTACACGTCTAGCTAGGCTGAGATGTATACACGCAGAGAGGGTTCAGCTCTAACATACTCCCCTTTATCTGCTCGAACATACTTCCCTCTAACTGCCTCACGTTCTCAGTGCGTCGTAGAATTCAACGAAAACAACATGACAATAAGCATAGATTAGCAGTCCACATAATTAACAAATGACTCATTCCTAGTGCTACCATCATCCGTGACAACATCCAGTAGAGTCAATAAACTTAGCCGATGCTAATATTAATTGCAACCAAAGCGCTAATATATCAGTCCGAGGGTCGGAGCCTAAAGGCACACGACAGTCCCACTAGAGTTCTTACTACGCAGTCACTGATGCTAGAGTTCTATCATCATAATCTTGTTTCAGTTCTTACTCAGCATCTTCACGACTGATCCACCGCTCATACAGACTATCCAGCTGTTTCGTAGCTATGCCACTCTACAAAACAAGATACTGCGGGAGTCTTTAGCTGATCATCAGAGCCTACACGTGACACAGCGCTACGTGGATCTAAGCCTAGGATTATACCTATGACAGTCTATGATTATACCTATAACAGTCAGTCAATCAGTTTACACATTGTTCAGTTCATTTACAAACTTCGTGTGTCGCAATAAATAGTGAATCGTTCAACGGTGTAGTTCCATACAGTCACAAGCAGCCTGTGCCACTGGATTATCAGTGCTGTGTTCAAGTGTGGTGCCAATTCAAGAGCACAATAATTCAGTGCAACAAATCAGCAACAAGCTTTCTAATGAGCCATCCTCTTCGACTATTAAGTCCTGGTTCCTCTAAACATCACAATTCTACCTTCATCCTTAAGTTTTCTCCTCACTCAATACACCAGCACTGCTATCACAGCTCAAGTTTTCACTCAATACACCAGCACTGCTACTACAGCTCAAGTTTTCTCCTCTCTCAATACACCAGCACTGCTACCACAGCTCAAGTTTTCACTCAATACATCAGCACTGCTACCACAGCTCAAGTTTTCCCACTAGACCGAGCATTGCTACCACAGCTCAGGTTTTCCCACTAGACCCAGCAGAGTCCCTATGACTCAGAGCTCTGATCAGCTGCACTCTGCCCGTCATTGAGACCACCAGCCACGAGGCTGCTGCTGGGGGGCACATAGAGCCCAGTGGCCGGGGAGCCCACACCAGGGTTGATCTGAGCCATGGCCGCCACGTGAGAGTAGGGCTGATAGCCCTCAGTCTGGTAGCCACTGTCTGGGGCTGATCCAGCAGGGTAAGAGGGCATGTAGACACCTGGGTTACCTGGGTGAGGACCCATAAACCCTCCTTCATACTGGGGCTCATGTCTGCAAAATAACACAATAAACCCTCCTTAATACTGGGGCTCATGTCTGCAATATAACACATTCAACCCTACATAACACTGGGGCTTATTTAGTTTGCAATACAATAAAATACATGTCGTCTGCAATACAATAGAATACAGATGCTGGGTCCAGGCCATAAAAGATAGAACAACCTGACGTTCCAGTGTCACAAGAAGTCACTAAGCAAGATCTGCAGATATAAGCGGGATCGAAGTCATATACTACCTAAGCTATAGGTTATATTAAAGTACTAATAGTCAAGGCACAGCTTTTGTGAATGGACTGACTTGTTTATTGTTGGTCTGCTCTTTATGGAGCGCAGCAACTGAATGAGATTAGGAATATGTGCCCAGGACCTGCCAGTAGACATAACATTTGAGAGAGATACGTTAGCAGTTCACCAGAACGCTGATTGATTGATTGACGGACTGATTGATTGATTGATGAGGTAGACAGATACAAACCCCTGCAGCTCTTCCACAGTAGAGCCAGTGTACTGGAGATACCTAGCACTGGTGTCTATCACTTCCACAGCATAGCCGTTCATCTGACCCTGTAACACAATATCAACAGCATAGCCGTTCATCTGACCCTGTAACACAATATCAACAGCATATCCGTTCATCTGACCCTGTAACACAATATAAAGCTCGCTCTTACTCCTAGCACACAGAGATAACATGGCCTCAGTATTAATGTTATAATCTAATGAAATGTTCTCCAGCAAACAGAGATAACATAGCGTCAGTATTAATGTTATAATCTAATGAAATGTCGCTCCAAAGTTGTTTATGAATTAGTTGTAGCAATCCATTTTTGTCATTTACAATTTAACAGAGTATTTCTTGCATCCTTCCATCCGCTCGTCTTTCTGTAAGTTATGTAAGAATCGTGAGTGTAGGATTCTACAACAACGACAGCAGATTAACTTTCTATATGTCAATAACTATAAATATCTTAAATATCTTTAAAATCTTTACTTTAAATATCTTTATTTTTATAATTATTTTATTATTATTTTTATTATTATAAAATTACCAACCATAGCAAAGAATTCACTTATGTCTAAATCTTCTGAGTACATAAAATCAACTATGATTGGATTCTTTCTCATCTTCACTGCTTCACAAGCTACAATCAATCAATCAATCAATCAATCAATCAATCTCAGGGTAGTCAGCGTCACGGTCTTCGGTCAGATGGTTCGGGTCAACTCATTCGGCCGAGAACAATTGCCTCGCTAGGTGACTGAGCTTGGCCTTCTGTCGTTTGGAATGGTTTGACACCTAACAGTCTAAGATATGAGTCCAACTATTTAGCTTTCCGTCGTGGTGTGAAAACATTTTTGTGGTCGCGTAGTTTTTCTACGTGAAAGTACTATACACGAATGTTTATTATGAGTATTTTGTTATATGAAGTCTGAAATGAGAGTTGCTGGATAGCGTAAAGTTCCGCTCATATGTAGAAATTTTTACTAGTTTAGATATTAATTTAAATGTAGTTGTTATTCAGCTCATGATTACAATTGAACTCTTCCTGTAAAGTAGTCTCAAAGACCGAGTTCGGCCATGACACTGCTATATAAGTTTTCGTTGTTAATAATAATAATAATAAAAATCAATCAATCAATCAGTTGATCAATCAATCAGTTAGTTGATCAGTTGATCAATCAATCAGTCAATCAATCTATTAATCATCAAATTAATCAATCAATTAGTCAGTCAAACAGTCAATTAATAACTGCCGCATCAGCAGAGAGCATCAGAGTGTCACGGGATACAAACCATTCAGTTATTTTAATTTTAGCTGTTAGGGATCCCGTGCACATGAGACTATTTTTGAGTCTAATTATTTAACACCCAAATACATGTCAAGTTGTGAAACTGAACTTTCATAAGTTGCGATTAAAGTAGACACTTACACATAAGAGAGACATTATACCAATGTCGCCATTGCTTGGAGGCAGTCCAGTAGTGGAGATGTCGGTAAAATATTCGGAATGGAAGGAAATAGAGGCAGGGGTAGGCCGAGATTAGGTATGTTAGATGATTTCAAGGTCCACTCATATGTGGACATAAAGAGGAAAGCGCAAGACAGAGAAGAGTGGAGGCGCTATATACCATGGATCTGCCAGTAGGCAGTGCACTAAGAGAATAAATATCGAGCATTAACCTTCCATGAAGATCCACTGTTTCTGTTTATCTGAGCCGTCAAACATCAGTCCATTCTTCATACTGATTACATGTGAACCACTGCTGCTGGCCTGTAGCTCACTGACACATCAACACATACACACAGTGATAAACATAGACACACACATATACATATAAACAAACATACAGCATTTATCAAACCAGCAACACAAGTTATCAAATGACAGCAAACAAACAACAGTACAGTACAACAGTACAGTACAACAGTACAGTACAACAGTACAGTACAACAGTACAGTACAACAGTACAGTACATCAGTACAGTACAACAGTACAGTACAACAGTACAGTAAAACAGTACAGTGCAGTATAACAGTACGGTGCCTGATCTACTCAACCGAATCATAGAGAGCTGATGATTTACCTGACCACGTTCATCCTATCCTCTGACTCCTCTGCACTGATCAGTAGGATCATTACAACGTGCCCCTCTCCCAGCAGCCTCAGCACCCGCTCTCTCCCCGCCTCGTAAGACCCCTCCCCTAGCTCCTCCCACCCCTCGTAGTACTGCTGGGGATACCAGTCCCCCTCGCTCACCAGGCGGGGCGGTGGAGTGCTCATCCACCCTCCAGGCTGACCCCCCATGTGGCCCTGAGACGGGGGAATGAACCCCCCACTCCTGGCTGAATTCTCTGCACTGAACTGTGCAGCAGGGATGAAAGGAAGGGACGCACGAGTGGGGTAGACGGCGTCACTAGACGACACAGCGGGGGGTTGTTGTTGATAGGTCTGATAGCCCATAGCTGGGCTCATCACCTGAAGCATGCAGCATTTACTTAGTAATCCCCAGTTCAATTTTTAATTAGTAATGCAACTTTTAATTTATAATTCTTTTTTTAATTAGTAACGCAATGCAATTTCTTACTAATTCCCAGTCGCGCTGATCTGAGAGTAAAATCTCGGACATTCACTGGACTGGTTGTACGGAAAATGGTATAAATTGCCCAACGATTTAAACATGTGGTATTGAAAGTGATAGAGATCAACATAGTTGATCATTTCACTATAATGTGTGATGACTTTTTGTACTTACTTTAATCACAACACTACTGATAGATACACGACTCTGTACCTGTCTGATGGCTGAGTCAATGTTGCACTAGTTTAATGAAGCAGAAGATCATAACTTCTTTAATCAGTTACTAGGTTAAGCTAACATATCCATTGTGTATTGCAGTTTCGATTAACTTTAGGCAGAGAGATAAAGCTATACACACATATTACACTACAGGGTGAGTAAAAAAAAAGATAACACCAGCAAAAAGTTTGAATATCTCAGGCTATGGTTAATATTTTCAAATAAAACTTTTACCAATTAGTTTTTGATGGGGTGGCCAATTTTCATCAATTTTAATACACAGATTGGCCAGTTATGCAAGTTTCAGCAGAGCAACCCCCATTTTTGAATGTACTGTAAATAAAATTATTTTATTTTATTTTGACCCTGAGAAGGGTTATTGTGGTGGTTCAGAAAGAACCAGTTGTATCTGCTAGCATTACTGACTATTCGATATGCTGTCCTCCAGTCGCTACGAAGGACTGCAGTAGATTTCGGAAAGCTAGGACGGCATTGTTGATTCCAGGTAGGGTCACGCTCTCCCTGATTGATTGTAGTACTTGCTGCAGTTCTGTTTTATGTTTAGGCTTCGGCTGATGTTTCTGATAGAGATGCAGCATGGTTCCCAGACATGGTAATCCAGACGATTCTGATTGGGAGAGTTTGGAGTCCATTCATTCTTCTTGATGAAATCTGGATTTCTCTCGCTGATCCATTCCTTGCATGACGAGATGCATGGGCCGGAGCACCATTCTGCTGAAAGATGAAACCATTTGGTAGAAGAGCCTAGCACTCATCGAACAGCTTGGGAAATAAAGTTTTGACGTAATACTGAGTGTCAATGAAGTGCAGTTTGCCCTTACCGCTGCAGAAAACGCCATTTTTAGGTAAAAAATGGGGGTTTGCTCTGCTGAAACTAGAATAACTGGCCAAACTATATATTAAAATGGATAAATGTTGGCCACCACATCAAAACTTAGTCCTTTAGTAATTGGTAAAAGTTTTATTTGAAAATATTAACAAAAACCTGAGATATTCAATCTTTTTGCAGGTGCTATCTTTTTTTTATACTCACCTTGTATATCTTTTATAATTCAGAACACAACTTGTTTTTACAAGTACATCATAGCGAGCTGACCGATGTTCTTTAACTTTTTGTAACTTAACCAGCAGCCAGTTCTGCCAAATATGCTTGGACTTCGGGAGAATATCATTAAGATTGGTAAATTTATAGATTTGCGAATATAAATAAGGTCAACTCTGTAGAAATTTGCATTAGAGGAAAAGAGGCACGTTGCATGCATCACAAAATACTCTCAATTAAAATAATAAATAACACATCATATATATATATATAAGCTTCTACTGCCAACTTGAAGTAAAATCATTTCCCTTCAAAAAGAGGCTAAATTCGCACCAATATGCTCGTAATTGACAAGTTTTGAACTTTTAATGCATATGGTGCAAGCGGAGAATCAACTATCAGCAGCTTATTCGCCTAGCATGTGGAGGCCTAATTACAGGTCGCTTGCATTAAAGTTATATGGCTTTGTCAATTAAGAACACATCAGCACGTATTATGCCTTGTTTCAAAAAGAAATGATGGTACTTAATGATAGCATTAGCAGAAGAAAAGTGATGTGTTTTATATCATTTTACTAGAGAACATTTTATGCTACAAGTAACATGCCAGTACTCCTATACCTGGCTGTATGGCAGCATGTTGTTGTAGGGCCCAGTTGACAAGGGAGGAGTGTTGAATTCAGGCGACACGGGTGTAACAGACCCAGCGTGTGAAGTCATAGGCTGGTAGACTGACGGTATAGCCGCATGTGATGAAGTCATAGACTGGTATGGTATAGCCGTGTGTGATGAAGTCATAGGCTGGTATGGTATAGCATTGTGTGATGAAGTCATAGGCTGGTATGGTATAGCATTGTGCGATGAAGTCATAGGCTGGTATACTGGGGCACCTGGATGAGGTAAACCTGGACTTTGACCTCCTCCTCCTCCTGGCAGGTATGGTGAGAATGAATTCATTTGTGACATAGCAGGTCCTCCAGGTGATACTGAAAAACCACCCGAGATATTTCCCATGGGAACTGGAGTGAATCGACTTGAAACGAACTCCGGCGCATTGACCGAGAATTGTGTCTTTCTCTGCATTGACATCATAGCTTCTTGAGATTGTAACACTGCATGCGATTGGTTGGGAATAAATGTGTGAGGAGATTTCATCGGATCACCACCTGCATAGTACCTGCCTTGAGTCATTTGCAATTGGTTACTAGCCATAGCTTCTGGCATATAACCAGCTCTGACAGAGGCCCCGGGAGGAATTGAACCCATGCCTGACATACCAGCGGCGACTACCGAACCACCAAGGCCAGATGAATGAAGCAGCTCTTTCTCCAGTTCCTCACAGCTCAACATCCTTGACCTCCCAGGCTCCACCCTAGCGCCCATCCCACCAGGCATGACCCCTCCACCAGGATGAAACAACAACGAGGGGGGCGGGATGTTCTTGAGAGCCTCTCGATCGGGGATGCCAAAAAATGAGGCGGCTGCTGCCGCGGGCATGACGCCATCTTGAGAGCCGAGGAAACCCCCGTGCATGATATTAGTGACTCCGCTGGGTGACGAGAAAGAAGAAGACTCTTTAGCGGCGGGTGTGACCAGTCCCTCGTCCGTGTACTGGTCCAGATCTCCCAGCAAGTTACGAAATGACTTCTTCGTTTCCTCCTGCAACTGGAACTGCTTTGACTTGCTTCCGCTCCCCCCCGCACTACTGCCCGACCGATCTTTCTCCGAGGACGAGGGAGGACTCTGAGTCGTGCTCGACGATTTAACCGGAGAGGCTCCCACGTCTTTAGCAGCAGCAGCAGCAGCAGCGGCGGCGGCATCGTTCTGCATTCTCTGCTGCAGAAGAACATCGGCTATACCCTTCCCCCCACCTGTCTGCAGTCGTCTGAGAAACCTCGGTGGCAGGGTGTCCATGTGCTTGATAGCAACCTTGAGCTGTGCCGGGTAGATGTTCACTCCTCGCACCTGATCATCCAGGCTGGGAGTCATACCGCTCTGAGGCGCATCACCCTTTCCACCGTTCACTCCGACCTTGAAATCACCCTGCTGCTGCCTGGAGTCACCTCCCTCCCTCCCATCTCCACCTCCAGCGTGGAAGTGTCGCTGCTCCGTCTCACTGGCTGAATTGATCTTTTTGAATTCACCCGAGCTTCTGTCGCTCACGGCAACGCTGCCAGCTTTCCTGAAATCCTCTTCAGCACCGGAAGGAAATTCCCCGGACTTGGCAGCACTGTTCAGTCTGAAGTCAGACGACCGGCTTCTGTTCTCTTTTAGTCGCACACCGTTATCCTTGCGTCTATTGAAGTCACGACTACCGCTAACGAAGTCTTTACTGTTATTATTGTTATTGTTATTATTACCGTTTCGACCGTTGACGCCGTTTCTTCCAAATTCTCTATTAAAATGTCGGTCACGTTCTCGACTGTGGTTGTCTTTGCCGGCCACAAAGCCGCCCCTACCTCTAACATTCACGCCCCGCCCCATGCCACGCCCCCTGGCTGAAAAGTCGTGCCTGGGCTGGGAACTAGCAGCAGCGGGTGTGGGATCCGTGGCTCTCTCTAGGTCATCATCAGATGAGCAGTTATCACTGTCTATCACAGCGTCCTCAAATCCTCCGATCAGCACTTCCTCCACGAGACTCTCCAGCGCCTCTCTCTCCTCCGGGTTCAACGACAAAGTCTTCTTCCTGTTAGTGCCTCGTCGCACGGCACAATTCACTTCCGGCGCCTCATGAATGACGCCGGGTTGACTGGGAAGCGATCCTGGACCCACCGGCCCGCGTTCAAGTAGCTTAACCTGCTTCCTGTCGCTCAGCGTCGTCGAACCAGCCAGCTCTACCATCGGCAAACCATCGACTAGGTTAGCCTGCAGGGCTATGTTCTCAAGGCCCAGGCCTACGAGAGAGCCTGAGGACGGAAAGAACTTGGTGGAAGCATTGGGAAGTAGAGGCGGGATATCTGCGGGGATCGGTAGCTGATCTGATATAAGACTGTGCTCCTCGTTAGAGTCTGCCTGAGCGTCAAACCTGAGCGGCTCAACGAGAGCTGAGCGCACTGGCAGAACATTGCAGTCACCGTTGAACAGGGCGGCTCCAACCTGTGGCTCAGAGGAGTAGAGCATCGCTGACTTGCTCTCCCTGTACAGAGAGCCAAAGCTCTGAGGATTCACTGACTTCACATCACTCAGCTGCTCGTCAGAGTGACTCAGTGAGGGGGGCGGTCCTGCCCTATGACTGTCACCCCTCCCTGCATTCCTATTGGCTGCTCTAGCTCCGCCCCTTCCTCCCCCACCATTCTTCTTGTGCAAGTCGTGTTTATGCATTCGACTTGCGTCAGCGCAGAGCCTGGGCTATCTATAGGACATAATATGAGAGTTTAGACGCGAGAGCACGGCAGAGTATAGCTGCACTAGATAACTTGTAGACTGTGCTTGTTAACCTCTTTCTTCTTACTACATACAATTAAACACGAGTATATATATATATATATATATATATATATATATATATATATATATATACATATACATACATATATATATTTATATATACATATATATATTTATATATACATATATAAATATATAATTATATATATATATAATATATAAAACAATTACATTATATATATATATATATATATATATATATATATATATATATATATGCATATATATATGCATATATACTGTATATAATAATTACATACAATGTCATATATAATAATTATCCAACATTTATATATACATGTATATATATATATATATATATATATATATATATATATATATATATATATATATATATATATATACACACACACACACACTGACACACACACACATATGTAATTTTTTTAAACTAATGCAAATTATACAATTATATTGCATGTAACAAGTGCAAATGAGAATATGAATATTAGGATAATGACAAACAGAACAAACTGTAATTGATATCAAGAAAAGAAGAATTTAAAGAGGCTGGACATGTGCTGCACGTGGAAGAAAACAGAAACCATCAAAAGATACTGCGCTACAGAGCAGATGGCAAAAGAATAGTGGGAAGACTTAAAAGGAGATCTGAAAAAACAGTCAAGTTCTAAATAGACCTGAAGCCTGCTGGAAGTAGCATTTAAAAATGAACAGAAGAAAAAAAAAGAATGAATATTGAGGAAATGGCAAAGAATAGTTTTGTGGAGGAACACCATAGGGAAATCTTTACCTAGAACCAGACCTACGATGATCACATGACATGACATATAATTTATATATTAATCTACGCAATCATCCAACGTTATTCAATGTTCACAAATTGCAGAGAAATTAATGGTTATATAATACAGAATCAACTTACAATTAATTAAACATTGTTTTCATTTTTACACTTTTCCCTGTATACAGAAATCAGTCAAAATTTTTACACAAAAACAAAGTAAACCTGTACATTTATTTATCTCGCGCTCTGCTTTACCTTACTAAATTTCTTACAATTTTCTGATTCTGAAACATTTATACTATGAAAAAAATTCTCAATTAAAATTGTAATCAATTAGAAAGCAACTATCAATTTAATAAATTAAAGAGAAAATGCTTATTTAAGAACTTTATCAAGTTTTCAACAGAACCTTCAGTTAATTTAAGGAAAGATTTGTCAGAGAATTGGATAGTATTTTCAGAGTGACATAAACGGTTTTATTATATTCTATATGTTCATTTCACACTATTGCAGCATAATGCATAGAGAGGCACTTCAAAATTTACTTCTTGATTGATTGACTTACTTAATTAAAATTTAATACATTAATATCTTTGCAACCTTTTGACATGCTGAAAAGTGATCATAAAGCATACCGGAGAAAAGAAGTATTAGTTTACAGTTATAACCTACTTTAACTATCATATGAGCCCCTTATGTAAAATTAAAACACCATATGATAGAAAACACAACGATTGTACGGATTAAGCAGATTTTCTAATGAACGTCATTGGCTGAAGAGGTAAATTTACAACTTAGAAATAATCAAATGTAGAGATCTTTGAAGACTCTATATGCATAAAATGTAAAACACACTTCTTTCAATATGAATGTAACTTTATAAATAATAGAAAATACCAGAAGATAGTAACATAACAAACAAAAAATATATGCCCAATTTAGGCGACAAGCATACACATATTTATTAGTACAGGATACAGATATATAGAATATTTTACAAGCAAATTACATAAAATGTACACATTTATGACAATATAAGATAGCAGAAAAAAAGTTGCATGAAACTAGATTTCAAAATTACGATTCGGATATGAATTAGGTAGATAAAAGTGTAAAATAAAACACCACTATCTTATAATTTACCCATTAACCTGACGGCCATTTAATTCATCACCACAGCCATAATCTTCGTTCAGCAAACTTACACGCACATTTGTAGCACAACAGTATGCCTGAAAATAAGAACAAAACTTTTGTCAGAGAAAAGGGATGTGATCCATCTCCCAGTCCAAAGTTCTGCCGGTCTTCCCTTGCACTTGTTAGTAGAATAGTAGAATGAGAACAGAAATGACTTATATATATATATATATATATATATATATATATATATATATATATATATATATATATATATATAACAACAAAAATACGATTAGAGTGCTACTATTGTTCATGACAACATTGAGCACTGTGGAACCAAATCAAAGCCGATGAGCAGAGTGAGGGGTCCATAAACGGTGCTAGTCAAAATCCGGGTAGTCAGTCCAAGGAAGGGTACTAGCGGAATGGAGGTTTACGTGTTGGTCTAAGTTCGTGGACGTTTGGTGAATAGGAAAAGTCAAAGAGAAAAGAAAAAAGAAAAAAAAGAAAAAAAGAAATATATATATACATGTATGTATGTATATATATATATATATATATATATATATATATATATATATATATATATATATATATATAGAATAATAACAACAATTAGAGTGCTACAGTCATCAATGACAACATCGAGCACTATTGAGACAAAATCAAGCCGGCGAGCATAAAGAAGGTCCAAAAACGGTGCAAATTCCAAAATCCAGATAATCAGTCCAATGTATGGGGAATTACAGAAAAGGAGGCTTAGGCGCAGCTGCTGTCGCTGCTCATGGACACTGGATGGAAAAGAGAGATGGAAAAGTTAGGTCTTCAACTGCCTATGTAGCTGCTCATAGGAAAGCAAAGGCCGATGTGTTTCAAATGAAGATTTCCGAAGATTGGATGGAGAGAATTTCAGATATGCAGTGCAGCATGCTGGAAAGTACGATTAGAAAATTAGAGCGCGAAGGTAAGCTTGGTCTCACAAGAGTAATTAATTTAGAAGACCGAGTAACAATAATAACATTAATTAATGTTGTTATTATCAATAAACTTATATTAAATGTAAATTCCGATATTATATTTTATAATCATTTTATAATTAATTAAAATATTACTTCCTTTCGAATTTATTTAATGTCAGCCTGTTAATAAACGAAAAAATACCTAATAAATATATGCGTATGTATTAAACATTGCCTGCCGTCAATATAAATAGAAATCCCTCCCCATTCCCCACCACTGCCCCACCTAGCTTTGTTGATAATCTATGGCTTTTTTGTTGTTGATAATTGTGCATATTATTAAAGGTCTATAATGCGTGTTTATTTTACGTAACCTAAGAAGATTAAGGTATACCAATAAGTAAAACATTTCTTTCGCACAAGTACTACATACTACAGTCTTTCGCACAAGTATTATCGTACTCTTGGTCTTTTATAAAGACCAACTAGGAAAGTTTTGCAAGATCAAGACCAATACCATTTAAGACAGCGACCCGTAAGACCATGACCAACACAGTAATATATATATATATATATATATATATATATATATATATATATATATATATATATATATATATATATATATATACATATATATATATACATGTATATATTTCCTTTATATATAACTAGCTCATTCAACCACATGAAATCCCAAACTGTACCTAACACCACTACTATATCTTACCGGAAAATCAATAGCATCAATATCGACCAATTTTGCTCGGACCTCGAGAATTCGACTCTAATCAAGTCGCCTTCTTTTGACCTTGATGAACTTGTACACCAGTACAACTCCACCCTTTCTGCCCTGCTTGACAAGCACGCACCTTTACTCGTAAGACTATAAGGGAGTCTAACCCATGGTTCACTCCCGAACTAGCTAAGTTGAAGGCTGCGTGTCGTAGAGCCGACAGAAAGTGGCGCCAAACCATGCTGTAGTTTGGAAAACTACTTCCAATCTACAGTACAAAGAGTATCGTTCTGCCCTTGCATCTGCTAAGCAACGATACTACTCCACTGTCATAAGCAATGCAGTAAACTCCACGAACCTATGGAAAGCAGTCAACACTTTATTGCATAGGTCACCCTCTCTGTCTCTTCCTTCACTTCCTGCTGAGTCACTTCCTAAACGGTTTGCTCTTCACTTCTCTGACAAAATCAACCAACTCCGGTCCTCCATCATTCCTCTCATCTCTAGCTCCACACCTCACTATCCTCAACCAACCAAATCAACCGATGAGCAGCTCCATAGCTTCACACCTGTCTCCATTGAGGAGATCACGCAACAAGTCTTGACTTCTCCTCCCAAGCACTGTGATCTTGACCCTATCCCTACTTCTCTGTTGAAGAAGTGTATCCATGTTCTGGCACCTTCAATTTCCTCAATTGTTAATTTATCCTTGTCCTCTGGCACTTTTCCACAGTCATTTAAAAATGCTATTGTCACTCTACTCCTAAAGAAACCCTCGCCGGACAAGGAATCACTCTCCAACTACAGGCCCATATCCAATTTACCATTCATTTTCAAACTCACAGAGAGACTAGTCTTTCAAAGACTCTCCACCTATCTTAAGTCCAACGACCTCTTCAACAATCACCAATCTGCTTACACCCAACATCGCTCTACTGAAACTGTTCTTCTTTCTGTCTGCAACACCATTACTAATGCCATGTGCACTCAACGTGTCACTAGACTTTGTACTCTCGATCTGTCTGCTGCTTTCGACACCATCGATCACCAAATACTCCTACAACGTCTTTCCTCATGGTTTGGTATCCACGGCAATGCACTTGCTTGGTTTACTTCATATCTCACCGACCGTACTCTTAGCGTCAAAGTTCAAGAGTATTCCTCTCCGCCTTCCATCCTCAAGTACGGTGTGCCTCAGAGCCCTGTACTTGGTCCTATCCTCTTTAATTTATACACTACTCCACTAAGCTCCTAGATCTCTTCACATTAATTAGACCATCAACTTTTCGCTGATGACACTCAGCTGTAAGCATGTTCCACCCTCCACTCCTATCCTGATGCTAAGGCTTGTCTACAGCAATCCTTTCAGGAAATATCTTCCTGGATGTCTGCCAATTTCTTGGCACTCAATCCATGCAAGACGGAGTTCGTGCTATTTGGAACACCTCAGCAACTTTCAAAACTGAACGAGGTGTCCCTGGCTCTCTCTTCTGATGTTTCAGTAACACCGGTTTCTTCTGTGAAGAATCTTGGTGTTGTCCTTGACCACCACCTCTCATTCCACGAACATATCACTAAAAGGTCACAGGCATGTTTCTTTCATATTCGCGATCTTCGTCGAATAAGACCATTTCTTTCTCTCGAGACTGCCACTACAATTTCCTCTGCTCTCGTGCAATCGAAACTGGATTACTGTAACTCCCTATTTCAAAATCTTCCCAGTTGTGAGATTGATAGGTTGCAGTTCATCCAAAATTCCCTTGCACGTGCAGTCTTTCGTAGCGCCAAATATTCTCATGTTACTCCAATCCTCAAGTCCTTACACTGGCTCAAAGTTAGAGAACGCATTTTATACAAGACAGTTTCTCTAACTTATAAGTCTATTACCACTCCTGGTACTAGTTGCATGTCCCACTTACTACAAGTGGGACAACCTACCTCCAGGCCCACCAGGTCCTCTAAGTTAGTTACTCTTGAGAGACCAAGCCTTCCTTCATGTAGCAAGCTGTCTAGGCGCTCCTTCCAGCATACTGCCCCGCAGATCTGGAATTCTCTTCCTTCCACTCTGCGCACCCCCACATCTATTCCTGATCGGCCTTTCCTACTCCACGAACAGTTTCATAGGCTATTGAAATCTTTTCGACTTTTCATATCCACCAAACGTCCACGAACTGAGACCAACACGTAAACCTCCATTCCGCTAGTACCCTTCATTGGACTGACCACCCGGATTTTGGCTCGCACCGTTTATGAACCCCTCACTCTGCTCATCGGCTTTGATTTGGTATCACAGTGCTCAATGTTGTCATGGACAACAGTAGCTCTCTAATCGTATTGTTGTTGTTGTTGATGTTATATATATATATATATATATATATATATATATATATATATATATATATGTGTGTGTGTGTGTGTGTGTGTGTGTGTGTGTGTGTGTGTGTGTGTGTGTGTGTGTGTGTGTGTGTGTGTGTGTGTGTGTGTATCTTGTCTCCAGATTGTCTTTATTTATCATTGAGAAAAGACAAGTCTCGTCTCATCACTGTAGTTATTACTATAAAAATGTAGCTGTTGAATTGTTAGTTAAGGGCTAATTTCGAGTCAATTGATCCTTTTAAGTACTGCAGAGCTGTAGCTGCTGGATGGTGCTCGAAAGTATTATTAAAGTATTAGTAGTATTAAATTATTATATAGTAATATTATATAGTATATAATAGATATAGTGTATATATATATATATATATATATATATATATATAGTATATTATATAGTATATAGTAATAGTATTAAATTATTATAGTTTTATAAGCATTTAAAGAAAGGTCGCTCTGGCTTTTTCAGAGTTTGGCGCCGCGCTGTGTTTTGAAAGTGATGGGGATTTATTTACATTTTTCAAAGAAAATAGATATAATAACCATTTATCGCTCGCTAGTAAATCCTTAATTTTTTATAAACAATAAATTGCTAAATATAGCATAATTAGATTTATAATGCCGGATTAGAGGTTTTATAGATCATTTGTGATTAGATTTGACGGATATTCTTTTCTTTATTTAAATTTAGATGAAATCTAGATGAAAATGGCGTCCCGGTTTTTAGCGTTATTTTTGCTGAATGTTTACTTTTGATCGAAGACCATCTCTAGCGATATAGATATACATACAAAACGGGGTAGTAATTTACTCTGTTGCGGATATACTTTGAATGAAATGTACGACTTCGTTTTCATTCCTGATCGCAAAGATATGGTTAAATAGATTATGTTAAAATAGACGTTATAAGTTATCAGATTCAGCTGTATTATTCTGACTTATTTTCCCAAGTTTGAGGACTTTTTCATGTAACATAGGTGATTTTATTAAATACCTTGAATGGGATTATTAATTGACTGTCAATTATGTGATATGATTAAAGAATAAATTAGATTATGGGTAAGTGTAATTGCTATCGATATATAAAATCGCTCAGTGTGATGAGCGACAGTTAACGTCTTGGAACAGATGCTGAGATGAATTATTATGGTTCTTTGGAGATAAGATCTGAGGATAAAATCTTAGATATTCACAGGAACTAGCAGTTTATACATGTTGAGTTAAAGTGATATTTAGTATCACGGATGCTTTCACTGTAATGTGTTATTAGTTCAAAAGTAATCTTAATTAGAGATTCAAATAAGGGTTAACTTTAGTTTTCTTGGCTACCTAGTTATGAAGTAATGTTGGTGATTGATAGTGATAATCTTGTGTAGTCTACTGGTTGTCAATCTTGATAAGTTATGAAAGGCTAAACATTTTTTGTTTGTTTTAAATGTGGGTTTAACATTAAGGTCAGAGGCTTGAAAGGCTTCTCTTCAAGACGTAAGGTGTATTGGAGTACCCTGAAATGTGAATGCTTGAGACTTTACCCTCTTATCAGCTCTACAGGGAATTGATCCCAGGACCTTAGGAACGGCATTTAAAACTTGATGTTTTTATCTAACATACCTACACACTGAGCCACCAAGGCATTCAAGGCTAGTCAATGCCTCAAATTTAGGTTTTAATAATTTAATGATATTAAGACTGGTAGTAATTTAATATTAGTATTAAAAAAGCTAAAAGCTAATGTTAACGTCAGTTTCGTCACTTGAATGCAATGTCAGTAATGGGCGAGTCCAGGGTTTGAATCCCGCACCTACTGATCCGTGGTCGAGTATCTTAACCACATTGCCACTGGTTCTAGCCACTGTCTCTATCCATTAATATGATAGTATAATATTAATACTAAACACTACGTATTAATGCAAGTATTAATACAATAGTACTCCTAATCATCGATTGGTGTCCAATTTTTATTGCTGCCAAAGAGTTTTTAAAATTACAATCCTGTATTTTAAGTCTAGCTATGTGGGGTTAAATAAACTTAAACCAATCTCTCTCTTTCTTAGTGTACTGCCTATTGGCAGGTCTATGGCGTATAACTCCTCCATATATTTTTATCCTCTGTCTTTCTCTGCATATTAACTTATGTATATGTTATCAAATCATCCAGCATTTCAAGTCTACTTTAAGTCTTCCTCTAACCTTTTTCCCTTACTTTCTTCCTTCAATTGCGTCTTTTAGTGAATCCAAACCTCTCAAAACATGACCCACCCAGTTCTTCTTGCTATTGGTTGTGATTATTTATAATAAAATTAGAATTTTATTAATGAATGTCAAGTCATATGACTTGAACCTGTAACCAATGTATATAAAATAAAAATGTATGGATCATGAAAATGTAAAGTTGAAGTTTAAATTGACTGCAGATGAAACATTCTCTATTTGACAATTAATAAGATCTAACGTGATATGTCGCGACGTGTTGATAAGAACCCAAAGATCCACTACCCGCCAGGGTGCAAAGAACTCACTGAAGAACTGAGCAATGATGAGCTTGTCAAGAGACTCAAGGTCTCTCTCTCATTATCTCTCTCTCAGTCTCTCTCTCTCTTCTCTCTCTGTCGGTCTCTTCTCTCTCTGTCTCTCTTTTTTAGATATTCTGTATAGTTACACACATGTCATTCGCATGAGCAGTACTTGATTTCCTTTCTTATGGTTGCTGTTTTTGTAGTTTTCGTTAGTTCATCTTTTTCCCCCTCCATAGTTATTAGTAATCATTGCCTTTTGTTAGCACTCCAATAGCAGCCGGCGCGGATTTAAGAATAACCTCCAAAACCTAGGGGATTATTTACATTCAAAGACGTCGACACTCGGTCTTCCAAAGTGATCACCCATAAAGTACTAACCACGCACAACGTAGCTTTACTTCGTTCCATTGACGTGCAGCTTAACCGAGTGCGCTAAATCCCCTATCCAAAAATACCCCTTCCCTCTTGTTCTCTCTCTCTCTCTGTCTGTCTCTCTTATCGCACTCTTTTGTATCAGAACAGCCTAAATGATAATGCCCACCATCAGTTTCCTCATTTGAAAGCGGATGAGCCCAGGATTTGAACCCCGCCCATACTGATCCGCGGTCGAGTATCTTACCGACATCGCCACTGGCTCTAGTAGTATTGAGATGAATTGTATTGCGCGGTGTTGTGTTGTATTGTGTTGCATTGTATTGTGTTGTATAGTATTGTTTTGTATAGTATTGTGTTGTATTGCACGGTGCTGTAAATTGTATTGCGCGGTGTTGTATTGTATTGTGTTGTATAGTATTGTGTTGTATTGCACGGTGCTATGTTGTATTGTTCTGTATTGTATTGCACGGTGCTGTGTTGTATTGTGCTGTGTTGTATTGCGCGGTGCTGTATTGTATTGTGTTGTGATGTATTGCGCGGTATTGTATTGTGTTGTATTGCACGGTGCTGTTTTGGTGTAGATGCTGGCGCGAGTGTTTCAGGACTTGGGTCAGGAGGAGAACACAGTGGGAGACTACAAACAGCTTGCCCTCTATCTAGCGACAGAATTCTTCCTCGAGCATCCAAACAAAGACGTGAGGCTGCTGATTGCTTGCTGCATCGCTGACGTCTTCAGAGTCTTTGCTCCCGAGGCCCCTTACACCGAACCTGAGCAACTCAAGGTCTATCAATCAATCAATCAATCAATCAATGAATATATCAATCAATCAATCAATCTATCTATCAATCTATCAATCAATCTATCAATCTATCTATCAATCTATCAATCAATCTATCAAATCAATCAATCAGTCAATCAATCAGTCAATCTATATATTAATCAACTATTCGATCAATAAATCTATCAATCAATTATGCAATCAATCAATCTATATATTAATCAATTATTCAATCAATCAATCTATCTATCAATCATTCAATCAATCAATCTATATATTAATCAATTATTCAATCAATCCATCTATCAATCAATTAATCAATCAATCAATCTATATATTAATCATTAGGTCGTCGGGTCGGGAGACGGACAGTGATCAATCAATCAGTCAATCAGTCGACCAATTAAGCAAATGGGAATTCTGTCAAGCAATTAGTCTCATTGAATCAATTTAATGAATGAATCAAGAATCTGAGTTAAAAATCCAATCCTTTGGTCCACTTGTAATTGTTTATGACTTGTTAGTTTGTGATTAAATGACGAGATCTATGACTGTCATTGGAATTCATTAATTTACTCCAGTTGTAGCTGCCTGTAGGACTGATTGTCCGTTATAATTTATGATATAAATACACAAAAACAATAAATATAATTTAATAAAGTCTCCAAGCATTTGCAGCTTTGTTTCTCTTTCTTCACACAGATATATTCTATAAAGATGTTTCCAAGCCAGTTTCACTGATTTAGTTTAATATTTAGTATAGAATATAAGTTTCAGTTTATTCAGTGTACAAAATTACATATACATGTAGTTTTTTGCGCCTAATCAATTACGCACATGTTTGCCTGAGTGTTTGCACTAGACTGTTGTATGTTGTTGTTGTGTGCACTAGACTGTTGTATGTTGTCGTCGTGTGCACTAGACTGTTGTATGGTGTTGTCTTGTGCGCTAGACTGTTGTATGTTGTGTGCACTAGACTGTTGTATGTTGTTGTCTTGTGCACTAGACTGTTGTATATTTGTTTGCGCTAGACTGTTGTATGTTGTTGTCTTGTGCACTAGACTGTTATATATTTGTGTGCACTCGACTGTTGTATGTTTGTGTGCACTAGACTGTTGTATGTTGTTGTCTTGTGCACTAGACTGTTGTATATTTGTTTGCGCTAGACTGTTGTATGTTGTTGTCTTGTGCACAAGACTGTTATATATTTGTGTGCACTCGACTGTTGTATGTTTGTGTGCACTAGACTGCTGTATGTTGTTGTCTTGTGCACTAGACTGTTGTATATTTGTGTGCACTCGACTGTTGTATGATTGTGTGCACTAGACTGTTGTATGTTGTTGTGCACTCGACTGTTGTATATTTGTTTGCGCTAGACTGTTGTATGTTGTTGTCTTGTGCACTAGACTGTTGTATATTTGTGTGCATTAGACTGTTGTATGTTGTTGTCTTGTGCACTAGACTGTTGTATATTTGTGTGCACTCGACTGTTGTATGTTTGTGTGCACTAGACTGTTGTATGTTGTTGTCTTGTGCACTAGACTGTTGTATATTTGTGTGCACTCGACTGTTGTATGTTTGTGTGCACTAGACTGTTGTATGTTGTTGTTGTGTGCACTAGACTGTTGTATATTTATATTGTGTGTTGTTGTTGTTGTGCAGGAGATCTTCATGTTCCTGACCAATCAGTTCAAAGGTTTGGAGGATCCAGAATGTCCTTCATTCAAGAGAAACTTCTACCTGCTTGAGGTTCTGTCTCTAGTTCTTAACCTGCTTGAGGTTCTGTCTCTAGTTCTTAACCTGCTTGAGGTTCTGTCTCTAGTTCGTAACCTGCTTGAGGTTCTGTCTCTAGTTCTTAACCTGCTTGAGGTTCTGTCTCTATTTCGTAACCTGCTTGAGGTTCGGTCTCTTGTTCTTAACCTGCTTGAGGTTCTTTCTCTAGTTCTTAACCTGCTTGAGGTTCTCTCTCTAGTTCTTAACCTGCTTGAGGTTCTGTCTATAGTTCTTAACCTGCTTGAGGTTCTGTCTCTAGTTCTTAACCTGCTTGAGGTTCGGTCTCTAGTTCATTCTCTTCTATCTGCCAGATTGATTCTAATAATGTTGTAGAACCTGGCTTGTTATTGATTGATTGATTGATTGTAATAATGTTGTAGAACCTGGCTTGTTATTGATTGATTGATTGATTGTAATAATATTGTAGAATCTGGCTTGTTATTGATTGATTGATTGTTTGTAATGATGTTGTAGAACCTGGCTTGGGTGAAATCATTCAACATATGTCTAGAGTTGGAGGACAATCAGGAGATCTTCATTTCCCTCTTCAAAGTCATGTTTGGCATTGTCAAGTAAGTTATTAGGACCTCACATAGTTCTCTCTTAGAGAGAGAGAGAGAGAGAGAGAGAGAGAGAGTGAGAGAGAGAGAGAGGGGGGGGGGTATAGATTGATAGAAAGAGGGAAAGCTAAAAAAAGAAAGAAAATGTGTTCAGTTATTAAATGTGTATGACTTTAAGCGACTTGGTGGTGAGAGCTTGCTTATCACTCTCTCTACCCACTGTTGAGATATATATAAATACTGTATGTGTGTGTATGTGTGTATGTATGTGTGTATGTGTGTGTATGTATGTGTATGTATGTCTAGTGAGAAGCACCAGTCTAAGATGACAGAGTTTATGTTGGATATGATGTGTCCACTGTATTGAGTGTGTATGTGTATGTGTGTGTATGTGTGTGTGTGTGTATGTGTGTGAATGCGTGTATGTATGTGTGTGTGTAGTGAGCAGCACCAGTATAAGGTGACAGGCTCTATGTTGGATATAATGTGTCTACAGTATTGTATGTGTGTATGTGTATGTATGTCTGTGTATGTGTAGTGAGAAGCACCAGTCTAAGGTGACAGGCTTTATGTTGGATATGATGTGTCCACTCATCACTGAGGCTGATGCAGTGTCACAGGAACTGCTTGATGTCATCCTTGTCTTCATCATTGAGCCCCTGAAGGTATGTCCTTGTCTGTATGGTAGATGTACGATTCCTTATCTCTATCGTTTCAATTGATCGCTTGATTGATCGTTTGTAATTGAATTATAAGCTTGATGGATTGATTGATTGATTGATTAATCGACTGATTGATCGATTGATTTATTGACTGTAGACTCTGAGAATTCTTGCTTATAATCTAGCTAGGGAGTTGATTAATAGATAGATTGATTGATTGTAGACCCAGAGACGTCTAGTCTATAATGTATCTAGAGAGTTGATTAATAGATTGATTGATTGAATGATTGACTGATGAATTGATTGATCAATTGATTGATTGGCTGTAGACTCTGAGAATTCCTGCTTATATCATTTAAAGGGAGTTGATAAATTGACTGATTGAATGATTGATTGACTGCTTGATTGATTGTAGACCCAGAGACGACCAGCCTATAACCTAGCTAGAGATTTGATTGATTGATTGATTGTAGACCCAGAGACGACCAGCCTATAACCTAGCTAGAGATTTGATTGATTGATTGATTGTAGACCCAGAGACGACCAGCCTATAACCTAGCTAGAGATTTGATTGATTGATTGATTGTAGACCCAGAGACGACCAGCCTATAACCTAGCTAGAGATTTGATTGATTGATTGATTGTAGACCCAGAGACGACCAGCCTATAACCTAGCTAGAGAGTTGATAAAGAGAACTGCTACGTTCATAGAGCCATACATACAGACAGTAAGTGCTTGCTACTACTGCTCAGTCAACTACCAAACTCTTTTCTCTTATATCTCATCTCATCAGCCTTTCTATTAAATATATCCATTACCATCAAACAATTGAAAATAAAAACAACACTAACTTAATTAGAGTTTTCTGTGTTAACAGTTATAATATTGAAAGATTAGTGAGGAAGGCTGACTCTGATGTCAATTGATATTAATTTTACAAATTAGTTACAATTAATAAATAATAATAATTTAATTCTTTGATTGATGCAGTGCTCTTTATGGAGCATGAAAATACAGCTTATAATAGCAGTTTATCAGTATGTGCTCTAGGAGTGTTTGATGTATTTTATGTTTACTTGCATACATGTATGTTTGTATGTGTGTGTTGATACTTGTGTGTGTGTATTGAACAGTTCTTCAACAGTGTGCTGATGATGGGCAAAGCTTCAGAGAGCAGCCTAGCAGGCAGACTCTACGACCTCGTACAAGAGCTAAACTCTATAGCACCCAGTGTGTTAACAGCAGTCTTACCTCAACTAGAACTTAAACTGAAGGTATGTTAAACTCTATAGCACCCAGTGTGTTAACAGCAGTCTTACCTCAACTAGAACTTAAACTAGAGGTATGTTAAAAACCTCGATGCATCCATAATTTTCATGGATTTTATGCTTTTACTAAATGTCTGATTGATTTACAAATTGATTTTTATAGGTCAACGAAGACGAGTCTGCCTTACACATCCTGTCATTGATTGATTGATTGATTATTGATTGATTGATTGATTGATTGATTGATTGATACAGAGCAGTGAAGAGAGTGATAGATTGGCAGCTACACGCATGCTAGCTAAGATGTTCAGTGAGGAAGGCTCTGATTTAGCTGAAGTGCACAAATCGCTCTGGGCTTGCTTCCTCGGCAGGTTTTTATCAGTTATCAGTTGTTTAATGTTATCACTTATCAGTCATTGCTGGCAGGTTCTTAGCAGTTATCAGTTGTTTAATGTTATCACTTATCAGTCGCTTCCTCGGCTGGTTCTTATCAGTTATTAGTTGTTTAATGTTATCACTTATCAGTCATTGCTGGTAGGTTCTTATCAGTTATCAGTTGTTTAATGTTATCACTTATCAGTCGCTTCCTCTGCAGGTTCTTATCAGTTATCAGTTGTTTGGTGTTATCACTTATCAGTCGCTTCCTCGGCAGGTTCTTATCAGTTATCAGTTGTTTAATGTTATCACTTATAAGTAGCTTCCTCGGCAGGTTCTTATCAGTTATCAGTTGTTTATGGTATCACTTATCAGTCGATTTCAAGCTTAGTGTACAAGTCCCACAGGAGTTCATTGTGTACATATGGTTGTATGTATGTGTATGTTTGGTTGTATATGTGGTTGTATGTGTGATAGGTTTAACGACATAGACGTCACAGTACGTGGGCTGTGTTTTCAAGTCTCACAGGAGTTCATTGTGTATGTGTGGTTGTATGTATGTGTATGTATGTGTGTATGTATGTGTGGTTGTATGTATGTGTATGTGTGGTTGTATGTGTGGTAGGTTTAACGACGTTGACGTCTCAGTACGTAGGCTGTGTGTTCAAGTCTCATAGGAGTTCATTGTGTATGTGTGGTTGTATGTATGGTTGTATGTGTGGTAGGTTTAACGACATTGACGTCTCAGTACGTAGGCTGTGTGTTCAAGTCTCACAGGACTTCATTGTGTATGTGTGG
Source organism: Enchytraeus crypticus (assembly GCA_905160935.1). NCBI lineage: Eukaryota > Metazoa > Annelida > Clitellata > Enchytraeida > Enchytraeidae > Enchytraeus > Enchytraeus crypticus. Next base: position 106,094 of record CAJHZI010000237.1, on the reverse strand, counting down.
TTGTATGTGTGATAGGTTTAACGACATTGACGTCTCAGTGCGTAGGCTGTGTGTTCAAGTCTCACAGGAGTTCATTGTGTATGTGTGGTTGTATGTGTGATAGGTTTAACGACATTGACGTCTCAGTGCGTAGGCTGTGTGTTCACGTCTCACAGGAGTTCATTGTGTATGTGTGGTTGTATGTGTGTGTATGTATGGTTGTATGTGTGATAGGTTTAACGACATTGACGTCTCAGTGCGTAGGCTGTGTGTTCAAGTCTCACAGGAGTTCATTGTCAATCACCCAGAACTGGTTAAAGATGACGGCACCGGACACAACATCACAGGTTCCTATCAAGTGCACGACTAGCGCATATGCAGTAGTTCTTATCTCTCGTTTTATAATAAATGTAATAAAAAACACATTTAATGCTTTTGATCTGAACTATTAGTTTTAAAAGACTTTTTCTACATTTTTTTTACATTTTCTGGTGTTTTGCTAGTTTAAATTATCAATACTTTTAAAAATGTGCCTTTGATATAAATATATATAATATCCAGTTACACAGGTATCACTTCTCAGTTTTCTTTCAAGCAATTTCTTTCCATATTGTCTGTGATACATAGAGCACTTGAGACAGAACTGAGATAGTTTTTGTATGTATTCTGTGTGTAGAGCACTGAGGTAGTTTTTCTATGTATTCTGTGTGTAGAGCATTGAGGTAGTTTTTCTATGTATTCTCTGTGTGTAGAGCAGTGAGGTAGTTTTTCTATGTATTCTGTGTGTGTAGAGCACTGAGGTAGTTTTTCTATGTATTCTGTGTGTGTAGAGCACTGAGGTAGTTTTTCTATGTATTGCTGTGTGTGTAGAGCACTGAGGTAGTTATTCTGTGTATAGAGTAATGAGGTAGTTTTTCTATGTATTCTCTGTGTATAGAGCACTGAGGTAGTTTTTCTATGTATTCTGTGTGTGTAGAGCACTGAGGTAGTTTTTCTATGTATTCTGTGTGTGTAGAGCACTGAGGTAGTTTTTCTATGTATTGCTGTGTGTGTAGAGCACTGAGGTAGTTATTCTGTGTATAGAGTAATGAGGTAGTTTTTCTATGTATTCTCTGTGTATAGAGCACTGAGGTAGTTTTTCTATGTATTCTGTGTGTGTAGAGCACTGAGGTAGTTTTTCTATGTATTCTGTGTGTGTGTAGAGCACTGAGGTAGTTTTTCTATGTATTCTGTGTGTGTAGAGTACTGAGGTAGTTTTTCTATGTATTCTGTGTGTAGAGCACTGAGGTAGTTTCTATGTATTCTCTGTGTGTAGAGCAGTGAGGTAGTTTTTCTTTGTATTCTGTGTGTGTAGAGCAGTGAGGTAGTTTTTCTGTGTTATCTGTGTTTGTAGAGCACTGAGGTAGTTTTTCTATGTATTCTGTGTGTGTAGAGCACTGAGGTAGTTTCTATGTATTCTGTGTGTGTAGAGCACTGAGGTAGTTTTTCTATGTATTCTGTGTGTATAGAGCACTTGAGGCAGAGGCAGCATGACTCTGATGAGACAGTGCGTATAGAGGTGGTGCAGTCCATCATAGGAGCCGCTAAGAGAAAGCTGAGCAACGTGACCACTGAGCTGTTTGACTGCGTCAAAGAGAGAACTCTCGACAAGAAGGTCTGTAGGATCTATCAGCAACTTCATTGACTCTGTTGTTTAATCTTCAAGTCTAACATTTTGAATGTCTCAATAGTTTAGGGGTAACGTCATGAAGCTTTAATTGACAGATCCTGAGATGAATTGAACTCTCGCAGGTTGAAATCTCAGCCGCGCTGATCTGTGAGTAAAATCTCGGACATTCGCTGGACTGGTTATACGGAAAATGTACTAAATTTCCTAACACTTTAAACATGTGGTATTAAAAGTGATAGATATCGAAAGAGTTGATTATTTCACTATCATTTTACTATTAAACAAATTGATATTAAATATAATTTTAGTATTAAAATATTAAGCCTACAGCTCATATAAAGTTTATTCTTCTATTCTGCGATATTTCTTGTGATCGAGTACCTTTGCTCTCAGAGTTTCCCTGTGTAATTATTTACTATATAAGAGGTGGAAAGTAAAAAATGCAAAAAAGCTAATGTTAACGTCAATTTCCTCACTCGAAAGCGATGTCAGTGACCGGCGAGCCCAGTATTTGATCCGCGCACATACTGATCCGCGGTCCAATATCTTACTGACATCGCCACTGACAAAACGCCACTAGTTACGTGTAAAATGTGTGTTAGATTATTTTTAATATTTTCTAAGTGCTTATGACTGATAGATCGTGTTTTTGAGAGAGAGAGAGAGATATATGTGTTTATTTCAGCATCAACACCAAATCAATGAAAAATACAAATAGAAATAAACATTTAAATGAAAATTTTAAATTTGTTAAATAGTTTAAGATCCGGAAGGAAGCACTGCTGGGACTGGGACAAGTTTATAGACGTAGCTACGAGGGTGAAGGAGACCTTGACGCTATCCCCTGGGTCAGGAACAAGATCTTACACGCCTACTACCAGTCCTCTGTGGACGACAAGTAATCCTCTCTTTAGCACTAGTCGCCGTATCTATGCTGAGCTTAACAGTGATCTACAAATAGACTTATAGACTTATAGGACTAAATCACTAGGCTACGTTGATCCACAGAGTAGATTGATAGGATTAAGTCGCTAGTCAACGTTAATCTACAGATTAACTGTTAACTTATAGGACTAAATCAATAGTCAATATTGATCCACAGATTAGTTAACTTATAGGACTAAATCACTAGTCACTAGTGCCCTACTCTCTGGAACCTGCTGTATGTGTGTGTATGTTTGTTTGTATGTGTAGAGTTTTGGTTGAACGTATACTCAATGTTTCTCTAGTACCCTACTCTCTGGAACCTGCTGTATGTGTGTGTATGTGTGTTTGTGTGTGTAGAGTTTTGGTTGAACGTATACTCAACGTGTCTCTTGTGCCCTACTCTCTCGAACCTGCTGAGCGAATGAGACGTCTCTACATACTCTATGGTAATCTGGATGATCATGCCTCCAGGTCTCTCTCTCACTCTCTCTCTCCCTCCCACAATCTCTCTATCTCGCTCTCTCTCTCTCTCTCTCTCTCTAATGATATTGTGATATTTCTTATTAATGCACAGTACACTAGTAGTAACAGTTTGTACAATGGGTCATATGCCACAGAACTCGATTAATTGTTCATACCCTGAGATTTATACGACAAAGAAGAGAATTATTGAGATTTTATAAAAATTGTTGTGATTACAGAATTAAAATCATGTGTTTAAAGTGATCTAGTTCAGCCAATGGGAGCTGAGTGCATCCCAGTTATCAACCAATCAATTTTAAAGTGATCTAATTCAGCCAATGGGAGCTTTGAAAGTGATCTAGTTCAGCCAATGAGAGCTGAGTATATCCCACTCATCAACCAATCAATTTAATGTCCAAATAAGCAACAGCCAGTCCTTGTTATGTCTATTTTGTTATGTCTCTGTAGTAAAAGTGTTGATCTAATTAAAAGAAATGGTAACACATTATAAATGCCGTGAAAGTTTGCAAACTTGAGAGCTCTGAAAAAAGGTTAAAGATGGGTTTTGGGTTATACAATGTACATACTATGGTGACCTATATGTACACAGAGGGGTTATACAATATACATACTGTGATAACCTATATGCACACAGAGGGGTTATACAATATACATACTGTGATGACCTATATGCACACAGAGGGGTTATACAATATACATACTATGATGACCTATATGCACACAGAGGGGTTATACAATATACATACTGTGATGACCTATATGCACACAGAGGGGTTATACAATTTACATACTGTGATGACCTATATGCACACAGAGGGGTTATACAATTTACATACTATGATGACCTATATGCACACAGAGGGGTTATACAATATACATACTGTGATGACCTATATGCACACAGAGCGCTACAAGAGATATTCAAAATGCAGTGCGGATTACGTACTCTCGTCAGGGGGCTGATTGAACTTGTAGTAAGAGCAGATGTGGACGATTCTAACACTGCACTCACTGGAAAACTACTTCAGCTCTCTCGTTAGTAATTGAACATTTTCAATATGCTGCGTAACTGTGCTGTTTGTTCATTGTAAACGGCAAATTATTTACCAAACTGTTTGTGTGTCTTGCTAAAGGCTGCTTCATCAACTAATACTATCTTCGTTTATTTCAAAACAGTAAGACAACCGCATATAGATGTAGATAACTTGCGAACAGTCGAAGTGGAACATACAATCATAATTACAATACGTAGTAATGCAAATACTACTAGTATAGTTTAAGCATAGACTAAATTATCTACAGTTTAGTAGCGTCACTTAGTAACTATGTATATGTGTGTATGTGTGTTTGTCTATGTTTATGTGTGTGTGTGCCTATGTATATGCATGTATGTTTGTGTATGTCTGTGTGTGTATGTCTATGTGTGTATGTGTATGTATGTGTAGGTCACTTGCCGCCTGGACCTAAGATCCTGGAGTCACTGAAGAGATTGGCTGGACTGTTGAGACAGGACCCGAGAATGAGAGCAAGTCTGGCCAAGCTTGTAGCGGCTGACTGCACGTGCAAGAAAGCTGAGGAGTTTGTTGTGTGTATCACATCTCTATCTAGAGCTAGTAGCATAAGAGTAATGTCTAATAGATGTGTGTATCTCATCTCTATCTAGGGCTAGTAACATGTAAATATAAGAAAAATATATCTCATAAATGTTGTGTACACTGCAGTGTGTCAGCTAGTTGAACAGCAACAGTTTAGCCACTGATCTCATGTTGTTGTTGTTGTTGTTGTGAAACAGAAGGACATATTGAAGAAGATTGGTAACCCTGCGCCCACTAACTTCATGTTGTTGTTGTTGTTGTTGTTACAGAAGGACATTTTGAAGAAGATTGGTAACCCTGCACCCACTGACCTCATGTTGTTGTTGTTGTTACAGAAGGAAATTTTGAAGAAGATTGGTAACCCAGCCTCATGTTGTTGTTGTGTGTAACAGAAGGAAATTTTGAAGAAGATTGGTAACCTAGCCTCATGTTGTTGTTGTGTGTAACAGAAGGAAATTTTGAAGAAGATTGGCAACCCTGCACCCACTAACCTCATGTTGTTGTTGTTACAGAAGGACATTTTGAAGAAGATTGGTAACCCTGCGCCCACTAACCTCATGTTGTTGTTGTGTGTTACAGAAGGACATTTTGAAGAATATTGGTAACCCTGCACCCACTAACCTCATGTTGTTGTTGTGTGTTACAGAAGGACATTTTGAAGAAGATTGGTAACCCTGCGCCCACTAACCTCATGTTGTTGTTGTTGTTGTAACAGAAGGACATTTTGAAGAAGATTGGTAACCCTGCCCCCACTAACCTCATATACACGACGACTAAGCTGTTGCTGGAGCGTATTGCTCCTGTCATGATTGACACGGCGGCCATATTGGCTCTGACTAAGTACATAGACGAGGCGGTGCTGGCCAAGGTCAACGATGAGGAGTGCGAGATAGCGCTGCTGGTGCCTAACTGTGTCGAGATGGGCGTTAAACTGCTCCTGGTGTGTTAACAACTGCTCTAGAATGTCTTAATAGCGTAGGGGCAACGTCAGGAAGTTTTAAATGACAAATCCTGAGGTGAATGGAACCCTTGTGGGTTCGAATCCCGGCCGCGCTGATCTGAGAGTAAAATCTCGGACATTCACTGGAGTGGTTATATGGAAAATGGTATAAATTGCCTATCAGATTAAACATGTGATTTTAAAGTGATAGATATCAACATAGTTGATTATTCACTATAATGCGTGTTTACTGTATAAATATACTGTGTAGTGATTTTCATAGTAATATATGTGGTTGACAGAAACCTCAATATAGTTTGTTTAGTGTCAAGTACTAACTGTGTGTAGATCTGCGTTAAACTGCTGCTGGTGTGTTACAAGTTCTCTAGAAATCTGTAATGATCTTAATAGTGAATATATAGTTAACAGAAACCTCAATGCAGTTTGTTAAGTGTCAAGTAGTGGTAGTTGTATTTGATTGGTGTGCGCTATTGTTCTCTAGCTGCTGTCTCATGCGTACTCGGGCTGCTTTCAACAGGAGGACGTCTATCGACAGCTCATGGTATTTGTGCGCTATGATGACGACAATGTCTGTGAGTTCATCTCTCTTCTCTCAAATACAAATCTACAGTTTGATTTAAAGTGCAATTTAGACTTTGATTGTGCTGAAATAGTATAAGAAATTAGAATGGTTGTAAAATTTTAAGATCCATAATATTTAGATAAAGCCCAATGCTGCTCTAGATAAAGTCCATATGCTGCACTAGGTAAACCCAACTTGTTGCTCTAGATAGAGCCCACATTCTGCTCTAGATAATGCCAACCTGCTTCTCTAGATAAAGCCCTCATGCTGCTCTAGATAAAGCACACATAATGCTCTAGATAAAGCCCACATGATGCTCTAGATAAAGCCCACATGATGCTCTAGATAAAGCCCACATGATGCTCTAGATAAAGCCCACATGATACTCTAGATAAAGCCCACATGCTGCTCTAGATAGAGCCCATATTCTGCTCTAGATAGAGCCCACGTGCTGCTCTAGATAAAGCCCACATGCTGCTCTAGATAGAGCCCATATTCTGCTCTAGATAGAGCCCACATAGTGCTCTAGATAAAGCCCACATGCTGCTCTAGATAAAGCCCTCATGCTGCTCTAGATAAAGCACATATGATGCTCTAGATAAAGCCCACATGACGCTCTAGATAAAGCCCACATGCTGCATTAGCTAAAGCACATGATGCTCTAGATAAAGCCCACATGATGCTCTAGATAAAGCCCACGTGCTGCTAGATAAAGCCCACATGCTGCATTAGCTAAAGCACAGTTATTGTATTATGTTGTTGTTGTTGTTGTACAGCTGACGTGACGATGCAGATCTTCAAAAATGTTGGACAAAATCTTGAGACCAGTCATCCTGAAATACACAAGTATGTGTGCGTGTGTGTGTACGTGTGTGTGTGCGTGTGTGTGTTTCTCTCTGCTTTATATATCAGCTGCTCCTTGGTTTTACACTGCTTTTTATACTGTGTAATCTGTGGATTTTCTTCAAGATACTGACAGATGTATTTACCTGATGCTATGATGTTATGAGAATGATTTCTGAATATTTCATTGAAATAAGCTATCTGTGCCGTTTATAAATCACAAGCTAAAACAGCAATCATATCGTTCAATATATAGATTGATCGGTTATATGATTGATTGATTGAAGGAGCTTGCTGCCTGCGCTAGAGAAGATGATTAAGATAGGCACTGCTAAGCAAGCTAAGCACGCCATACGCTGCATTGACGCCATGTATCCCAAGACCAAGGAAACGATATTCAAGAGACTCTACGAGGTAACATCAGAAACCTATACATATCATAGAAAATATGCATAAATAAATAAAATAAACCTATACATATCGTAGAAACATATCATAGACATCATAGACATCTTAGACATCATAGACATCGTAAACATCATAGACATCATAGACATTATAGACATCATGTACATCATAGATATCATAGACATCATAGACATCGTAGACATCTTAGACATCATAGACATCGTAGACATCGTAAACATCATAGATATCGTAGACATCATAGACATCATAGACATCATAGACATCTTAGACATCATAGACATCATAGATATCATAGACATCATAGACATCATGTACATCATAGACATTATAGACATCATGTACATCATAGACATTCGTAGACATCATGTACATCATAGACATCATGTACGACATAGACATCATAGACATCATGTACATCATAGACATCATGTACATCATAGACATTCGTAGACATCATGTACATCATAGACATTCGTAGACATCATGTACATCATAGACATTCGTAGACATCATAGACATCATGTACATCATAGACATCATGTACATCATAGACATTATAGACATCATGTACATCATAGACATTCGTAGACATCATGTACATCATAGACATTCGTAGACATCATAGACATCATGTACATCATAGACATCATGTACATCATAGACATTATAGACATCATGTACATCATAGACATTCGTAGACATCATGTACATCATAGACATTCGTAGACATCATAGACATCATGTACATCATAGACATCATGTACATCATAGACATTATAGACATCATGTACATCATAGACATTATAGACATTACTATAGACTTTATAGACATTATAGACTTTACTAGACATCAGACTTTATGACCTATGACATTATAGACATGATAACGACATTATATCCTACATCATAGACATTATAGACATTATAGACTTTATAGACATCATGTACATCATAGACATTATAGACATTATAGACATGTACATCATAGACATTATAGACATGTACATCATAGACATTATAGACATTATAGACATTATAGACTTTATGGACATCATGTACATCATAGACCTTATAGACATTATAGACATGTACATCATAGACATTATAGACATTATAGACATTATAGACTTTATGGACATCATGTACATCATAGACATTATAGACATTATAGACATTATAGACATGTACATCATAGACATTATAGACATTATAGACTTTATAGACATCATGTACATCATAGACATCATAGACATCCTGGACAACATCATAGATATTATAGAGGTCATAGACATCGTAGACATCATAGACATCCTAGACATCATAGACATTATAGACATCCTTGAATGCCTACATCTCTTCCTCCAGTTGTTCTTGTTCTCTCATCTCCTCTACTCTATCTTGTCCTTCTACCACTCATTGATCCTATATCTCTAACAACTCAACTGAAACATTTAAAACTTTCTCGTTTTCTACTGTGGTGCCTACCTCTCACTATCCTTCTAAAAACACACTGTCACTCTATGTTTGTCTATGTTTCTCTCTATGTTTGTATATGTTTGTCTATTTGTTTGTCTATGTGTATATGACTCGGCACTTACAGAAGAACATGGAGGTAGACTATGTTTGTCTATGTCTCTCTCTATGTTTGTCTATTTATGTGTGTATGACTCAGCACTTAGAGAAGAACATGGAGGTGGACTCGAATAACTTGCTGACGTCACTGGTAGCTCTGGGTCACGTGTCACTGCTGTGCCCCACACTATTTGCCACGCCCACTGGTAACATCGTGTCCAAGTTCATCGTTAAAGAACTGCTGATGCAGGACAGGGTCTGTGTCCCCTCCCCACTCCTCCATGCTCCTGCTAGCCTTTAATATTCTAATTAACTCTAAAAGAGAGAGAGAGAGGGGGGAGAGAGAGAGAGAAGGAGAGAGAGAGAGATACAGAGAGAGAGAGAGAGATTCAGAGAAAGAGAGAGAGAAAAAGATAGATACAGAGATACAGAGGGAGAGAGAGATACAGAGAAAGAGAGAGAGAGGGACAGAGAGAGAGAGAGAGAGAGAGAGAGAGAGAGATACAGAGTGTTTTTTTATATAAAATCAACTGTTTCAAGTTCGTGGTAAACATCTTTTATCAGATAATTAGTTCAGTGATCAGTGAATATATGGATTGATAGGGATATACATTTTGTCTGCCTTAAAATTGCGGTATTATTTTGCATCATTAAGTATAGGAATAAAAATCTAACCACAGTTGTTACCATTGCTAAACATTTGCTTCTAGGAGCATATTACAGCTTGCTAAGGGCTGCACTCAACTCTCAATCCAGTCTACGCTGATAGAAATACCGATAAAACTTGTGTGGCAGCCATTTTTATTAATTTGTTATCTTGTTGTTTGCCTGATAATACTTGTGTGGCGCCATTTTAATCTATTTATATCTTGTTGTTTGCTGCAGACGGTTGGACGTAAATCTAGCGACACCTGGTGTGCTGAACATCTCGTGTCTGAGGAAACCCAGGCCAAGGTGGGTGCTCTCTAGCTCTAGCTTCATTTCTTCTATTTATTTTATTTATTTAGCTATATTTAGATTTTATCTATTTATTTTGGTATATTTCGGTTTTATCCATTTGGTATATTTTTTTCTCTAGATATTTGTAGATTTTTTCTATTTACTTTATTTCTATAGATATATTTAGATTTTATCTATTTATTATATTTCTTTTGGAATATATAGGTATTATCCATTTATTTTATTTCTTTAGATATATGTAGATTTTATCTATATTTGACTGGTCTACCCACATTGGTTTGGGTGAATTGATCTGTAGTGATGTGTGCTGTTGAGGACGTCCCTGACATCATCCCTGGATGAGGAAATGGACGTTAAACCTTTATTAATATTATTATTATTATATATTTTATTTATTTAGATATATTTAGATTTCATCTAGTTATTTTATTTGTTAAGGTATATTCAGATTTTATCTATTTTATTTATTTTGGTAAATTTAGGTTTTATCTATTTATTTTATTTATTTAGATATATTTAGATTTTATCTATCTATTTTATTTTTTAGATATATTTAGATTTTATCTATTTATTTTATTTATCTAGATTTATCTATTTGCACAAAGCAACATTATGATACGAAGCATCGACATAGAAAATAAATCCTATAGTGCAGAATCAGGCTAAACCTATGGCATGTGGCACTTTTAAGATCCCAAAAGATAAAATATAATAATCAACAGAATGACATTAGTAGTAGTGGTATCATATCAATGACAAGCTATAAAGAGCAATAGTAACCTAGTCTCCTAGCAGTGTAATGTAACTAGATGGATTATCTACTTGAGTCTGATGAATATTGTGCTCTAGATTTCACTGACTAATTTACTGATGTTATTGATTGTTCACCGTTGTTTTAACTCCTAATCTCATTTATTTGTTTGCCCAAGATTACTTTCCTTTAAGGTATCTATGCTCTACTTAAAACTGATCTGCATCAGTAATATGATTTCTATAGGATACTATTTGTTTGATTGATTGATTAATTGATTGATTGTTAGATACAAGGACTAAAGATGATAGTTAGGTGGTTGCTGGGAGTTAGAAGTTCTAACCCAGCCACAGTCAGCCCTACTCTACGTCTACTCTACTCTATGATACTCTGTGAGGGTGATCTCATGGAGCATGGCACTATCAAGTACTCTCTCTCTCTCTCTCTCTCTCTCTCTCTCTCTACGTCTACTCTACTCTATGATACTCTGTGAGGGTGATCTCATGGAGCATGGCACTATCAAGTACTCTCTCTCTCTCTCTCTCTCTCTCTCTCTCTCTACGTCTACTCTCCTCTATGATACTCTGTGAGGGTGATCTCATGGAGCCTGGCACTCTCAAGTACTCTCCTCTCTCTCTCTCTCTCTCTCTCTCTCTCTACGTCACTCTACTCTATGATCCTGTGAAGGGTTTCTCATGGAGCATGCACTAATCAAGTTACTCTCTCTCTCTCTCTCTCTCTCTCTCTCTCTCTACGTCCCTCCTAACTCTATGAACGCTGTGCGGGTGATCTCATGGAGCTGGCACATCAGTACTCTCTCTCTCTCTCTCGCCGTCTCTCCTCCTCGCTCTCTCGAACTTCTACCTACTCTATGGATAAACGCTGTGAGGGTGACTCATGGACATGGCACTATCAAGTACTCCTCATCTCTCTCTCTCTCACCTCTCTCTCTCTCTCTCTACTCTACTCTACTCTATGCTACTCCTGTGAGGGTGATCTCATGGAGCATGGCACTATCAGTACCTCTCTCTCTCTCTCTCTCTCCTCCTCTCATCTCTACGTCTACTCTACTCTATGATACTCTGTGAGGGTGATCTCATGGAGCATGGCACTATCAAGTACTCTCTCTCTCTCTCTCTCTCTCTCTCTCTCTCTACGTCTACTCTACTCTATGATACTCTGTGAGGGTGATCTCATGGAGCATGGCACTATCAAGTACTCTCTCTCTCTCTCTCTCTCTCTCTCTCTCTCTACGTCTACTCTACTCTATGATACTCTGTGGGGGTGCTCTCATGGAGCATGGCACTATCAAGTACTCTCTCTCTCTCTCTCTCTCTCTCTCTCTCTCTACGTCTACTCTACTCTATGATACTCTGTGAGGGAGATCTCATGGAGCATGGCACTATCAAGTACTCTCTCTCTCTCTCTCTACGTCTACTCTACTCTATGATACTCTGTGAGGGAGATCTCATGGAGCATGGCACGATCAAGTACTCTCTTCTCTCTCTCTCTTCTCTCTCTCTGTCTGTCTCTATTGGTCATGCTAATTTGCTTGCTATGTATGATTAACTTTCTATATTGTAAAATACTTCCTTGACGTCCCTGACATCATCCTTGGATGAGGAAAGAGACGTTAAATCTTTACCATTATGATTATACATATTATGATTATACATATTGCACTGTGTCTGACTCTACTGTATACTGTGTATTGTGCTGTGTATTGTGCTGTGTATTGCACTCTGTACTGCACTGTGTATTGTACTGTGTATTGTACTGTGTATTGTACTGTGTACTGCACTGTGTATTGTACTGTGTATTGTGCTGTGTATTGTACAGTGTATTGCACTGTGTATTGTACTGTGTATTGTATTGTGTATTGTATTGTGTATTGTACTGTGTATTGTGTGGTGTAGTAAAGCAGAGATGGCTCGACTTAGGCTGCAGGCGGGCTGTTGTATGCTCAAGCTCGCCCAGGAACCTCTCTATGCAGATGCTATCAGACTGGAGCAGTTTGAAACCATGGCCCTGCTAGTTAACGTATGTAGTTAACGTATGTTCTGATTGTTTAGTGTAAACCATGGCCCTGCTAGTTAACGTATGTGCTGATTGTTTAGTGTTAACCATGGCCTTGCTAGTTAACGTATGTTCTGATTGTTTAGTGTAAACCATGGCTCTGGTAGTTAACGTATGTACTGATTGTTTAGTGTAAACCATGGCCCTGCTAGTTAACGTATGTACTGATTGTTTAGTATAAACCATGGCTCTGCTAGTTAACGTATGTGCTGATTGTTTAGAGTAAACCATGGCCCTGCTAGTTAACGTATTTTCTGATCGTTTAGTTTAAACCATGGCCCTGCTAGTTAACGTATGTTCTGATTGCTTAGTGTAAACCATGGCCCTGCTAGTTAACGTATGTAGTTAACGTATGTGCTGATTGTTTAGTGTAAACCATGGCTCTGCTAGTTAACGTATGTAGTTAATGTATGTGCTGATTGTTTAGTGTAAACCATGGCTCTGGTAGTTAACGTATGTACTGATTGTTTAATGTAAACCATGGCTCTGGTAGTTAATGTATGTGCTGATTGTTTAATGTAAACCATGGCTCTGCTAGTTAACGTATATACCACTTGTTATCTCTCTGATAGTTTTGTGTAAACCATGCTTTTAAATAGAGCGTAGTGTTTCAATGTTTCATTTCTAACAGTATGACTATATCAGTACATTGTGTATATTTTATGTCTAGGACCCGTGTGTAGAGGTGAGACAGATGTTTGTGCAGAAGCTGCACAAGGGTTTGATTGCTCTACGTCTTCCTCTTCAGTACATGAGTGTTTTGTGCCTCGGAGCGCTTGATCCAATCAAAGAGAGGAGAGGACTAGTGAAGCAGATGTTGTGCACCAACATTCAGCGCCGCAGGGATTTCCTCAAGCAGAATGCCGTCACAAATCGTACGTATCTGGAGCATCGGTAAGATATTTGACCGTGGATCAGTATGGGCGGGGTTCAAATCCTGGGCTCGCCTGTCATTGACATCGCTTTCGAGTGAGGAAACTGACGTTAACAGTAGCTTTTTTTATCATATAACATTCAACGTCGCAGAGATTTCCTCAAGCAGAATGCCGTCACTATTCGTATGTATCACTTAACATTGTCTCACATAACGTATGTAACTATTTTCTCTTTATATTCACATTTTGTTTTTTTTGTATCTGGTTGATTGATTGATTAATAAACTGATTTGCGGATTGATTGATGCAGCCAGTAAGATCCTATCTCTGATGCCAGACTACGTCATGCCCTATGCCATTCATCTCATGGCTCATGATCCTGATCTCTCTACGTACGATGATGTCAAAGCTCTCAAGAGCATCAAAGAGTTCGTATTCTATGTTTTGTGTCCATTTTACTGTCTGTAGCTTTCTCTCTCTCTCTCTCTCTCTCTCTCTCTCTCTCTCCCTCCCACTCTCTCTCTCTCTTTGGACATTACTTGGTACGTGACTGCTATTTGAAAGTTATTATTTACTACTGTAAGGACTATCATTCTAAAGATAATATTGTGAATAGTTTGGTTTTGAAGTTCAAACGATTAAGCCTGTGTTTACGACAGTTTATTTGAATACGACTGATCTTTGAGAACGTGGTCGCATTAGAGAGAGAACTATGTTTATTGAAGTACACATACAAGTACACATACTATCACAAGGTCATCAAAGAGGGTATATATACCCTATCAAGTTGACAGCCAGCAAACACGCAAGAACAGCCAAACATACAAGTACAATTGAAAATTAGCAAAACTTATTAGCGAAAAAGCAGTACCAACCAATCAATCAATAAGAATTTGACGTCCGGTTCCTCGCCATAAGGCAATGTCAGGGACGTCCGGCGTGCAAGCACTAGATGTCATCATGGATGTGTTTACAGATGTCTCTGGTATCTTCTGGAACCTCTCATCGCTAAGAACGAGGGCTACAGTTTTGCGTTCTACAAGAAACTCTTTGAGACGATCAAACAAACCAAAGATGCGCAGAACCCTGAGTCCGAGGAGTCCAATAAGGTTTGTGTGTGTGTGTGTGTCTGTGTGTGAGTCTGAGGAGTCCAATAAGGTTTGTGTGTGTGTGTGTCTGTGTGTCTCTGTATGTGTCTGTGTGTGAATCTGAGGAGTCCAATAAGGTTTGTGTGTGTGTGTCTGTCTGTGTGTGTCTCTGTGTGTGAGTCTGAGGAGTCCAATAAGGTTTGTGTGTGTGTGTGTCTCTCTGTGTGTCTCTGTATGTGTCTGTGTGTGAGTCTGAGGAGTCCAATAAGGTTTATGTGTGTGTGTGTGTCTGTGTGTGTCTCTGTGTGTGTCTCTGTGTGAGTCTGAGGAGTGCAATAAGGTTTGTGTGTGTGTGTCTGTCTCTGTGTGTGAGTCTGAGGAGTCCAATAAGGTTTGTATGTGTGTGTCTGTCTGTGTGTCTCTGTATGTGTCTGTGTGTGAGTCTGAGGAGTCCAATAAGGTTTATGTGTGTGTGTGTCTGTGTGTGTCTCTGTGTGTGTCTGAGAAGTCCAATAAGGTCTGTGTGTGTCTCTGTGTGTGGCTGTGTGTGAGTATGAGGAGTCTTACAAGGTCTGTGTCTCTGTATGTCTGTATATGTATGATGAGTCAACAAAGTTTGTGTGTGTGTGCACTCTATAAATCTGCGTGTATAAGATTAGTCAGCAAGGTGTGCCTGTCTATATGTCTGACAATATGCCCTATGTATCAGTTTGTATTGTATTGTGTGTAGAAGATGTATGCAGTGTGTGACCTGTCTATATGTCTGACAATATGCCCTATGTATCACTTTGTACTGCATTGTGTATGTGTAAAAGCTGTATGCAATGTGTATGTGTAGAAGCTGTATGCAGTGTGTGACCTGTCTCTAAGCCTCATCCTCACCAAGGCCACTAACATCTCCTACAACGACTTCCCCGCTGAACCCGCCCTACCCGCCAAACTCTTCACTCAGGCTGATCTAGTAAGATACCTAGAACACAACAGCTCCATTCATCTTGTTCAATATATTGTTATATATTGTTCATCTTGTTCTAGTTTTATTATTGTTATTTTTATTTATTCCGTATTGTTACACACATGACATACCGCATGTGCTACATAGTTTCTTTCTTGGTTGCTGTTTTTGTTGTTTTAGTTATTTCCTCGTTTTCCTCTCCATGGTTATTAGTAATCGTTGCCTTTGTTAGCGCTTCAATAGAAGCCGGCGCGGATTTAAGAATAACCTCCAACACACTCTGGGGATTATTTACATTCAAAGCTGTAGACACTCGGTCTTCCAAAGTGGTCGCCCACAATTTACTAAACGCGTGCAACGTGTCCTTACTTCGTTCGATTGACGTGCAGCTTAACTGAGTGTTCTAAATCCCCACCCATGACTTCACGAGTTAATAGTCTAACTTAATGAGCAGCCTCGCGCACTAATGTTGCCGTCAAGTAAATGAAGAAGGAATAGTGACAAAATAAAGCCGGGGTTTGTGTTGTCTGGTGTTATCTCATATTATCTCACGGGTGGATAACAGATGAATTATTATGAATTAGAGTTGACCGACACTGCTCTTTCGATTCACTAAGTGCAGCTCTTTGAAGTGAGCTGTGCTCACTCACACAGCTCAGTGCTCTCTAAGAGCTGCTCTCACTAAGCCGCTCTAGTTCACAGTGTTATAGTGCTATACAACATGCTGCACTGTGTCGCATAACGACACAGTGCAACTACTGTAGCCAGTGCCTAAACCAGTTGAGAGTAGTGTGCAGGTGAGGAGCTCAAACTTGTCATCTCACTCAGTTGTGCGAGTCGTTTATATGCTGCTCTCTCAGATGAGTCGTTAAGCACATCACTGTTATGAATGTTAATAAGTCAAGAGATTGTTTATGTATGAGTACTCCAGGTTAGTTTCTTCAGTTGATAGATAGATAGGTTGATCGATTGATCGATTGATTGATTGTGCAGACATATCCTAACACGACGACCTATTTACCGGCAGAGCTGCTGGGAGGAGCCAGTGTCGTACTGCCCAACAAGGTAGAGGTTGTTCTCAGCTCTGAGCTGTAGTACTAGGCTGTTCTCAGCTCTGAGCTGTAGTACTAGGCTGTTCTCAGTTCTGAGCTGTAGTATTAGTCTGCTCTCAGCTCTGAGCTGTAGTATTAAGTCTGCTCTCAGCTCTGAGCTGTAGTATTAGTCTGCTCTCAGCTCTGAGCTGTAGTACTGGGCTGTTCTCAGCTCTGAGCTGTAGTACTAGGCTGTTCTCAGCTCTGAGCTGTAGTACTAGGCTGTTCTCAGCTCTGAGCTGTAGTACTAGGCTGTTCTCCTGTTGCTTTCTGTTCTCTTGTAAGTGTATTATTGGCCTATTCTCCTGTAGTACTTCTAAACTAAACTACATTAAGTTGTTATAAGTGCTGTCTAATGGAAACAGTTGTAATGAATAATAAACTGTTGAGTCAGGCTTTACGGGTTAATTGACTCAATCCGTTCTGATGACGCTGCAGTATTGAACCGTTAGGTGTTACCTGTTCTTTGTCACTGGTGCAGTCACTTATGAACCGCTCACGTGGCAGCATTCAAGTATAAGCAAGTTCTACTGATTGTCGTATGCTCTTTGTCCCTCTAAAAATAGTAACAACTATTAGAGTGCCATTTTTGTCAATGACAACATCGAACTATTTACTCTTTTTGAGTCCATGTTTTACATTGTATGTCATGCTTAGCCTGCACCTGGTGCAGCAGTTAAAAAGGAAACTACTGCAGCCGGTAAAACCCAGATTGGGGATTCTCGGCGATCGTCATCGGCAGACAAGTCAACAACTGGGACATCAGGGTCAGCGAGTGCTGGAAAAGCAAAGCTAGACGTGTCTGGTTCTTCAGTTGATCCCGTGTCGCCCGGGTCAGGATCTAACAAATCTACCACTTCACAACCGCACACTACCATCACCAGCGGTACAGTCCATCTCATCTCTCGTATCTCTACGTACAGTTCATTTCATCATTAATCTCTCTCATCTCTCGTATCTCTACGTACAGTTCACTTCATCATTAATCTCTCTCGTCTCTCATATCTCTACGTACAGTTCACTTCATCATTAATCTCTCTCGTCTCTCATATCTCTACGTACAGTTCACTTCATCATTAATCTCTCTCATCTCTCGTATCTCTACGTACAGTTCACTTCATCATTAATCTCTCTCATCTCTCGTATCTCTGCGTACAGTTCACTTCATCATTAATCTCTCTCGTCTCTCATATCTCTACGTACAGTTCACTTCATCATTAATCTCTCTCGTCTCTCATATCTCTACTTACAGTTCACTTCATCATTAATCTCTCTCGTCTCTCATATCTCTACTTACAGTTCACTTCATCATTAATCTCTCTCATCTTTTTTATCGCTATGTACAGTCCACCACATCGTTAATCTCTCTCATCGTTTTTATCGCTATGTACAATCTTCTCATCGTTCTCATCCTTTACATTCACCTCTCTTATCTCTACAATTCCTCTGCCATTAGATTGTAACAGCATGATATTATTTCACACTAGATAGACAGCAATGGATTGATTGATTGATTGATTGATTGATCAGGTCGACAGGCGGGAGGCAAGAAGGCAGCACAGGATGCGGCAGCTAATAGGAGCAGAGGATCTAAACGCAGCAGTGCCACAGAGTCAGACGACGAGTCTCTGCATTCAGACGTGTTGTCTGAAGACAGTACGAGATCATCTAGGAGAGTCGCCGTGACTCAGAAACCTGGCGAGGCTGCAAAGAGCAAAGCAACTAGCGCTGCTCAAAGGTGTGTCTACTAACTAAACCTGATTCAGAGTCCAGGCTAGAGCCAGTGGCGATGTTGGTAATATACTCGACTGCGGATCAGTATATGCGGGGTTCAAATTCTGGGCTCGCCCGTCACTGACATCTCTTTCTAGTGAGGAAACTGACGTTAACATTAGCTTTTTTAGCTTTTATTCCTAAATTCCTCTCTATTGATTGATTGTCATTAGTATGATACCTTTGTACTGAGTGATTATTCCAACTTGTCCAGAAATCTAAGAAAGCTAAACGCTGTTTATTGACTGACTGATTGATTGATTGACTGATAAGCAGAGCCACTAAGGCAGCAGATTCCGCTGCTCCGCCGGTGAAGAAATCTCGTGTCTCCGGTAAGGACGAGTCTAAGATAACAGACTACATGAAGCCTCGCCGTGGAGCCAGTGACAGAGAGAGCGACACTAAGGCTGACACTGAGGAAGACGAGCAGGAGGAGGAGGAGAGAGAGAGTAGAGGAGCGAGAAAGAGAGTGAGTACCTCAGTGGCGTCACCTGCTTCATCTCAGAACAGCGGCAGAGCAGCCAACAAGAAACCTGACCGGTACTCTTCTCTTCTTAGTCCATATTCTCTTCTATATAGATTATTATCAGTGCTTTATCAAAGCTATTATGTATAGAGTTGTAGTTTAGTGTACCTTTCTTACCTAGTCTTAAGTCACTCTAGCATCCTTTCTGTCTTTCTTTCCTCCTCTCTTTCTGTGTCTCTCTCTCTGTCTCTCTCTCCCTCTCTCTCTCTCTCTCTCTCTCTTTGATCACTGGGTTAGCTATGACACGAGTACTAGAAGATGATTTTATGATATATTTGTAGGCAAGTAGTGTAAGTGTGCTGATGCTGTGTATGTAGGTCACAGGCTGAGAGTGAAGTAGTGTAAGTGTGCTGATGCTGTGTATGTAGGTCACAGGCTAAGAGTGAAGTAGTGTAAGTGTGCTGATGCTGTGTATGTAGGTCACAGGCTAAGAGTGAAGTCAAATCTAAGACGGCAACAACTAAGTCTAGCGTAGCCAAGGGCACTACAGATAAATCAAGTACCAGGTTAACCATCTGATCCTTTGAAACACGTTGTCCTTCCTGAATGTATTATAATCTGAGGGGGGTTGTCATCATTTAGCTCTCTCTCTCACTCTTCTCTCTCTCTCTCTCTCTCTCTCTCTCTCTCTCTCTCGTTCTCTCTGTGTATGTTTACTTGAACCTATATATAGATCAGTGATGTACAATAAATTAGACAGAACTAGAGTAGTAACACAGCTCTATAAATGTGCAATCATTATCTATGACGTCTTCAGACACTACCAATTCAAAGTCAATCCAATTAGTTAAATAGGAACCCGTAAAGATGTTGAGGAAAACCAAGTAAATAATTGCGACGTACCTGACTCAGTACCGTTGCTGAGAGTGCAATGCTGTTGTAAATGGACATTCAAATTTTTCAATTGCTATACTTGAACATCGTTAGTAGCAGCGGCAATACAGCCAGCAGGACAGAGAAAGATACAAGCAGCAAGACAGAGAAGGGTGTTAACGGGAGCGGTGTGGGAGCGAGAGCTGGACGTAAGACTGACGTGTCGCGCAGGAGAGAGGGAGCAGCGGCTAAAGCTGCTCAGAGGTACGCCGACTTTGAGGTAACTAAAGTGTCTATTATTATAATTTTATTATTGTTTAATATTTATTAGAGTATTGGAGTAATTTGGCAAGAGGGGACCCACCTCACCATGAAATATTTTCCCCCAGGATTAAATGGTAATTAATCCACCTAACTGAGGAAGGCAACGGGAAACCACCTCAGAAGCCATATTTTTCCCAAGCTATACTTTGTGAATGGATTAGCTTGTTGATCTAAGGAGTGCTCTTATGGAGCGAGAAAACAGCCTTTGAGTATGAATATGTACCTTGAACCTGCCACTTGGCAGTGCACAGAAGAAGAAGAAAAGTAATTTGTGGTACCTAGAAATATGTTGTGGTATCTAGAGATAATTTGTGGTAATTAGTGATACTTTGTGGTATCTTGTGATAATTAGAGAGACTTTGTGGTATCTTGTGATAATTAGAGAGACTTTGTGGTATCTTGTGATAATTAGAGAGACTTTGTGGTATCTTGAGATACTTTGAATTATTGATAAATATTGTGCCTTGCTGTGGGTTTAACTGCTGCTGATTTCTTTTGATGCAGCTTATAAATGGAGTTCAATTTGTAACTATAATTGTTTCGCTTATTTTGTGGAAAGTCCTGTAGCCTAGTCGTAAGTTGTTAGTGTATATAGTTTTTTAAATTGATGTAGAGATCTGGTATAATTAAATTACTTTATCTTTTAATTACTAGAAACAAATCATACTTGTAAATAGATGTTCACAACGTTGTCAAACTCTTCTTTGTTGTTGTTTGTAGGTAGCAGCTTCACCTGTAAAGAAGAAGAAAACATGAAGAGCTAGCTTAACTGATGGACTGATGATAATATAGCTGCTCTGATGGACAGTGATTAGCGTGATCCTAGTGGTCACACACGTGTAGCTGTATCAAACCCAGATCAATGGCTCGCTGAGTTATACACTGCACTCATGCAGTTTGTCTGTACATCACAATGTGTGTACACTACATGCCTGTTAGCTTGAACAGTTTGTCTGTACACAATAGCGTGTGTACACTACATGTCTGCTAGCTTGAACAGTTTGTCTGTACACAGAAGTATGCTCACGCTCTATGTACACATGTGTGCACGCTTCGTACACACATGTGTACGCGCTACATGTACACGTGTGTCAGCATGCAATCATGTGTGTACACGCTACATGTACACATTTGTCTGCATGCAATCATGTGTGTACACGCTACATGTACACATGTGTCTGCATGCAATCAAGTGTGTACACGCTACATGTACACATGTGTGTGCATGCAATCATGTGTGTGCGAGCCTCTAGGTTGTCTCTTGTTGACACAGCTACACACTATAGCGACTGACAGTTTCTCATACACCTCATACGGCAGAGGAATGATTAGGGTCTTGACTCAGCGCATGGCTCTGATACATGTTGTGTTGACTGCTTTGTCTTTAACACTGTCTATACTGATAAGAGTTATTGTTGTGTATCGCATAGACTGATAATGTCATATGTTACTGTGTATATATGTATGACACGTCCACTGATTGTTACATCATTGTGTAGCCACGTTAAACTAGCATTATGGGTTTGTTCATAAGTAAGCAACAGATAATCTGGACAGTAATTAATTAGGAAAAAATGTTAGTTCTCCAGTAAGTGAATGGCTTGGATAGGTTTTTGATAATTGGATTAAAATCATATCCATTTCATCATCATCATCCTCCCTTGAATACCAGTGTAACCAGGGTCGGGATACAAATAGACTGTCTCAAATCCTCTCTGTCCTACACCACACCACCAGCCAATCCCCTATTTGAGATTTTTCCATTCTTTTAAATTTTTGTAGCAATTTCTAGAGCCTAGGCGCTCACCAACCGATTGCCCTTTCCGACGTTGGTATGGATCTTATCATATCCTTATTATTTAGGTTACTTTATTTGTAAACTAATCAAAATCTGAGCATTTAATATTGATCAATGAGCCGAGTTGCATTTGAGCAGACGTTTTAATTAAGTATAAAGAAGGATGGAATTGTATCCATGTTTACAATCGCTCACTACAAATGATGGCTTGTTGTCACGTGGGGTTTAGGATCTTCCTTGTAGTAGTTAAGAGCAGTCGAGCAGATGACAGTCTATACAGCTGCTGTGTATGTGAGATGACTGTGTATACAGCTGTTGTATATGTGAGATGACTGTGTATACAGCTGTTGTATATGTGAGATGATTGTGTATACAGCAGTTGTATATGTTAGATGACTGTGTATACAGCAGTTGTATATGTGAGATGACTGTGTATACAGCTGTTGTATATGTGAGATGATTGTGTATACAGCTGTTGTATATGTGAGATAATTGTCTATACAGCTGTTGTATATGTGAGATGATTGTGTGTACAGCTGTTGTATATGCGAGATGATTGTGTATACAGCTGTTGTATATGCGAGATGATTGTGTACACAGCTGTGTATAAAGCTGTGTATACAGCTGTTGTGTAAGTGGGATGGGTTTTCCTGCGTGAATGTTAGATAAAACCCATGTTAGGTATTGCGATGTTTAACTTCTTATTGAATTATGTCGCTGTAGAAATAGTTAAGTATGTTGTTATATCTCTTATCATGTCTTATGTTCCATTTTGCTACGAGACACTCAAACGACAACGTGTAGATTACACGAAAGCTGAAACGTCTGTAGGTAACAGCAGGGACTTTTTCTGTATCACTGCAGCTCTGGGGTGGTTTTTCTTTGCTTTCCTCCTTACCAACATACCACACGTAGTACCATGCGCTTCATGAGTGCTACTCATCATGTATGTGGTAGTTCAGGGTTAAGTCTGTTGTACATATACATGTAGCATGCACACTGCATATATTATGTGTACAATTGTGTACACATACAGTATACGTACCTCGTGTGTACATTATAAACTGTGCACACATTCATGGAGCATCCGGCTGCAATGGTTGAGCACAACCGGTACGACTGTCTAGACCGCCTCAGTTCAGAAATTTTAGCGATTGCCACATAACGTCAAACCCGTCTATCGTTGGTCGGCTTTGCTGTACACGTGCGGTTATCGTTAGGTTATATTCTAATGTTCTAAGATTCAGGAAATGTGCGCATCTACTGCATGCTATCGTCAAGTGTTTGTGTATTGTTAATGATGTTAACATAAGTAGAAGTTTCTAGATTTGTAGCTCTCTCTCTCTCTCTCTAATGTTCCGACATATGGCAGGTCCAAAATCAATCAGCCTTTACACTCCACTCCACTACTCTCTTATTTCTCGATACCACGTCGACGTCTCAAAGTCATTCACTGTAGATTATTATATATTTTTTATGAGATCTTCTGCTAGATAGAACACAAGATAGCGCCAGCAACAAAGCAATTTATTGTAGAATCTTAAATACCAGCGAAATCATTAGCATGACATTGTAGCCAAGTCATATACATGTAAGAGATACATGCTACTGATAAGTAATTATGATGCTACTGATATAAGTAATTAGCAAGAGTGTAGTTTAATCATAAAGTACAATCGACGTCCCTGACAATGCCTTATGGCGAGGAACCGGATGTTAAATCCTTATTGATTGATAGTAGAGCTAGGCTAGTGGACCACTGCTCTACTGCTTCAGGTGTTTATCATTTCATCAGATTTAAATTGAACTCAACTAGGCACTGCTTTAAAGACTTAACCCAGCCGACTGGCCATTGGTGTAAAGCTTTCTTCAGAAGCAAGATACCAAGGTTTCAACAATAAATAGGCTATACTCAGCCCAACAGAATATGCTACAAAATTAACATCCGCACATATATAAGGCATTAGCAAAGCGCATTTCTGATATGATATAAGGCACATAGTTATAATTATCACTTGAAGCAAATATCATCGGAATGTTTTACACAACAGAACAACGACAACTCTGATATTTTGAAATAACGAGTTCACAGATCAATAACAGTATGGCTGCTGCATTAGAGTAAACACTGAATCTAATATAAAACAAATCTCAGAGAATAATGGCGTCAGCTTAAGAGAACACAATGAAACAATGAAATTATTCAATAATACTTCACCTGGAATGATCGTAGAAATAAAATAAATGTTTACATACAAATTTATGGTAA
This sequence comes from Enchytraeus crypticus, assembly GCA_905160935.1. Classification (NCBI taxonomy): domain Eukaryota; kingdom Metazoa; phylum Annelida; class Clitellata; order Enchytraeida; family Enchytraeidae; genus Enchytraeus; species Enchytraeus crypticus. The sequence continues at coordinate 81,775 of CAJHZI010000237.1, read as the reverse complement.
AAATAAAGAACAAGTGTGAGATAACAATAACAGATATTTGATAAAAGAATTTAGAAACTTTTCAGGTCTATCGAGTAATATTAGCATCTCGGCACAGGCTACGCTCAACATACTGGTTAATTTTTACAAGAAATTAAATACTTATAAATAAACACGCATCATAGTGAAATGATCAACTATGTTGATATCTATCACTTTTAATACCACATGTTATATCCGTTAGGCTATTTAGTCCATTTTCCGTGTTGCCAGGCTAGTGAATGTCTGAGATTTTACTCTCACATCAGCGCGGCTGGGATTCGAACCCACGAGGGTTTAATTCACCTCAGGATCTGTCATTTAAAATATCGTGCCGTTACCCTACGCTATCATTTGAAAATTTACAGTAATCATTTCTAACGTTAACACAAATGTATAGAAATCTTACAACTCAATGAGAGGTTCAAAACATAGATATCTCTAGAACAAGACATACTGTCTCACGCTAGACACAGAGTTTATCACGCCTCAGCAGTGAAGAGCAGAGTGTTACAGAATGACAGTTATCAGGTATTGTATACACTGTACAGAACCTGACGCATCAGTTAACATAACAAGACACGTGTGTAGAGTCAGCGGAATGTGTAACATTGTAATTGACATATGAAAGCAGAGAGCTTAATCGTGAGTTAGATGAAGATGTGTTAGGAAGTTCTGTCTGTAGATATGATGTATGAGATAGTTCTGTCCGTAGATAAGATGTGTGAGAGAGTTCTGTCTGTAGATAAGATGTGTGAGAGAGTTCTGTCTGTAGATAAGATTATCTAGTGACAGCCTGCTCCTCCACTCAGCCTCTTCTCTTCAGCTATCACTACAATACAATACAATACAATTAAAATTTAATACAATTAAAATACAATACACTTATAATACAATACACTTACAAGTGTAATAATACAAAACAACACAAAATCACAGACATAAAGTACAAGTGCAATCATAGAATAACAAGCAGCACACACCGTCACAGAGAAATTAATCATTTACTATTATCATCATCATCATCATCATCTTCCCTTAAATCCCAGTTTAACCAGGGTCGGTATACGAATAGACAGTTGAATCTATTTACTATTATACACGACTTAAAACCACTAATATTCTTTAGCGTATCAATCGTTTAAGAGTATCACCATCATTTAAGTTACATCGTTTTCATAGTATCCTATTAACATGTACCATGAAATAAAATCATACTCCTTATTTCACACAGACTGACTAAGATTTGAACCTCACTCAAGCGCAATATTCAAAATATTAATAATTCTCAATAAATATGTAAGAGTGTTGAGCCAGTGAGTGAGAGAAGAAGAGAGAGATACAGAGAGAGAGATAGAGAGAGAGAGAGAACCTTGTTGATCAGGCAGAGGATTCTTGACCTCAGTGGTAGCTCTCTTCAGTGAACTCTTGTCAAACCCCTCAATGTTCTGTATCGTCTTCTCCTGGTTAATAGCTGCAATCAATCAATCAATTAATCCATCAATCAAACACCTCTATGTTCTGTATCGTCTTCTCCTGGTTACTAGCTGCAATCAATCAATCAATCAATCAATCAATCAATCAATTAATCAAACCCCTCTATGTTCTGTGTCGTCTTCTCCTGGTTAATATCTGAGCACAGCAATCAATCAATCAATCAATCAAACCCCTCGATGTTCTGTATTGTCTTCTCCTGATTAATAGCTGCACACAGCAATCAATCAATCAATCAATTTATAATATCCCTCTATGTTCTGTATTGTCTTCTACTGGTTGAAAGCTGAAACAATCAACATAAATCAGGATCGATTATGCGACATTTAGACTAAGTCCACTATCATCCCGTGATGTCGTCGTGAGATGATGAAATCGACGTTAAACAAATAGAGACGTGATATTAGATAGTTAAATACCGCACAGGCCAATAAATAGCAGGGTTAAATGCAGATAGGTAGACTCCGGTACCTTGCTGGTCTGGGAATGGATTCTTCACCTCTGTTTCAGCATGCTTCAGCTTAGACTTGTCAAACCCCTCTATGTTCTGTATCGTCTTCTCCTGATCAATAGCTGAACACAGCAATCAATCAATCAATCAATCAGTAAATCTATGTTCTGTATTGTTTTCAGCTGATCGATAGCTGAGCACAGCAATCAATCAATCAAACCCCTCTATATTCTGTATTGTTTTCTCCTGGTCAACAGCTGAGCATTTAAATAAATATGCCAGTCAATCAATCAATCGATTAGACCAAAAATATCTCAGCAAACTTAAATACTAATGCAGCCTTCAGCTCAGGTGCAGGGCTGCCGCACAATCAATCAATCAATCAATCAATTGGCTAACCATTCAGAACACACAGGCAAAAGTCAGATATCAATCAAGCACATAAGCAACGAAGTGCCTTCACTCAGAAACTACCGTCAAACTGTTGAATTGAATACAAGAGATAGAGAAAGAGAGCGATAGATAGAGAAAGAGAGGTACAGAGAGAGAGAGAGAGAGAGAGAGAGAGAGAGAGAGAGAGAGAGAGTAATAAGAGGCAGGCCAGAGAGAGAGAGAGAGAGGAGAGAGAGAGAGAGAGAGAGAGAGAGAGGAGAGAGAGGAGAGAGAGAGAGAGAGAGAGATAGAGATACAGATAGATAGAGAGAGGTAGAGAGATACCCTGTTGATCAGGGAAGGGGTTTTTGACAGTGGTCTCAGCATGCTTGAGCTGACTCTTATCAAAGACCTCGATGTTCTGTATGGTCTTCTCCTGACCAATGGACGAGGCGTCAGGCAAGCTCTGCTTCACCTCTGTCTGCGCAGGCTTCAGCTTAGTGCGGTCAAACTCACTGATGTTCTGTATCGTCTTCTCCTGACTTATCACTACAATCAATCAGTTAATCAATCAGTTAATCAATCAGTCAATCAATCACGTCAACGATCTTTTACTCTGAAGTAGACAGTAAACAGCCACATCTGATACAACAGTCTAAACTGCCGTAAGCTTAGAGTGTCTGCAGCCACATTAGAGCTAGTCTACAATCAGCTTTGCACTAAATTTAAATTAATTAAATTTTAAATAACTAAATTTAAATTAATCAGCTCATCAGTGGTTAGGTAGATGCTATGACTATTGTCTGGGTACTATTTTGAACGTCAGGCTTTGTTCAACAAAGTTGATGACGTTATCGACGGAGCCACTCCCAGGCACGTTACCATACTCATACAAACAACCAAACATGTAGGAGTCCACACAGTTCTTTGTTCTGTCTGCTCGTTTATACGACATGATATGCAAGTACATCCAGGCACAGCTTATCAGCTCAGCTATAGTACAAGAATGCATTGTGATGATCTCTCACCCTCAGTATATTGACTGTCCTTATGAACCCGGCTGTTCTGGTAAAACACTGGACGTCGAGATTGGAAACTACAAAGATCTGGCATTGCCAATTTGCGAGAGAATATGACTGCATAATACTAATCCACTGAACAACTGCAGACAACTTTAGTCACAGTCAACCGAGTCATAAGTCTAACAAGAAAATCAAAGTGCTACATTTTTATATAATAGACGTTTTTTCTTACGCATTTGTGCACTGTTTAATAACGTATACATGTGTATTTGTGACAGCAGTCAGATGTGATCTTGGATGTACGCTTGGGTGCAAGCTTGGATGTAAGCTTGATGTATGGTTACTCTGATGTAAGCGTATCTACCAATGCTCGGATGTGTGTATCTCTTCGTACATATGCTCTTTGTATGTATGTCTGAGTTTCTATATGCTCAGATGTACGTGTGTATTAGTTCTGCCACAAGCAACAAGCAGCCCCAGTCAACACAGCCTAAAAACAACTCATCCATTGTTACCTCGTATTCGACACGCTTTACAAACTCTCTTATACATTATATACCTTACCACGAATGTTATATATTCACTGGGTGAATCACCGCTCAACAATCGAATACAACATTCTAGTTAACCAGTGCGTCATAGAGCAGTAGAAGTGCCTCAACTAATAAATGTTTATTAAACAAATCACAAGCCCTATCTACTGAGAGTGGCTGACGTTACATCCTACCAGTGAGAGCTTTCTTTAAATCATACATTATACAAAACCTAGTAAAGATGGCTGCCTATTTCTAACGGTTAGTCACGTCTATTTGAACTCCTAGATATAGATTTACCTGTACTTTATCATAGCACACCTGAGTATTCTCTTATAAACAAGTTAAACTTAATACAATTTCATAATATTTCATAATAAATACTATAATCAGTACTTATATTGATACTCATGGACCGAATTCTTAAACACTATATCTCTACTGTCGCACTCATTCATACTCGCAAGATACATCAATGCAAACAATTCTAACAATTGTAAAAACCTATTAGGGTTTCGATATCAGCAAATTTCTTGTCTTTTAGACAAGAAATAATAATCATGCTTGTAACATCATTATAGTAGTCCCTTACAAATAACACCAATGACAAACAGTATGTCAGAGGATTATATATGAGCGGAACAACAGTATTTAAAGAAGCACATATTCAATGAAGATCTATCTATTTTATCGTCATAGCTCTAATACTGATAACTGAAAACCGTCTTCCCCGAACAACAGAATAAATTCTATCTTTACTTGTTGCATGCACAAGAAACAAGGAAGAGAAGGCAATCAGGCAGAGTTATCGCGATGGCCACAAGCCTGCAGTTATATGATCAATATTTAGTTAACATAACAACCCATGAATATAGTTAAACTATGATTCACTTCCTCCACGCATTTCTCAACAGCTGTAGGTGTAGTGAGATGAACAAAGAGCAAATTACCCGAGACATTCACTTCAGCTCTTACAAACATTTTATACTGGTGCCAGGCAGGCATAGAATAATTTACTAGAGTAGGATATCAAATCATTAAAAATCTCATTAATTCACTTAGATATCTCCCACATATGTTTGCCAAAATTATTAGAATGTCATATCGTAGATCAGGACTTGAGAAACACTCTCATAGTTTTCAATGTTGCTATATTTATTAATATAACAACTGGGTCCATTAACAAACATACAGGTGGTATGTGAGACCAGCAAGCACCAGGCAATTCAGTCATTAATTCAGTAACTTCACATAATGGCATACAATTTAGTTCTAATCAGAACCAAAGCCGGGTTTCCTTTATCTACAAGCAAAACAAGAAAGTGAAAAATACTTTCCCAACATTTGTAACAGACAGCACTGTATATAGCTGATGAATTTATTTTATGGATATATAACATTTTAACTGAACACCTGCCTTAGCGAGCATACTGTAATACTATCTACTGTCTACCAAATGAAGAGTACTACAAATCCATTGACAACAGGCTATCAAATGCTTGAGACTGAAATATTTAGTTCTAAACATAGTCAGTGCAGGACTAACAGAAGCCCAGCAGAACAGGATTAGACTGTTTACACATCAGATAACAGGCCTGCACTATAGCGTATAGCGGCACCAAGGTACACTTGTTACCGGGTAGTCTAATCAGATTTGCGCTCGATGTGCTAATAGTCATAGTATTACTAATATCTTCAGTGCATAGCGAAACAGATTATGATGACTTTAGCCAATCTACAAGCAAAAGCCCATCAAGGAAATATAAGACCTGGCTGCAAATACCAGACTAGTAAACAATATATAAAAAACTATCAGGAGTTAACAATCTACTGGCTATCCATAAACTCCCCCCCACACAAGCACCAGTAGGTCATTAGAATCATAAATCTCAGAGCCAGCATGCCTACATTACCTGCCATATGTTTGTAGTACAGAAACAAAACTTTATATGCTGTTGCTTTTCCCAGTCATGACTTGTTTAATAGCCATTTTATTCTGCTCTTTTAGTGAAAAAGTATTCAACAGAGCTCAGGATTGTCTGATCTCATCTGAAAGCTCTGTTCAAAGAAGCCTCGTCACTATTTCATGATCTACATGATATGGCAGAAGAGAGTCCTATATTTGATGAGGGCTTTTCATTACTGCAACGCTATGTTTTCTGGCTGGTCTTATAGAGTGAATATTTATCTAGAGTGAAATGGCAAGATTCCAGGCTTGAAGACTTAAAAATTTCAACCATCTATTAAGCCAGTCTTTCTTCATTCGTAACAAGTATACCAAGCAATGTGATGCTAACAAGCAATCTGTAACTATCAAGTAGCTTAACAAGCAACACATGGCTAACTATTGTACCTTGGAAATCGCAAGCTGCCATTAGCTGCCCTGTCACTTTATTTGCCTCGCTAACACACAAACCAATGACAAAGTGACCGATGGATTTGAGCCCAACACCTAATGATCCGTAGTCTGATAACTTGCCCACATACCACCGGCTCCGCCCAATATCAACAATAAGCCAAGACTGAAACTGCAGTTAAACCCAACGCTACCTAGAACATTCTCCACAATCCTACAAACCTTCAGGACTCGGCAGAACAGTTTTCTCCTGGACCTCAGTGTGCTTGAGCGTGGTCGAGTCAAACTCTGCAATGCCCTTACCAATCGCTGGGCTCACCTTGGGCAGGTCCTCCTTCTTCTGAGCGACTTGAGACATGATGGCTTAGTAATCTTGATAAAATTCCTTTTAACTACTTAACGCTTATCTTAGATAACTGCTTCACAATACGATGCTTAAACTAATTTATTCTAGAATACAAAATAGTTTGCATGTTAGGTTATCAAATTATAAAATAGTTGATAAATGTATGCACTATCGGTTGACTATCAGAATAGTTGTTCATGAAAAATATTCAATGATGTATATATTGTCAGTAAATCTTGGTTCTAATAATCGTTTTTAAATTTAGGGTTTAGAGCTCGACTATCTACTTAGAAAACAGCACACTAGTGCTATCATTGCTCATGACAGCATTCAAAAGTATGAGCAATAAGTAAAGGGCTAGTAAATAAGATTAAACTACAGAAACTATTATGTTACAAAGGCATACTAAATGAATGCAAATCGAACTAAGCCAGCTGTAGCAGCTGATCCGGATAATATACAATGCATAATCGCAATCTAAATCAACATACTGCGGAGATGACCGAGCGAAATATTAAGTTCCTCAGTTTAAGTAATATGTTTTAAGGTCACATTTAAGATAAGGCTTACGCACTTACTCATAAACTGTTTTTCTATCCTCACTTCCGACAGTATTCCTACATTTATAATACAGGTAAATTCGTTGATATACGATAAGAGTATGTTTTAAAACTTTTGAATGAACAGGAATGATCACTGAAAGAACTAGAAAGTAGTTAAACGTTTAGTCATTAGCTAACAATTTTTCTTGTTGCAGTTATGAGAAATTTCAAAAGCAAAATGAAAAATGGAAAATTAGAAAAAAATTAACATCTGCGCGTCTAACCCGCTGTCAGCTGACTGATGCTTCCGTTACCAACCGCATGAGAAAATCCCAAGAGTTAGCAAACTTGAGAAAAAATTAATAGAATCATTCTAATCCAATCTACTTAATATACGAACAATAACTCTACTTTAAATATACATGTAAAATATTTAGAAATTTCATCTTCACCACTTCTTAGTAGAGGCAGATTTCTTATTCTGATTTGCATTTATAGTTTAATGTTGGCTCTATATTTACTGTTTTTATTGAAATCAAGCACTTCAAACCTTAGTGAACGGACTACTGTGACTGTTGTCTAGGCTGTGTTCGATCATGTGCAGAGAGTGATCCACAGTATTTAGTTTATTCGTTCCATTCTAGCTCTTGGTTTACGAGCACCGAGGAAACTGTTGAGAGAATAGAGACAGCCGGGAATCCTCTACTAGGTGGTTTACTTGAGAACTGAATGTAGAACGAGGGGTGCCCCCCATAGTGGATCAGCCTCAAGAGAAGAAATTACAATTAAGAGATAAGTTTTAATAAATATAAAAGGAAGAAATTTAAATGATATAAATATATATATTACACGTTTAGTTCACAAGTGACAGAATTACATAGAGGTGCGAGTTAATCAAAGGATTTAACTGTAGTGTCTCTACTAAAGAGCACTATTTTTCCAGGCGACAGGCTGCATTATAAGATACAGCCTATTAAATTATTGATTGACATGATAATAAAATAATTAGGCCTATTAGATGGGATAGTTAATTCAACCCATCGCGCCTCTCTCTCAGATCTTCAATAATTAGTATCCGTATCTCGATTTTGGACCTGTAAATGTGCAGAACACTAGAGCGAGCGAGAGAGAGCGAGAGAGAGAGAGAGAGAGAGAGAGAGAGAGAGTACTATGTTTTACACAATTTTCAGAATTTATACTTTCATACACACATAAATGGATGTAATACACGTAATATTATAGAGACTCCAGGGGCATATACTTTGAAGGCCTAGCTTCATATTTACATTATTTACATATCGTGTAGAAATGGGCAGACATTAGAGTTAAATAAATAAATAAAGGAGCAGATATATAAGAGTCTATTCTGTAAGAGACATTTAGGAGTCCATTCTCTGAGAGACATTTAGGAGTCTATTCTTTGAGAGACATTTAGGAGTCTATTATCCGAGAGACATTTAGGAGTCTATTCTCTGAGAGAATATCTTAGCGATACGACGCGCTTGTTCAGGTGTAGGTAGAGGCAGTGTTTGTCTGCAGCCTACAGGCCTCGATCCAGTTCTAACTGGATCAGATCTGGTTTTAACTGGTTGTGACTGGTCTGGAAACAGCTGAGCTGTGAGAGTCCTCTCTGTTTTGGGGTCAGGAATCTTTAGATGCTGTTTATACACAAATTCAATATAATGAATACTAATAATAGAAGAATTCAGTTATAGAGTTACTAAAAGTTTTTACTATTTAGCCAAAGTAGTAAAGTGAATAATCACAGACTGTATAGTATAGGACTAAATGATGAGTCATAGACTTTATAGGACTAAATGATGAGTCATAGACTTTATAGGACTAAATGATAAGTCATAGACTTTATAGGACTAAATGATGAGTCATAGACTTTATAGGACTAAATGATGAGTCATAGACTTTATAGGACTAAATGATGAGTCATAGACTTTATAGGACTAAATGATGAGTCATAGACTTTATAGGACTAAATGATGAGTCATAGACTATACACATTAAGATTTATCCTATAGGAGACGAGTCAGCAGTCATCGTGATATGATATAATGAACATCAAACTCACCTCAGGCAGCTCCAGTCTCTTTGCTCCACCAAGCACAGACTTCATCGATTGCTCCAGCTGCTGAGTGCTCAGAAAAAACCTCACAGCTGAGACCTGGGCGCTAGCAGCAGGAGCAGGCTGAGAAGATGCTGTAGCAGCAGCTGTAGCAGTAGGATGAGTTGTAGCAGCAGTTGTAGCAGCAGGGTGAGCTGTAGCAGCAGCTGTAGCAGCAGCTGTAGCAGCAGCTGTAGCAGCAGCTGTAGCAGCAGGATGAGCTGTAGCAGTTGCAGGAGCGGTAGCAGCAGCTGTAGCAGTAGTATGTACCCATGTCTTAGAGGAGCCACCAGGTGTACCCACATCACCTCCAGGTCCCACAGCTGTGGCGTGGCGTTGAGCCCCTGTCTTACAGGAGCCACCAGGTGTAGACACATCTCCACCAGGCCACACAGCTGATATGATCGAGGCACTGCTAGCAGCAGAACCAATGGCAGCAGAGACAGCAGCTGTCGAAACAGCTGTAGGTCGTGTGGCAGCAGAGACAGCTGCAGCAGCTGCTGTAGACCTTGAGGTAGCAGCTTCACTGACAGCAGTGTTAACAAGTCCTGAGCTGGTAGAATTGTCTGATTTACTCCTGGGCTCAGCTACAATGTCATCAGTATTGTGCCAATATGACACTGTATGATCCTTATAAACATCAGAGCTACCACTACGCTGAGCAAACTCTTTCTCTGCTCTCAGCTGAGAGTTTGATATGGTAACACTGCTAGCACAAGATATAGTTGTTACAGTAGTGTCCGCCTGGGCTCCGTCACCAGAACCAATGGCTGAGTCATCAGCTGATTGCTGCAGCTGAGATTGATGACTCATCGACTGTGACTGATGACTCATCGGCTGTGACTGATGACTCATCGGCTGTGACTGATGATTCATCGACTGTGACTGATGACTCATCGACTGTGACTGATGACTCATAGGCTGTGACTGATGACTCATCGGCTGTGACTGATGATTCATCGACTGTGACTGATGACTCATCGACTGTGACTGATGACTCATCGGCTGTGACTGATGACTCATCAGCTGTGACTGATGACTCATCGGCTGTGACTGATGACTCATCGGCTGTGACTGGGATTCAGTCAACAGCTGATGCTCTCTGATCACAGCTGCCTCTGAGGCAGGAAACATTCTCTCACACTCGCCTAACGGCAGGTCCTGACCACAACTCTCTCTCGTCCAGTCCACACTGCTAGGATCAGCTCCAGTAGAGTCCTGCGAATCTCTGACTCTCTCATCCTCATCATCCTGTCTGCTTGGCTTTGGATGATCTGGGAGGCTGAAGTCCATACAAGAAGATCTAATGCTGTGCTCATCCAAATGCTCATCATCTGACTTCATCTGAGCCTCCTCAGAGCTTAGCAGTAAATTGTTCTTTACGATGTCATCCAGCACTACTTCGTCGTTCACTATGTTGTCTGGCACTAAATCATCCAGGATGTTCTCAAGGAGACTCTCATCAGCGACTGTCAGTTCATTGAGGGTAGTGACAACCATAGAGCTTTCACTGTATGAGCCTTCATCATCATCATCTTCTTCTTTATCACTATAGTCGTTATGACTGTCATTGTTATCATGATGATGATGATGATGATCATCATCATCATCATCATTATCAGGAGGAACACTGCTGCACTCACTGCTTAATCTCTGAGAAGTTCTCAGAGTCCAGATGTGACTGCCTTGGTCTTCCTCATCCTCGCTGTCTACCACACGAGTAGCCTGGTAGTAAAGGGCGGGGCTTAAGTCGAAGCTGCCACTTTGATTGACAGCAGCGGCATAATTACTAGTTAAATTATCTACAGTACTCACCAATACGTCATAAGTACTTGCTTTTAGTTTACTTGTAGCAGCTGTTACAGTACCTATATCAGCTGTACTAGCCGCTAGTTTACTTGTAGCAGCAGCGGCAGTACTTAGATCAGAAGTACTTATTGGTAGTTTACTTGTAGCAACTGTTACAGTACTTAAATCAGAAGTACTTATTGGTAATTTACTTGTAGCAGCTGTTACAGTACTTAAATCAGAAGTACTTATTGGTAGTTTACTTGTAGCCGCAGCGGCAGTACTTAGATCAGAAGTACTCTTAATCCTGCCACTAATAGTAACTGAAGATCTATCAAAATCTCCGTTCAGGATCTCCAGATCTCTGGAGACAATCTCCTCATCTCTAAATCTCTTCTCTTCATCTCTAAATCTCTTCTCAACTCTAAATCTCTTCTCCTCATCTCTAAATCTCTTCTCCTCATCTCCAAATCTCTCCTGATCTCTAAATCTATTCTCCTCATCTCTAAATCTCGACTCCTGATCTATAAATCTCTCTTCATCTCTAAATCTCTCCTCATCTCTAAATCTCTTCTCATCTCTAGCCCGAGGTGGCGCCACGTCATCAGTTGTCCTGAGGTTCATGCTGGAATACTTATTCCACCTCTCACTCCACGCTGCTCCAGGCATACCAGTGATTCCACCAGTGACTACACCAGTGACTCCACCAGTGGCTCCACCAGTGACTCCACCAGTGGCTCCACCAGTGACTCCACCAGTGACTACACCAGTGACTCCATCATTGGCTCCATCAGTGACTTCACCAGTGGCTCCACCAGTGGCTCCACCACGACCAGTCCTCACAGAGTCTAAATCATGTAGAGAATCCAGGAGAGCCCGAGCTCTCTCTAAGCTTGCTTCATCACTCACTCCCTCTTCTCTTAAACCAATGGAATGCTCTATCTGAGCTTGATGGTGAGTCTGTCCCTTACCATCCACCTTATGACGTAGACCGTCCATCACATCATCGAGCTCCTTCAGGTTCATTCTAAATGTACACACAAACAAATGCATTTTTCAAACGTACACCTGAAACATAAATTTAAGAGAATATTTGATAAAATGGTTTAATATAGGAAACTCTTCGTACAAATATTAAATTAGATCAAATACACTGCAAGTCAATCACATTGAATAGACAGCCTAACTGACAAAAGCGTCAGACAGCTTGAGAGCAAAGACTAATTGACTAGAGATGTCGTAGACAACTGAGAGAGAGAGAGAGAGAGAGACAGAGAGAGAGAGAGAGAGACCGAGACAGAGAGAGCGAGAGAGAGACAGAGAGAGAGAGAGAGAGAGAGAGAGAGAGAGAGAGAGACAGAGAGAGAGAGAGAGAGAGACAGAGACAGAGACAGAGAGAGAGTGAGAGATAGAGAGATAGAGAGATATATAGAGATATAGAGAGAGACAGAGACAGAGAGAGAGAGAGAGAACCTGAGTGTACTGAAGAGCAAGGATCTCGTTGTCTCATCAGAGTTAGCCTGTGTTGTGTAGTCCACAGTTCTATACTCAGTGTGCTGAGTGCCTGAGAGCTTGATGTTAAGCTCTGGGTGGGGGGAGTGGGGGGAGCTGAGAGAGAGCGGCCATGTTGTACTGCTGCCAGAGTGAAGCGGTAGAAACATGGTGGACGAGAAGAGCTACAAACACACATACACAGCGATACAGAGACACATACACGTACATAGAGAAACATGGTGGACGAGAAGAGCTACAAACACACATACGCAGCAATACACAGACACATACACAGTAGTACATAGAGAAACATTGTGGACGAGAAGAGCTACAAACACACATACACAGCGATACACGGACACATACACAGCAGTACATAGAGAAACATTGTGGACGAGAAGAGCTACAAACCCACATAATGAGCAATACAGAGACACATACACAGAGATGAAATAGACATATATACAGTGATAAGGAGACATACATAAGTAAGATCAGTAGGCATACAGAGAGTGTGGACATAGTGTGACAAGTATACATACATACAGACTAGTGAAGAGACAACCATACGTATGAAGTACACACACAGCATGATAAATACATACATACAGTGTGATAGACACACACAGTGTAGAAGTAACCATGCATACCGTGATATGAAGGGACATACAAGTACATATAGTGACACACAGTGAAATGAAGGGACATACCATTACATACAGTAACACACTGTGATATGAAGGGACATACATACAGTCTAATAAGTAACCATACACACATTGATATGAAGGGACATACAAGTACATACAGTGACACACATTGATGTGAAGGGACATACAGTACATACAGTGACACACAGTGATATGAAGGGACATACATACAGTGAGAGCCTGTGTAAGGTTGGTTGTGTCTGTCGTATTCAGAGACTCCAGAGGAACAACAGCTACCTACAACAACAACAACAACAACAACAATAACCAACCAACAACTACCTACAACAACAACAACAACAACAATAACCAACCAACAACAACTACCTACAATAACAACAACAACAACAACATTAACCAACCAACAACAACTACCTACAACAACTACAACAACAACAACAATAATCAACCAATAATAATTACAGTTCTGACCACTTTTCCTCTCCACCTATGCCCCCACTAAAACAACATTCCTATCAAACCCCGCGAATATTTTCCAAAAGAAGTTTCGCCATAACAACAAAGCATAGCTCCTGGAGTAATAAGAACTTCATAATCCGCATGATACTAAGTGAGGGCTACTAAACTATAGCTAATTTTATGTGGGTTTAAAATGCATTTTTCGTATTTGCATTACTATGACTTTATCATCTCATATAGTGTATGAAGTTCTTTTGTTCGTCAAATTTGACAACTAAGCAAATTAACAGGTGTCGTACACAGACCTAATCAGTGCAGAATACAAAATACAAGTGCATAACTAAACAATCTCACACTAGAGCGCTTACACAAAAATTGTTATAGACATTTTGTTTCATATTGCGTAACGTTATTTCGATTAAAGATTGGTAATTTAATTCTACATTTACAATTCTACATAGAGTTCTCAAGTCCTTTGAAAAGATCGACCGTCTTAATACGCCTAAAAAAACTATACTGTAATTATGTTTATATGTTCCAGTTCATATGTTTGTATGTACCTATCTGCGGTTGGCAGATTGTGTGGAAATAAACGAAGATATACATTATATTAGTACAGCACACTCTGCTCATACTTCCTAGAGAATAGATGAAACAGTGATTGACGTCCCTGACATTGCCTAATGGCGAGGAACCGGACGTTAAATTCTTATTGATTGATTGATTGAAGACATATATAGACCTTGATCTGTCCCTGACACAGCCCGTTGAAGTCCATGATGTTGTAGAAACCACAGAGGTTGGGAAATCCCTTAGTCAGCGGTACCAAGTCCACTGACACAAAACCCAACACCTTGTCAATGCTCTTGTCTGCAATCAATCAGTCCAGTCAATAAACTAGTCTATCATAAACTAGTCTATCATAAACTAGTCTATCATAAACTAGTCCATCATAAACTAGTCCATCATAAACTAGTCCATCATAAACTAGTCCATCATAAACTAATCCATCATAAACTAGTCCATCATAAACTAGTCAATCATAAACTAGTTTATCATAACCTAGTCTATAATAAACTAGTCTATCATAAACTAGTCTATCATAAACTGAGAAATCTCTTCGTCAACAAAGTCATACTAACGATGAAATTAGCATCTTCGACGTTCTGTAACCATTAAGACTGTCATTCAATCAATCAATCAATCAATCAACCAATCAATCAATCAATTATTTTTTATATATATTTAAATATAGACGGATGAGCCCGGAAATTGAACCCCAATCCCACTAGTCTACTGTCAGATACACAACCTATCAAACCACAAACTTCTACTAAATATAATAGCCACATCAATAGTATACTATATTAATGTTTTAAATTGATGTATTGAGTAAAGTGGAAAACACTATAGCTTTGACACTGACCAGGTATTTGTTCCACGCCTTGAGTCTTGTGCCACACTTTAAACACTAGACTCTGTAAGACACACAGGATAAACACAACATAAACACAACATAGACACAACATAAACACACACAGGATAAACACAACAATGTAAACACGGTACTCAAATAGTCCAACCAATGACTGCATTTGTCTCATCAGTCCAACCAATGACTGCAAATGTCTCATCAGTCCAACCAATGACTGCATTTGTCTCATCAGTCCAACCAATGACAGCATTTGTTACACTAGTCCAACCAGTGACTGCATTTATTACACTAGTCTAACCAATAACTGCATTTGTCTCATCAGTCCAACCAATGACTGCATTTGTCTCATCAGTCCAACCAATGACAGCATTTGTTACACTAGTCCAACCAGTGACTGCATTTATTACACTAGTCTAACCAATAACTGCATTTGTCTCATCAGTCCAACCAATGACTGCATTTGTCTCATCAGTCCAACCAATGACAGCATTTGTTACACTAGTCCAACCAGTGACTGCATTTATTACACTAGTCTAACCAATAACTGCATTTGTCTCATCAGTCCAACCATTGACGGCATTTGTCTCATCAGTCCAACTAATGACTGCATTTATCTCATCAGTCCAACTAATGAAGGCATTTATCTCATTAGTACAACAAATAACTGCATTTGTTACACTAGTCTACCCAATAGCTGCAATTGTCTCATTAGTCCAACCAATAACTGTATTTATCTCATTAGTCCATCCAATGACTACATTTGTCTCATTATTCCAATCAATGACTACATTTGTTACACTAAACACACAAAACCTGAAGAAGAAGAACATTTTCTCATACGAGGAAACGGACAATAGACCTCAAATATTATTACTTTTATTAATGTTATTATTAGTACTATTACTATTTAATATTAGCATATAGAGAAGAGATACAGACCGAGGAATGAAGCAGATCTCTACTGAGGTATGTGTCACGCTCATGGCACCAGACAGGATCTGTGCTGTGAGGCACAATAGATGTGCAGCTGAGTGTGCCAGCTGTCTGGTACGTCACATAGCAGCTGGGCTTTATACCCACACTACACATAAACATGTGATTGGTAACATAGAAGCTGGGCTTTATACCTTCACATAAACATGTGATAGGTCACATAACAGTTGGTCTTTATACCTTCACATAAACATATGATAGGTCACATAACAGCTGGGCTTTATACCCACACTACACATAAACATGTGATAGGCAACATAGCAGCTGGATTTATACCCACACTACACATAAACATGTGATAGGCAACATAGCAGCTGGATTTATACCCACACTACACATAAACATGTGATAGGTCACATAGCAGCTGGGATTTATACCCACACTACACATAAACATGTGATAGGTCACATAACATCTGGGCTTTATACCTTCACATAGACATATGAAAGATCACATAACAGCTGGGCTTTATACCTTCACATAAACATGTGATAGGTCACATAACAGCTGGGCTTTATACCTTCACATAAACATGTGATAGGTCACATAACAGCTGGCCTTTATACCTTCACATAAACATGTGAAAGGTCACACAACAGCTGAGCTTTATACTAGAGAGGGAATTTTATGAATTTCCAGAGTTCGGGTTCGGTTCGGTTCGTTGAAAATGAAAGTTCGGTTCGGTTCGGGTTCGGTTCTAGCAAGAGTTCGGTTCGGGTTCGGCTTGCTTTCCAACTTGCAAGAGTTCGATTCGAGTTCGAAATGGTTTGGTTTGGATAATGTTGCAATTGTTTAACTCTACTTATAATAATTATGGTTATGACAAATATGTTTACAATGGTTTATGGTAAATATGCTTAAGAATTAATTAAGTCATAATAGCTGCCATATTTTTTCACCTGGGTAAAAATATGACAATGAAAAAAGGAGAGAAGTGGTATTTATTTCTGTACATTTCTTAAAATATTGTTAGTTGACCAACAAATGTTGATAATATAGATAATTAGCTTTATTATTGTATCTGAAATATTTTCCTTGATTATAATGAGCAAATAGAATGCTTCATCAATTTTTAAATTTTTATTGTCACTATAGGCCTATATATTAGATGCGTTTATAATTAAGTGGAAATGTCTTGGCTAAAATTTGATCCAATATTTCAGAGACAAAGTGCAATTTAGTAACATAAAAATGTCAAATAAAGATGATTTGGTAAACACGTGTACTTCCATAGAAAAATGATCATAATATAAACCGTTTGCTATCAACTGACCAGTGTTAAGCTTCATAATTTGCCTTAGGGTTTCAAATTTGAAACTCTCAGATCAATTATGAAGTTACAGAAATAGTTATGAAATTATTGCATTGCTATGGTGCAAAATTATTTACTCTAGATTGCCTTTAACACATATAGAATGTCATATAAAATTATTTGTAAATCTGGCTGAAAAATATTAAGGTAGCACACTAAAATTAGAAAAAAATCATAATTTGAATTTAACAAGAACAAATCCACCTAGATTGAGTCAAGCATTTTCAGATTTTTATGGAATACTCTCATCACTTTTGTCTCTCTGATGTTAATCATCATTCCATATTTCAATGCCGTATCATTCAGACTATCCATTATCTTCTGTAGGCCCGTCTAGCTTCCCGCTACCACTCCTTTGTACCGCTACCATTTTAAAATTTGTGTCGGAACCAGCCTTACCTGAATATATGCTGTTAGATACTGTAAGACATGTAAATGCAAAAACTAATATATATATATTTGTATTGTTCTTACTATCTTTATTTAATGTCAGGCTGGTGAAGAAGAAAAGAACTCCAAGAGTTTGGTTCAGTACGGTTTGGACGAAGTCTGGGGTCGGGTTCGGTTCGGGTTCGGCCAGAGTGTGGGTTCGGTTCGGTTCGACCAGAGTCTGGGTTCGGGTTCGGTTCGGGTTAGGTCAGAGTCTGAGTTGGAGTTCGGTTCGGTTCAGTCAAAATTCTAGATTTTAGGGTTCGGTTCGGGTTCGGTTCGATTCCCATCTCTACTTTATACCTTCACCACACATAAACATGTGATAAGTCACACAGCAGCTGGCTTCATATGCTCAATCAATTCTCATATTCTTAGTCATAACATATGCACATAAATATATTAATTAAATTAGTTGGTAGTAAAACCATTACTTTGTTAAAAACGTACTAGGCATTTGATCATATAAATCAACATAACTTCACAAAAATGCAAAACTTTAGTGAATGCATGACTATGTGCGTGTATTAACACTTCTGCTAAATTCTTCACAATTGCAGGCACAGTGTTCACCTGGTTTCCAAACAAATCTTAAATGCAATACAGAATAAAATAGACACTAAATCAAATCATAAGCTAATTGAGAACAACAAAGAGTTCATATTCTATCAGTTATTCTGGCTGGAGCCTGTGTTGATGTCGGTAAGATATTCGACCGCGGATCGGTATGTGCGGGGTTCAAATCCTGGGCTCGCCTGTCACTGACATCGCTTTCGAGAGAGGAAACTGACAGCCTTAGCTTTAGATTTACCAGTTAACTTATATTTGATGGAGAGAGACTGAGACGCACCCGTTGTGTAGAACCATAGGCAGATGAAAAGCTCTCTCTATGCTGATGCGCACAGGAAACACTTTATCTAGGTCAACTCCTCCCACCTCACCCAAGTGTGCTGAGTCATTCAGGTCAAGGTTAAACTCTCCACGACCTTCAGCAGATTTCTATCAAAAGACACCAACATTGCACACAATAAAATGCAATTATTATAATTTATAATTTAATATTATTTAATTTTATTATAATTTAATAATACACAATAATTTAAGTTACAATTACTAACAAATGCAACATATTTATCAGCAGTACATTTACGATGGCAAGATATTTTATACTACTATCTATTTTATAGAGTACCTGCCATTCTCAACAAAGCGGAACACTAGACAACAGAACGATCCTCTGTTGTAGTGTTGTATTACACATTTACAGGAGTCCAGTGGCTCATTGGTTAAAACGCCCACAGAAGATCAGCTGGAGATCAGAACCTCAGCACACTCGTAATTGATATTACGATGAGAGCTAGATCTGATGATCTAGTCGGTTGTAACATTTTATAACTCAAAGCAACAACAACAAAAGCAGCAACAACAACAGCAACAACAGTAACAAAAGCAGCGGAATCCCGGTTTGGTTAATCAGAGTTGGAAATGATACTGACTCACAGCTCAGAGTCTGAGCAGTGAGTCGTGAGATAGGCTCACGATTGGGCGCCACTTTATTTCATAGTGCTCTGTTAAAGAAAAGAAGATAGACTAGAATCTAGCAGGCTATTGGTCGGCACCTTTAGTGTAGAGGCTGTGAGAGAGAGCTGAGAGTTAGTTGAGATGAAATCCTCCACTGAATGTTCCAAGTTCTTATCTGCTGACGTCAACTGTGTATAATAAAATTCAAGCAATCTTAACTCAGCTCCGTGGATGCTTAACAGAAAGAGAGAGAGAGAGAGAGAGAGAGAGAGAGAGAGAGAGAGAGTGAGAGACAGAGAGAGAGAGAGAAAGAGAGAGAGAGAGAGAGAGAGAAAGAGAGAGAGAGAGGGAGAGAGAGAGAGAGAGAGAGGCAGAGAAAGAAAGAGAGGGGGGACAGAGAAAGAGAGAGAGAGGGGGGGGGGACAGAGAAAGAAAGAGAGAGAGAGACAGAGAACGAAAGGGCAAAACAAATCGTCCAGCGGGCAGGAAATAACATAAATAACAAAAAAACTCAGTAGAAATGTCTAATCATCCAGGTACTGTAGGCTACGTTTAAAGGTACCCTAGGCTAGGGTTAAGATATCCTAGGCTAGGGTTAAGATACCCTAGGCTACGGTTAAGACACCCTAGGCTAGAGTTAAGTTACTCTAGGCTAGGGGTAAGGTACTCTAGGCTACGGTTAAGGTACCTTATCTAGGGTTAAGATACCCTAGGTTAGGGCTAGGATACCCTAAGCTAGGGTTAAGGTACCCAAGGTTATGTTTACGGTACCCCTATCCTAACACTTCGCAAAGGCAATTGTTCAGTTTTCTTACCACGTGTTCACAGCTCCTGTAACTCAGCGTCACTTCAACGCTCCCTCCATCATACAGAATCTGCATCAATCAATCAGTTAATCAATCAATCAATCAATAAATCAATCAATCAACCAATCAATGTATCAACCAAACAACCAACAAACCAATCAATCAATCACTCAATCAATCAGTCAATCAATCAATCAACCAGTCAATCAATCAATCCATCAATCAATCAATCAATTTATCGTAGGTACTTATAAAAGATTCTAACATCTAAAGAAAAGACAGAGAACAGCAGGCGGCTGAAGATAACTTATATCAGAATGTGAGAGAGTCAATGAGAACACAACTAGAGTCTGGTTACAATGCTTAACTTAAGGCAGGTATTGAAGAAATCTTAGGTAATGGAGATCGTATACAAAGAAACTTTCATTAGATTGAAGATCAAAGTAGTAACCATCCGAAAAAAGTGCCAGAGAGATTTGATGATTGATTACCTGAGAGGTTTGTGTATCAGTTAATTCACCAGAGGGAGACAGTGGCTGAATGGGGAGCGAGAGAAACTGAGTTACCACTTCACTGCTTTTCTTTCCCCTCGTTACCATTGAGCAGAGCTTTGTTAACGGTAGTGTCGCCTATAATATAAACAAGTTAGTAGATACAATAAATGACCACGCCTACACACTGATTAGCGAGAGTAAACCACGCCTGCGCAGTTTAGAGAGTAATTTCTAACCACGCCTACACAATGTTTAGAGAGTAATGTCTAACCACGCCTACACAATGTTTAGAGAGTAATGTCTAACCACACCTACACAGTTTAGAGAGTAATTTCTAACCACGCCTACACAATGTTTAGAGAGTAATGTCTAACCACGCCTACACAATGTTTAGAGAGTAATGTCTAACCACGCCTACACAATGTTTAGAGAGTAATGTCTAACCACACCTACACAGTTTAGAGAGTAATTTCTAACCACGCCTACACAATGTTTAGAGAGTAATGTCTAACCACGCCTACACAATGTTTAGAGAGCAATGTCTAACCACGCCTACTCACTGTTTAGCTACTATCATCATGTAACCCCATTCAAACACTGTCAATCTTATTTACTTCATAAATTAATCATCGGCCATTTCCCATCACAATTTTTCAAAATTAAAATCTTTCTTACACATAAGAATACTCACGTTTAGGTTCCTGTAATAGTTACGAATATAGTTAAGGTTGAATGAAGATTACTCTTCGGGTTACGACTAACAAACCCTTGAGGCTTATGATTATTTCAAGTCAGAGCAAATTAGGTCGCTATTTAATCTGTATATAACGGTTTTTACATGTGGGCGGTACCAGTCTAGAAACAAACAAGACCTCAACATCTTCCATAAATATAAATTAATTAAGATCAGACTTTATGTCACAAATGCAAATATCTTTGCATATATGTAGAAATATTGAAGTTTGATATTTCAAAATTTCATTAATATAAGATACTGATTAATGTCTTATTGAATTAAAATATTATTGATTAACCTTTCACTCATCGCACAGTAAAAGCTACCAATAATGTTGACTGCTATGGTTCCGTTGGTCCTGTATGATGGCGATGCTACATGGAAATTATTGCGCAATACTTTCTCTAGCCTATCATACCTCTATGATTTAGAGAGTAAAGTCTAACCACGCCTACACACTGTTTAGAGAGAGAAAAGTCTAACCACGCCTACACACTGTTTAGAGAGAGAAAAGTCTAACCACGCCTACACACTATTTAGAGAGAGAGTAAAGTCTAACCACGCCTACACACTGGTCGATCACTTGTGGATGATAGAACCGACACCAGAGCTCAATGTCTAGACCACGCTCTTCTTCATTAATACCCATAGAACCTGCACATGCTGCAATAAAAGTACCAGTTAGACCACGCCTTTCTTCATTCATATCCATAGAACCTGCACATGCTGCAATAAAAATACTATCAGTTAGACCACGCCTTTCTTCATTCATATCCATAGAACCTGCACATGCTGCAATAAAAGTACCATCAGTTAGATAACGCTTTTCTTAATTAATATCCATAGAACCTGCACATGCTGCAATAAAAGTACCATCATTTAGATCACGCCTTTCTTAATAAATATCCATAGAACCTGCACATGCTGAAATAAAAGTAATAAGGTTTAAATAATAAAGGTTTAACGTCCGTTTCCTCAACAAGGATGATGTCAGGGCGTATTTTCAGTTAGACCACGCCTTTCTTCATTCATATCCATAGAATCTGCACAATTCCTTTATCGAATGAACCGAAATCTAAATATAATTAGTTGAGAAAGATTTAACCTAATTAACACCATTCACTAGAGAGTAGGGAGAAAGAAGAGTAGGAGCAGTAGGACCTGCCAGTATCTCGTGTTGTACACTACAGCTCTCAGGTAGAACAAGCTGATGTCTGCGCCTGTAGTTGAACACAGGGTCCGGTATACAGAGAGTTGTGTCAGTCGTGTAACAACCTAGTCCACAGCAACCTAACAACAACAACAACAACAACATGACAACAACAACAATAACATGTCAACAATTTGCCAACAAGTAGATGCGATATTAGTATACTCTAGATTTCTGTGTTTTATTGTTTTTTAAAAGATAAAGAATATGTTTCCACTTCTTTTTCAAATAGAAAAAGTATTGTAAAGATGACATATTCAAACAAAGTTGTATTATATTATTTTTTTCTGATACTAAATTCTGATAAAATACCATCTACGCATATTTTAATAGTATAGGACACCAACAGAGGTGATGAGAGGATTCGAGATCTAACTTATCAATAAAGTAAAGTAAACACGCATTATAGTGAAATGATCAACTACATTGATATCTATCACTTTTAATATCACATGTTTACACCGTTAGGCAATTTATACCATTTTCCGTTTAACCAGTCCAGTGAATGTCCGAGATTTTACTCTCAGATCAGCGCGGCTGGGATTCGAACCCACGAGAGTTCAATTCACCTCAGGATCTGTCATTTAAAACTTCGTGACGTTACCCCTACGCTATTAAGACATTCAATTATTAAAGAGTTACGTGTTCTCACACACATCACGTGATTGACTGGACGCAGAACTATGTGTTATGTGTACTCATAACTCTGTGTGTTATGTGTACTCATAACTATGTGTTATGTGTACTCATAACTATGTGTGTTATGTGTACTCATAACTATGTGTTATGTGTACTCATAACTATGTGTGTTATGTGTACTCATAACACACAGAGTTATGTGTACTCACCCATATCACGTGATTTACTAGCAGAACTCTGGGAGGGGAAATGATACTGTATGAAGCAGTCAGCCTCCCCCCACATCAATCTCTCGCTCAGCTGTAGCCCAGCTACTCGCTCTATACACACGTCGTAGCTGTGCTCCACCCAGCTCTCAGCTGCTGCTCTGCTGACGTCACCCAGCTGCTCACAGCTGCCTCCCCTCTGCTGCAGCAGACAGCTGATCTGCTGCTGTGAGCCCAATGCCAGCAGACAGCTGAGGCTGCCTTGCTCAGCTGCTGTGTAGGGGTTTAGTATAGGCAGCTGTTCATCCACTGCTGTCACTGCACGCTGTAACCACAACATTACCATGACAACGCTTCTGACGTCAACAACGTCATTACCATGACAACGCTTCTGTAGTCAACAACATCATTAGTTACATTATCATGACGACGCTTCCGTCGCCAACAACAACATTATCATGACAACGCTTCTGTCGTCAACAACGTCATTACCATGACAACGCTTCTGTCGGCAACAACGTCATTACCATGACAACGCTTCTGTCGGCAACAACAACATTAGTTACATTATCATGACGACGCTTCTGTCGCCAACAACAACATTACCGTGACAACGCTTCTGTCGCCAACAACAACATTACCGTGACAACGCTTCTGTCGTCAACAACAACATTACCGTGACAACGCTTCTGTCGTCAACAACAACATTACCGTGACAAAGCTACTGTCGTCAACAACAACATTACCGTGACAACGCTTCTGTCGTCAACAACATTACCGTGACAACGCTTCTGTCGTTAACGACAACATCGAGCAATATAGAAGCAAAATCTAGCCAACGAGTAGAAAGTAAGATACATACAATAAACGATGTAACAATAGATATAAAGACTATACCTCAACATCACTGAGCCAGTGCCTCTATCAGTTTAGATATTAATTTAAATGTAATTGTTATTCAGCTCATGATTACAAATGAACGAAAACTTATATAGCAGTGTCATGGCCAAACTCGGTCTTCGAGACTACTTTACAGAAAGTTTGCGTTGTTAATAATAATAATCAGTTTGGTGCTTGTTTTATTATTAGTAGTAAATTATTACCATTAATCATTTTATTATTATTATTACTTAAAGTTTAAACTTTCGAAATGTTCTGCATAATTTACACAACTCTGTACATAAGAAAGCTACCTAGCACTCTACAGGCTGATGTCCGCGCCGACGTGTTGCTCCTGACATCGCCTTCGAGTGAGGAAACTGACGTTAACCGTAGCTTAGCCAGCCTTATCACTGATTCCTTCATAAGAAAATGAAACGAGATGATTTCTGTGAGACTTACCTCAGACTTGAGAAGAGCCTCGGCGATTCTGTTGTTTTGATAGGACAGGTAGAACTGATGGAGAGGAAGCCTGACCAATCCTATCAGCTCATCATCGCACTTCTGCTTGTCCCACACCTCCACGTAAGTATAGTTGTTGCAAAACTTGTCTAGTAGATCTGCGGTCAAAAACACCGGTGACATCTGGTGAAACAGCAAAAAGCAAACTAACGTTAATATATTAGAATACTATTGACATCTGGCTAATATTCATCAACGAACATAAAGATCGCAAAATAAAACAGCGAAAATCTAACAATAGGCAATTCACTATAACACTGACTACATCTTGTAAAATAGGAAGCTGAGAAAACCAGCTGAACAGAGCAAAGAATTGTGTTTGAAGAATAGCAACTGCAGTAACAGAATGTGAAACTAAAGGCAGTAAGCTAATAGACATAAAAGGTTAACTTGTATTTATTTATAGTAAATATCTGTTAAAACGAGAGACTGATTTAGAAGTTAGAGAGAGCAGAGAAAGAAGAAGAGAACCAGTGAGTAGTTGAGCTGAGGATTGGCAGAACCCCACACTACATCAGAGCACGTGACACTGCTTAACCACTGAGCTCTGCATCTGACGTACACGTTAAGCATCTCCCCTTTCAGATTGCCACGCCTACTCGTTGCCATGGTGAGAGCTTGCCTCTTTATGTCTACCCCTTCTCCAATCATCAGCAGAATGTAGACAGGTGAGTTCTGTTATATATCAATCATACACAGGTGTGATCTGAATGTCTCATTAGCGCAATGGTTAGAGGTGTAGATAACGTCATGAAGTTTTAAATGACAGATCCCGAGGTGATTGAGCCGTCGCGGGTTCGAATCCCAGCCGAGCTGTTATGAGAGTAAAATCTCAGACATACACTGGACTGGCTACACGGTAAATGGTCTAAATTGCCTAACTGTTTAAACATGTGGTATTAAAAGGGATAGATATCAACAGAGTTGAATATTTCACTATACTGCATGCTTATTTTTTTAGTACTAATACACAGGTGTGTTCTATGATATACCAATAATACACAGGTGTGTTCTGTGACATACCAATAATACACAGGTGTGTTCTGTGATATACCAATAATACACAGGTGTGTTCTGTGATATACCAATAATACACAGGTGTGTTCTGTGATATACCAATAATACACAGGTGTGTTCTGTGATATACCAATAATACACAGGTGTGTTCTGTGATATACCAATAATACACAGGTGTGTTCTGTGATATACCAATAATACACAGGTGTGTTCTATGATATACCAATAATACACAGGTGTGTTCTGTGACATACCAATAATACACAGGTGTGTTCTTTGATATAAATCAATCAAGAAAATTGATCAATCAAGCAAAAGAACTTGAGACTTTGTCATTATTCTATAAGAGCCTCTAGGTTAAAATTAAACAGCTCCTATAGTGACGTCATCTCTGACGTCATCGCTGAGTCACTGGACGCTGAGATGATTGATTGACAGCTACGATTG
Source organism: Enchytraeus crypticus (assembly GCA_905160935.1). Taxonomy (NCBI): domain Eukaryota; kingdom Metazoa; phylum Annelida; class Clitellata; order Enchytraeida; family Enchytraeidae; genus Enchytraeus; species Enchytraeus crypticus. The sequence continues at coordinate 55,467 of CAJHZI010000237.1, read as the reverse complement.
TATGCACGTGACACTGCAGCCGTATTAGATACAGATACCTGTAGTAGAGAGGCGTGGTTAACTCTAGCCCCTCCTACTGAACGAGATCTATTCTTCATCTTCTTCTTGTCACTTTTTTCTATACCTACGCAGTGCACAATTAAATAGGACCTACACTTAAAGAGTTAAACTTTTAATGAGACACTTAAATGAATAAATATCTCATACATGAGATGACATTTACTTACAGCAAACGATGTAGTTCCATAACAATGCACTTCCATTTCAGCAGAGAAACGTTAGTAAGTAATTTATCAGTACGCCAAGTACTACTTGTCACATAGTACAAAATCTTTTACGTTCTCAGCTTGATATAGAGTTGAACTGATTGATTGATTGATACAGCCATTAATTGATTGATTAATTGATTGATCCAGTCATTGATTGATTGATTAATTGATTGATACAGTCATTGACTAATTAACTGCTTGATACAGTCATAAATTGATTGATTAATTGATTGATACAGTCACGGATTGATTTATTAACCGCTTGATACAGTCATTGATTGATTGATTGATAGCTAGAAGCCACAACGGTCACCTCTGGGACAGGAAGGCTCTACAGATCTAGACCTGTGTAGTAGGGTCTCAGGTGTGGGGGGGATGGGTATGATACGAGACTGCTTGAGTTCTGAGAGCTGTGTGTGAGCCAATGCTCTAGCAAATGATTTATCTGTAGAACTGAGTTCTACACGTATCTACACATAACATCAAATAACATCACATAACTTCACATAAAATCACATAACATAACATAATAAATAACATCACATAACTAGAGCTGTGTGTGAGCCAATGCTGTAGCCTATGATTTATCTGTAGAACTCAATTCTACACGTACCTACACGTAGCATCACGTAACTTCACATAACATCACATAATAGATAACATCACATAACTTCACATAACTATATTTCTGTGTGAGCCAATGCTGTAGTAAATGCCTTATCCGTTGACTAAAATCTCTTTAAACTCTATTTAAAATCTATTAATAAAATAAGTCATTACTGTTAACTAGACTTAAGTTAATTATTTAATAGTTAAATGTATTGGTATAAGAGCAGTGAGTACAACCCACCCGTAGATCAGACTGAGACAAAGAGGCGGGGAGGTGGGAAAGATTATGACTGCTGCTGACTGGCAGAGCCGTCTCTAGTAACAGAGAGTCTGCCTGAAGAACTGACCTCAGGCTAACACTGCACGTGCCACACAGCACAATCTCCTGTCATAGAATAACACACATAGACATACACCACATATAGACATACAGCACCATCTCCTGTCATAGAATAACACACATAGACATACAGCACAATCACCTGTCATAGATCAGCAGAGTTTTCTATTAAAATCATTTTATTGCATTAAACTCATGATCTGAAATTCATAGAGGAATAAAGTGGATATAAATGTATAGACATTTCATTATTTTAAAATAGAAGTAATTCTAGATGATACGTTTAATAGCATTCCATAATTTCTTGAAATAAGATCATAAGATGTTCCAGCAGTAGTGATCTGAATACAAAGCCAAAGCTAAATCCAAGTTTAGCGTGCGTTTCCCCTCGGTAGCATATCAGTGACGGAATGAGCACTGGATTAGAACCTACTACTTACTGATTCGCTGCCGGACAAGTTCCGACTGCCACCATGGCTCTAGTGATTGATTGATTGATTGACTAACCTCAGTGTCTACATGATGGGAGTAGATTCTGAAACTAAGCTCTGACTTCCACCATTGCTCTAGTGACTCTCCAGTAAATAGAACAGGGAAGACTGTGCGATGATCAAACCTTACCACTGTACACAACACATTCAATCATCACAAAATACATATTAAATATCGCAAAATACATGTTAAATATCCCAATATACATATTAAATATCGCAAAATACATGTTAAATATCACAAAATACATGTTAAATATCACAAAATACATGTTAAATATCACAAAATACATGTTAAATATCACAAAATACATGTTAAATATCACAAAATACATGTTAAATATCACAAAATACATGTTAAATATCACAAAATACATGTTAAATATCACAAAATACATGTTAAATATCACAAAATATAAAGTAAATATTACAAAATACATTTTGTGATATTTGTAACTTACCATTGTTAACTGACTGATAGAGAACTTACCATTGTTAACTGACTGATAGAGAACTTACCATTGTTTACTGACTGATAGAAAACTTACCACAGCTGCTCTGCTGAGAGACACGTGGCATGCTGTGAACTCTGACCACCTCAGCTGCTGCAGCTGCTGTTCTCTCCTCAGATGCTCTTCTCATCTCAGCTGTTGTTCTCTCCTCAGCTGCTACAGCTACTGCAGCTGCTGCAGGGAACTCATACTCCACAATGAACTCATCAGCAGAAGCTGTGGCAGTAGCTGCAGCAGTGCTGAGCTGTAGAGAGTCTATGATAACCCTGGCTATGTGCACCTGACCCAGCAGAGTCAGCCTTTCTACACTCAGTCCATCCAGCAACTCAGCAGCTGTGCATAACAAACAGTAGCAGCTCAGCAGCTGTGCATAACAAACAGCAGCAGCTCAGCAGCTGTGAATAACAAACAGCAGCTCAGCAGCTGTGCATAACAAACAGCAGCAGCTCAGCAGCTGTGCATAACAAACAGAAACAGCTCAGCAGCTCTGCATAACAAACAGCAGCAGCTCAGCAGCTGTACATAACAAACAACAGCAGCTCAGCAGCTGTGCACAACAAACAGCAGCAGCTCAGCAGCTGTGCATATCAAACAGCAGCAGCTCAGCAGTCGATTAACAACAAATAGCAGCAGCTAAGCAGCTGTGTAACAACGTATAACAGCTGTTGAGCAGCTGTATGAAAACAAACAGCAGCAGCTCAAGAGATCCAATGGTGTAGTAACTTTAAGCAGTATAGTTTCCACACATATTTAACTTTAATTCAGAAACTACAATAAATGCCTACCTGTGCTATGTAGCACAGCATGTCTCTCAAAGGAGGCGTGGTCTAATCTCTCAGCCTTCCTGTTACTCAAATCTTCTCGCAGCCTCCCCCTTCTCCTACCTCTCCTAGCCCCACCGCTCCTACTTCTAGCCCCACCCCTGCTAGCGTCTGATTGGTCCCTGCTGACTACAGCCGCAGGCAGAGACTTGGCTCTAAAACCACGCCCCTTCAATGCTGCTCTATCTCGATGAGCCGCTGAAGACACGCCCACTGGAATACTGTTTCTTGAGCTACGTGGGGATTTCCCTGCAGAGGATTTGCCAGAGGAAATCCCCGCACGGGATCGACCCGGGAATTTAGATCTGAGCGTGGACTGACTAGCTCCGCCCACTTCTTCAACGTCTGTATCGTCTACTGCAGACTACAATCAGTAAGAATTTTTTTAACGTCCGGTTCCTCGCCATAAGGCAATGTCAGGTCAACAATCTGTCAGTGAGTCAGTGAAGTGAGTCAGTGGGTGAGTCAGTCAGTGATTCAGTGAGTCAGTCAGTGAGTCAGTCGGTAGGTCGGTCGGTCGGTAGGTCGGTCGGTCAGTCAGTCAGTCAGTCAGTCAGTCAGTCAGTCAGTGGGTCAGTCAGTCAGTCAGGCTTTTAATTAATCTCAAAAACGATCAGTCTATAAACAATCAACCAATCAATCAATCAATTAATCGTAAAGAGGAATTACATAGATCAGAGACTGCACGATAAAGGTTTGTTTAAATAAGCAATAGGAGATAGTAAACTCACTGGTCTGTAGAAGAGCTGCTCTAGAATGCTGGTGTCATGCAGTGGATCATCAGGATCTGAAAACTGTCCATACAACATCTCATCTTCTTCCAGGTCACTTCCATCTCTCCAGTACTACAAATATACAACAACTTCTCCAGTACTAATATACAAAACAACATTTTTAAAATTTATTTTTTATTCCGTATAGCTACACACATGACATACCGCATATGCTACATAGTTTCCATAATTAAAGCTCATATTTATAGCTCATAGTTGATGTTTTTGTGGTTTTCGTTATTTCCTCGTTTTCCTCTCCATGGTTATTAGTAATCGTTGCCTTTTGTTGGCGCTCCAATAGCAGCCGGCGCGGATTTAAGAATAACCTCCAACACCTCGGTTTTACTTAAATTCACAGCAGTAGACACTCGGTCTTCCAAAGTGGTCGTCTACAATGTATTAATCACGCGCAACGTGGCTTTACTTCGTTCAATTAGAATGTCTTAATAGCATAGGGTAACGTCATGATATTTTAAAGGACTGATCCTGAGGTGAATTGAACTCTCATGGGTTCGAATCCCAGCCGCGCTGATCTGAGAGAAAAATCTTGGACATTCACTGGACTGGTTACAAGGAAAATGGAATAAATTACCTAACGGTTTAAACATGTGGTATTAAAAAGTGATAGATATCAACACGGTTGATCATTTCACTATAATGTGAGCTTACTTAATTGACGCGCAGCTTAACAAAGTGCATAAATCCATTCCCAAACACGGCTAGTACAATGGACCAGAAAACAAACAGTAGGCCATTGGCTCAACCTCCAACCAGATTTTTCTGACATATCACCTATGGTCCTGAAACAGACGTCAAACGTTTTATTTACTTATTTATTTCTATTAGGACTTAGGTTTATTTCCCTAATTAAGACAACTGAACATTCTAAACAGTATGTAACAGAAGCTTTCCATCAGTAAATCAACAAGAAAGATATAAACACTTGTACCAGGTCCTGTAGACTGCTAGAGGGTAGCAATAGATGTACAGGCAAACTATCAGCAACATCTGACTCCATAAGCCGTTGATTTACCAGGTCTAGACCTACATCAGCTGGGCTCGATGAGTCAGCAGCTGCAGCAGCTGAGGTCGATGAGTCAGCAGCTGTTTTAACGGCTGATATAATCATAGCATTGCAGAGTTTATCTCCTCGCTGTAGTAGAGAACTCAACAAATCAGCTGCATGTAACAGATATATCATAGCAGATATATCATAGCAGAAATTTAATAGCAGATATATCATAGCAGATATATCATAGCAGATATATCATAGCAGATATGTCATAGCAGATATATCATAGCAGATATATCATAGCAGATATATCATAGTAGATATATCAATATAGATATATCATAGCAGATATATCATAGCAGATATATCATAGCAGATATATCATATCAGATATATCATATCAGATATATCATATCAGATATATAATATCAGATATATCATATCAGATATATCATATCAGATATATCATATCAGATATATCATATCAGATAATCATATCAGATATATCATATCACATATATCATATCACATATATCATATCACATATATCATAGCAGATATATCATAGCAGAAATTTCATAATAGAGATATCATTACAGATATATCATACGAAATACATCAATGGTAATAACATAGGCCCTTTCTAATCATCTATAGGACAAAGCCAATCATAGCCAAAAAAACCACAAAATTCAGGTCTGACTATCATAGAATAAGAAGTGTAACATAAAATCTTACCTCCTCCACTAATCCCATCTGTCAATCTTTCCTCAGCTCCTGTCAATCTTTCCTCAGCTCCACTCCTCATTCGCTGAGGAGAACCTCTCCTAGCTCCGCCTCCATGAGAATGCAGTATGGCTGGTCTTATCTTAAGCACCTCCCCTTCACCCCTCCCTTCTCTTAAGTTCTGCCCCTTCTCCCTACCCTTGCCACTAGCAGGCGACAGAATGGTGGAGATTTTGTTAGAGACTTTGCCTGCAGACCCAAGGGGTTTGGAATCAACTCCCGCTGTCTCTCGACTGCCTGTTGAAGCTTTACTCTGTTTGCTCTGCTTCTCTTCTGAAGCAGCTACAGCAGCTCCTGCAGCAGCTACATTGCTGCTCTCAGCTGCTGCAACTATAAGAACTGCTGAAGTAGCTGCACTGCTGACCTCAACATCTGAAGCCTTACTACTAACATTAGTAGCGAGCGAGTTAGCAGAAGATGTCCTATTGGTATTAGCAGCTGCAGCTGTAAGATATGTAGCAGTAGCAGCTGCAACAGCTAGCGATGTAGCATCAGCAGCTAGCTGACTGCTGGGAGGAGAGCCTGGTAATCTGCTCAGCTGTGCGGCAGCTCCATAGAAATCTAGACTCATGTCAGGTGTGGGAACAGCTGAGCAACCGTCCATCCCAGCTGTTGTATTAACAACATTCTGAACAGTTAAATCTAACAACAGCTGTTGTATTAGCAACCATCTTACAGTTAAATCTAACAACAGCTGTTGTACTAACAACAATCTTACAATTAAATCGATCAATAGCTGTTGTATTAACAACAGCTGCTGTATTAAACAAGCATTATAGCTAAATTTAACAACACCTGTTTTATTAACAACCATCTTACAGTTATATCTAACAACAGTGGTTGTATTAACAACATTCTTTACAGTTAATCTAACCACAGCTGTGGTATAAGAATAAATATACACTCTTCGAAAATAATGATATTTACAATGAACTGAAGATTAATTCAGACACGACTGAACACATCTCAACACTCACCCATGAGAGATTCTAGAAGTATGATGACCTTCAGCTCAGCTATCTTCTTCTTCTTTCTCTCACAACTCAGGACTGAATATATCCTGCATGATGCCAATATATATCTAAATAAATTTTATAATTAATAAACAAATATTAGCAAACAGAATTTAGAAATAGATGCTACGCTACGCTAGTGCTGATGCTACAATAAGACACTGAAGATGTACGAGGGGTTCAACGCTTATAAATTGCGTTGAAGAAATGTCTGAAAGGTCAATATTAACTGGCAAGTAGTGAATTATGTTGAATTAAATTATAAATGTCAGAAAGGTCTGCCTGCCCCTGCCTCTAGTTCCTTCCATTCTGCCTTCTATGACCTATCTTAATAGATCTGATAGATTTATAGAAGATAATGCAGCGTAGAGCGATTGATTGCTTGACTGACTCGTACGAGAGTATCTTATAGAACATCAACACATACCCACTGATAGGTTTACTGGGAGATAGAGAGGAAATATTTCCTATCTCTGCCTGTCCTAAGATATTCTGTCTAGATTTCAGGTTTATTATCAGACTTCCCATATCTGCATTCAATCAATCAATCAATCAATAAATTAATCAATAAATTAATCGATAACTCAATCGAGCCAATCAATTCATAGGACAATCAATCACTCAATTTACTTGACAGAACTCCGAGATTAATCAACTCTCAATTAAAATCAATAATTCCTTTAAAAAACCAATCAATCAATCACATAAAACTGCAGAGTAAACGCTGCATACAACCTGTGGATATTAATCATCTATTTATAATCTGCAACAGAAGCAGAACAATACATGAAACAGTGAGAGACAGATAGGATGAGCAAGAGAGATAGAGAGTCAAAGAGAGATATAAATAGAAAGAGAGAGAGAGAGACAGAAAGAGAAAGAGGGAAGAGAATATTAAAACACTATGAAAAGCAATACTAAGATTAATGTCAGTTTCCTCACTCGAAAGCGATGTCAGGACAGGTCAGCCCAGGAATTGAGCCGCGCACATACTGATCCGCGGTCAAGTGTCCTACTGACTTAACCACTGGCTCCAGTCACAACACATGCAAGCATACACTAGTAGAGTACAACAACTAGTAGAGTAATAAGCTCACCATTGAGATATGCAGTGAATTGTTTGGGTCCAGATCTGATCTCATATCTGGCAGTGGTGCGATCAGCGTGTACAACTCCTGATGAACTACCTATCTCCACAGGTCTAGTTCAGGCAAACATTAGCATCCAAATCAGAATAAATCTTCTAACATGTAGTAAATACAAGAGTACTTGCACATGCAAATTTCATAACATGTATAATTTATGTCAATAAATTGCATACTTTAAATTGTTTACATAAACATTTATCGTATTAAAAGCTGTTAAACAAAAGAAAACTGAAATTTTAATTTATTCTATTTAAATTCATTTAATAACACTCTAATATTGCGTACACTAAGAAAAGCAAAATTTTAACCCGAAGATTTATTTTAAAATGCAATTTATAAAATGGCTCTTACGACAAATTCTGAACTCTGTTGAATTTTGAAAAACAATTTGTTTTAAATAATCTAATACAGTTACAGCTGATTTCTCATTGCAAAAACATAAAACTTGCGTGAAATTACTATTTAAAAGAATTACCTGGAGTATCCCACTATTTAATATAATTGTAGTATATTTATTATGTTGATATCTGCATATAATAATAATAATAATAATAGCAATAAATGTTTAACGTCCGTTTCCTCATCCAAGGATGATGTCTGGGACGTCATCCTTGCATATGACATGCGAGATATAAGCATATGATATAAGCATATGACATATGCATTTGACTTGCATGCAAGATAATTTATTTTAAAATTTTTCCCTCATACACAAAACTTCATATACACTTTTTCATTAAAGCTTTGACTACATAAAGGGCAGCAATACCTAATTCAAGTCACATAAATATTAAGTCACATAAACAGAGATTCGGTTAACCATTTATTTAAATCTATACCTGAAGGAAGCCCCAGGTTCATCCTCCCCCCACCAGGTCACAAGTGCAGAGAGATCATCTGGGGGGTCAGAGGTCAACCAGTGCACCTCTGGTATCATCAGCTTTAGATAACATCTCAGTTGACCTTCGACCTTCGGTGGAAGACTTGTGCTGACCTCTACCTCATCCTCTTCCAGCAGTGATGCTAAATCAACCAATCAGACTTCACAGGAAAATAAATCAACCAATCAGACTTCACAGGAAACATAAATCAACCAATCAGACTTCACAGGGAAATAAATCAACCAATCAGATTTCATGGGGAACATGAATTCACCAGACTTCACAGGGAAATAAATCAACCAATCAGACTTCACGGGGAACATGAATCAACCAATCAGACTTCAAAGGGAAATGAATCAGCCAATCAGACTTCACAGGGAACAAGAATCAAACAATAGGAGATTAAATATAATATAAAATTGTACAAATAGTCGGAGAATGTAGCAGTAAATTAATATACTATATCATAATTTACTAGTATTATAAACTCTCATATGTTTTGTAAAATTACACCCATAAATAAATAACAGAGCACACTACAGGACGTATACTTATATTATCACGATCTTAAGATCGTAATATATTTAAAAAATTTTAATATGTATGCATAGAATTATTTTCATAATTGGTGACAGTTTCCTGTATATAGGAATAAATATCTTGAACCAGGCATTAAAAAAATACGTATAGAAACTGCAAACATAGGCCTACATATTACATTAATGCTGCATAGCCAAATAAAGACAAAGTAATTGGTAATAATAATAACAACATTGGTAATACTTCTTTATATTTAATTTTTCCTTGCTTACAATATTGCTATTTTATATTTCACAACACTGACAAGTTCTTCGATTCTACGAGATGCGTATTATTCTGTGAAGTGTACTGCAACACAAAATACCTGATGTTTAATCAAGTCTGAACATGATTTCTTTCTTATACGCTAAATGTAGAAATTTATATTCAGAGTAATCGCTAATAATGCCAACCATACCTGAATGCCTTGAGGCTTTGGATCGGTTAGTATTCATTCTGTCTTTCATGACTGATCAAATGCTTGCCTAACTTCAGGAGATCTGCAATTTCAATTCATGTCACAAAACATAAATATTTATATTTTGAACACTGCATGCCGCCATTGTTGTTGATGTTACGATGGAAACCAAAATCCCAGACAGGTTAAAGCAAGCGATTTCCGACGTCCATTACATTCCGTCCCAAAACAAAAGCTTCTACTTCAAGAAATGACAATTTTAAAATCACATCGACAAGGATCTGCTTTTAAAATGTTAATTCATTGCATTTTTCCATAGAATAAAGAAAAACTGTAGAAGTGTCCAAGGTAATCTCAACCATTGTAAACATTGAGTTCAAGAATTGCGGAGATACCAACAACTAATTTTGCTAACAAGAGGTAAACAATATCAGCTGATCGTTATTTAAAGGCATAAAAAGATGAAGTTTTTGAACATTTTTAAAGCTTTCGAACGATAATAAAACACTCTAGGAGCACATTTATCGTCACATCTATCAAATACATCGTCATGACAACAAATTATTTGAAACGAATTCCTATTAATTGGATGTATATGTTTATAATACAAAATGCAAACAAATTTTATTTCAAATCTCTTAAAGGATATTCCCCGTTCTTTAGTTTCCGGATTTCTGGAATTTGTGTACCCAAATGCGCAACAATACATCATCTTAAAACCGTTTAGAGGCCGAATATCATGAAATAAATCTGAAATTACAGAAATTACTATTAAATACACATATGACAAAGGGGCTTTGTTTACCCTCGCGATTAAATGGGGCATGCTGGAAATCAAGTCGCTCTTGTTATAAAACTAGTATCGCTGAAACAACAGCCGTGCCATATCTACCTATTTTAAAGATCTTTGCATTTTTCTAACCAAATATATAATAATTATAATAATAATAATTCTTTTAAGCCGTTTGATGACCTCGAGTAGCCGGGCGGCGATTCAGCACGTATTGCTTGAATCGTTTTTATCAAACCCCAGGTTCTTTACACCGGGGCAAAATTTAAAAAAACTAAAAATAATAATAATAATAATAATAATAACAGCAATTAGAGTGCTACAGTCATCAATGACAACATCGAGCACTATTGAGATAAAATCAAGCCGGCGAGCAAAAAAAAGAAGGTCCAAAAACTGTGCAAATTCCAAAATCCAGAAATTCAGTCCAAAGTAAAGGGAGTTAAAGGAAAGGTGGCTTAGGCGCAGGTCGCTGCTCATGGACACTGGATGATGAAAAGAGAGATGGCAAAGATAGGTCTTGCAACTGCTTATGGAACTGCTCATAGGAAAGCAAAGGCTGATGTCATTCAAATGAAGATTTCCGAAGATTGGATGGAATAGAATTCCAGATCTGAGGTGCAGCATGCTGGAAAGAACGATTAGATAGCTTAGAGCGTGAAGGTAAGCTAGGTCTCACAAGAGTAATTAACTTAGAAGACCGAGTAACAGCAGGCTGCATCACTTTCATCAAGTGAGACATACAAGTTTGTCCAGGGATGGTGATGGACTTATAGGTCAACGAAGCTGTTTTGTAAATGATTCGCTCTTTAATCTTTAGCCAGTGCAAAGACTTTAAAATGAGCGTAACATGTGAGTACTTGGAACTACAAAAAATTGCTCGCGCAAGAGAATTCTGAACAAACTGCAACCGATCAATCTCACAGCCAGGAAGATTTAAAAACAGGGAATTGCAGTAGTCCAACTTCGACTGCACAAGAGCAGCACCAATTGTAGCAGCTGTCTCACGTGACAAATATGGACGTATTCGACGAAGATCATGGATATGGAAGAAACATGCTTGTGAAGTTTTAGTTATGTGTTCGTGGAAGGTTAGGTGTTTATCAAGGATAACATTGATGACTGTAGCACTCTAAATGTTGTTATTATTATTAACACTGGGATTTCTCACAGAAGAAACAGGTGATATTTTAATACCCGAAGATAAGGAAAGAGTTTTCCCATTCAGCTTCAGAAGCTGTTGAGGTGTCCCGACCAACAAGAATTCAGTCTTAGATGGATGAAGTGCCAAGAAATTAGCAGACATCCAAGAGGATATAGACTGAAAACTTTGTTGCAGGAGGGTTTCAGCATTAGAATAGGAGTTAATAAATATATTTATTAATGTATGGTCTAATTCTTTATTTAGTGGTTCTAACCACCACTAACTTTTGATATGTTGATCATTGGCTTTATATTTCTTTATAGTTCTTGATGTTATCGTGGATGACTGCGACGTTGTTGTTGTTGATGTTAATTACTGTTGATGATGATGATGTGCCCCATTAATCAAGATCACCTGTGACCTGAAACAACCATTTCCGGCTTGAATGTAAACAATAACAAACTGTAAAATTTGATCAAACTGTAAAATATATTTGTAAAATTCAGTTACGAATTCTTGAGATAATTGTACTAATATATACTTACTCCAGTATATAAAGTTCTGTTACGTTTTGAGATGAGCTTATAGGCCTATGAATGTTTCGAAAGAAAGAATGCTCAAATAGTTTATGGAGAGATTATTGACAAAATCGTAAGTAGTTTTTACTAGTATATATTACGTAATTCTGATTGCCTCATTAACGTTCTAAATATTTCTCTGAAAGGTGATTTTTGACTGGTATTTATTTAAATAATTTAATAATTGTAGTATGATAAATAATATAGATTGAAAATAATGAAGAATGAATAATAGATAATGAAGAATAATATATAAATAAAAAATATATATTATTTAATATATAAATAATATATAATGAAGAATAATGAATAATATAGACTGACAATATTTTTAATATATAGATTGAATAAATGATAATTTCTGTGCAGCAGTGGTCGTTAAGCTCGCTACTTGTGTGCTCATACGCGGTGTCATGGCAGAAGTTCTCTACAATGCTCAGGAAGAACTACACGCTTCTAACCACACCATCATGTCAGAGAGAGTTCAAGCTCTCGCTAACAGTGTCTACAGAGAGTTTGAGCTCATGATTGGCACTTATGGTGACGCTGTCATAAAAAATCTCATGCCTCAGGTTGTGCAGACTAATATATAATTTATTAATTTATCTTTTAAATGAATAAGATTCAATTAGGATAGTTCTGAGTAATAATAATAATAATAATAACCTCCGACAATTTCTATAGCGGTGTCATGGCCTCTAATAATAATCTTTTAAAATAATAATCTGTTTTATCAGTGCCTGAGTTGAGTGCGGATATTAATATCGATCAAATCTCTGTTTGAAAAATTTTAATTTGTCTTCACATGTGATAACTTGAGATCAAGGAGCTACTATGACTTACGTTATTAGCTGACATCGTGCTGAATGAAGATGCAGTTGCAAAACATTTTAATGGCTATCTTTATTATTGTGCTATTTATAGTATCATTAGAGTAACGATTATCAATAGAATAATGATTTGTAATCGATGGAGCAATGATTTGTAATCGATGGAGCAATGATTTGTAATCGATGGAGCAATGATTTGTAATCGATGGAGCAATGATTTGTAATCGACGGAGCAATGATTTGTAATCAATAGAGCAATGATTTGTATTCGATGGAGCAATGATTTGTAATCAATGGAGCAATGATTAGTAATGGACGGAGCAATGATTGCAGGTGGTGTCTATCCTGGAGAGCCTGAACGTGGCGTACAGAGAGAAGCAGGAACAAGAAGTGGAGTGTGAGTTGTTGAGAGAAGAGATGAACAACGTGCGGCTACAGCTGGACAAGGAGCGACAGCTGAGGAAGATGACTGAACAGGTCTCCATGTAGCTAATAATAATAATAATAATAATAATAATAATAATAATAATAATTTCCACTCTCTGGAGAAGAAGCTACTACCACCGCTTTATCCAGTCGCCTGGAGGATCTCAAATGTACAGCATCGCGCTTGAAGTCGCTAGCCGCTCATGATGCTTTAACAATCCTTCGCTTTTCTTTAAGTGCACCTAAACTTATGCACGTTCTGCGCTCTAGTCCGAGCTTCTCTAATCCGCGGCTTTTAGACTACGACGAGGCTCTTAGGCAATGCTTGTGCGCCGTTATCAACGCAGATTTGTCTGTTTTGCAGTGGCAGCAAGCCAGTCTACCGGTGAGCATGGGTGGTCTTGGAATTCGTCTTGTTTCCCATATCGCGCCTTCAGCCTTCTTGGCATCAGCGATGGGAACGAGGCAGTTGCAAGACGCCATCCTTCATAAGTGCTCCCTTTCTGCCGATAGTTCCATTGACGTTGCGTTGTCAGTTTGGTCCAAAAGCCTCACCTCCAGTGCTCCACCTTCTACCTCAGTCAGTAGCCAGAAATCATGGGACCGTCCTATAGTGGATCGGATTTATAACAGTCTGTTAGAATCCCAGTCCAATGCAGTAGACAGAGCACGACTCCTAGCTGTATCAACTAAAAGAAGCAGCGACTGGCTTCACGCTCTCCCTGTTGCTTCTTGTGGGCTATTTTTAGACAATGAGGCGATTCGAGTAGCTGTTAGTTTCCGTTTAGGGGCGAAAACTTGCGAGCCTCACATGTGCCCCTGCGGTCATGAAGTCGACGCTTTAGGTCTCCACGGTCTCTCCTGCAAACGAAGCTCAGGTAGAATGTCTCGCCATCACAATTTAAATGACATAATATGGCGAGCACTTTCGAGAGCAGGCATCCCTTCCTCTAAGGAACCAAGTGGGTTGTCCAGATCAGATGGCAAGCGTCCGGACGGCATGACTTTAGTGCCCTGGTGCATCGGTAAATGTGCCGTTTGGGATGTCATGGTCATTGACACTATGGCAAACTCCTACCTGAATACGACTTCAGTCACAGCCGGTGGTGCTGCTGTTCATGCCGCCTCTAGGAAGTTGGATAAATACCGTGATCTGTCCTTAGGATATGAAGTTGTTCCGGTGGCTATTGAAACCATGGGCCCGATGAATCCCGAAGGAGTTGACTTTATTAATGGCATAGGCAGACTTATTGCAGAGCAAACCGGCAATAAGCGAGAGACATCTTTTCTTTGGCAAAGGCTTTCCATGACTTTGCAAAGATTTAATGCAGTCTGCTTCAACAATTCTTTTAAGCCGATTGATGACCTCGAGTAGCCGGGCGGCGATTCAGCACGTATTGCTCGAATCGTTTTTATCAAACCCCAGGTTCTTTACACCGGGGTAAATATTTTTATAATAATAATAATAATAATTATAATAATAATTATAATTATAATTATAATTATAATATTAATAATAATAATAATTATAATTATAATTATAATTATAATTATAATAATAATTATAATTATAATTATAATTATAATTATAATTATAATTATAATTATAATAATTATAATAATTATAATTATAATTATAATTATAATTATAATTATAATAATTATAATAATTATAATTATAATTATAATTAATAATAATAATCTTTGGCAGCGACTGTCTATTGCTCTCCAGCGATTCAATGCAGTCTGCTTCAGTGGCACTTTGGCTAATGCGGCTCCCCAGAGTGTAGAGGAATTATTTTAATCGCTTCTTTTTTAAACTTTTAATTAAATAAAGCCTCTTTTATCTTATTTTCTATCCCAAGGCCCTTTACAGCCAAGGGCATTAAAAAAATAATAAATAAAAATAATAATATGATGCACGGCGTACATGTGCTTCTTGATATTAATTTAAAGTCGGGTTTTGTTGTTTAAAGTTAAATACTCATGAATTTGGATTATAAAGATATATTAGATAACTACCAACGTCAGAAAGGACATTCGGTTGGTGAGCGCCTAGGCTCCAGAAATTGCTACAAAATTGTCTAATCCCTACCCCAGTTAAACTGGGATTCAAGGGAAGATGATGATGATGATGATGATGATGAAGATATATTAGATAAACAGATTTACTGGAAGTGTATAAAAGCAATTTTTTGTGATTTGAATAAATATTTGTTTTTATTAGCTGTGTACTTTGTATGATTTTGATATTTTTCTTTAAGCAGAATTTAAGTACTTTGTTCTTCACCTTATATATAATAGAAAACCCATTGTGCCATCAGAAAGTGAGAAAATTCATTAAATATTAATTGACTAGTTTTTAATATAAATATTAATATTAACAGAAGTACTTGGAGACGGAGGATTCAGCGGAGGAAGAGAGAAGGTCACATGCTCTCAAGGTCGAGGCTCTGGAGGTCAACGTGAGGAGACTTGAGGTCAAGGTCAGGAACTCTCAGGATCAGAGTATGTATCAATCAATCAATCAATCTATCAATCACTCAGTAAATCAATCCATTTGTCAAGCAATCAATCACTTAGTAAATCAACTACAGCCAGACTACAGCTCTGTGGGAAAAAAGCATAAAAGCTAATGTTAATGCCAGTTTCCTCACTTGAAAGCGATGTCAGTGACGGGCGAGCCCAGGATTTTAACCCCGCATCTACTGATCCGTGGCCCAGTACCTTACTGACATCACCACTGCTCCAGCCAAAGAAAGCTGAAAAACAAAGAAACTGAAATACAAAGTGTTGATTGTGCGCATTTTGATTTAAGATTAAGATTATTTTGTTTGAAATTAAAGCATTTATCTGCTACTTCAGTGTTCTCATGGGTTTAGTGCTGGCTTGTTATGCAGACCTCTTATCTCAATCCTACTGCATATTTTTATGGTCTAGTTGTAGTTTTAGTTGTAGCTTTAGTTTTAGTTTTTTCACTTAAATATTTTATTTGTTTTTGTGTTATTTATATTTTGTTTTTTATGTTAAGAGCTGTATGCACCTGAATTAGACTAACAGATATGAAGAAAGGACACTTTACTAGCCGTTGTGTCAGTGGATTGAGATCATACGTTTTCTAAATGTTGTACCAGTGGATTGAGATGATATGTTTTCTCTTAACTTTTAACTTAATTTAATTTAACTTAACTTAACTTAACTTAACTTAACTTAACTTAAGTTAACTCAACTCAACTTAACTTAATTTAGTTTAACTTAACTTAACTCAACTCAACTCAACTCAACTTATACTCCTATATTCTGTTGTGTGTGCTGCAGTGACACGATTGGAAGAGAGCAAGTCAGAGATGAAAGAGGAGTATAGCAGACTGCACAAGAGATACAACGAGGTACCCGCCTCTATCCACTGCGTTACACTACACATGTGACTTATGTGTTACACTACACATGTGACCTATGTGTTACACTACACATGTGACTATGTCTCTCCAATGTGTTACACTCTATATTCACATTATAAAATGATCTTTCTACTTTGCTCTTTTTCACACTTGTTCACATGATATCTATATGTCACACATGTTCACATGATATCTATGTGTCACACATATTATTAATAATAGATAACACATTGTGTTAGCTATGTATCACACATACTACACATGTTAACGTGATTTCTATGTGTCACACAGGTGCTACGTAGTCATGCGGATCACGTGGAGAGATCAAAGCTGCAGAACACTGAGAGATCAGCTGATAACTCCAGTCCTAGGAGGTGTGCATCTGAGATATCATACGATATAATACAATACAATACTGTACAATACAATACAGTAAAGTACAATACAAAATACAGTACAGTACAGTTGTAGTACACTGAGCCGGTGGCTTGTTGGTAAGTTGTTCTACAGCGGATCAGTAGGTGCATGATTCAAATCCAGAGCTCTCCTCATCACTGACATGAATCGAGAAGGAAACTGAAATTAAAATTTGGCTTTTAGATAGCTTTCATACAATATAGCACAGCACCATACAATGTCATCTAATACAATGTAGTGAGAGTCTGTGAATTCAATGCAGCGATAAAAACCAATCATTATAAAGTAATCATCGTCATTCTTCTTCCCTTGAGTCTCAGTTCAGTTATAGTTGGGAAGTAATGAAATATAAACACAGTGCATTGCAATACAATACAAGTTCAAGTCACTGTAGTACCTCTGAATGCATAGAAATGTACTGCAGTAGATTGACATAGTTCGTCAACTGTTTTCATCTGTTTAGACTTTGAAATTTAATCTCAGCATCAAACTGTGAATATTGGCAGCAGCTGCTCAGCTTTCATAGCTGCTGTTGATTCAACGTACTGCTGCATGTTGTAGAGGAGCTCCACTGTATTGCTGTATGTGTTGTAGAGGAGCTCAGCTGTTAACAGCTGCTAGTCTCAAGCCTGTCACAGCTGCAGCGGCTGTAGAGGAAAGCACTGCTTGTGATGTAACAGAGACAGCTGCTGAAGAATCTAAGTCTATACAGGTAGAACTCTGCACCTCATCGTAATAATAAATAAAAAATAATAATAATAATAATAGTAACAATAATAATAATAATAAAGGTTTAACGTCCGTTTCCTCATACAAGGATGATGTCAGGGACGTCAATAATAGATAATAGAGCAATTGCAATAATAATAATAATGAATAATTAATATTGCAATATTAATATTAATATTGCAATATTAATATTAATATTGCAATATTAATATTAATGATATTAATTTAACCCGTGAGACAATATTGACTAGTGTAATGTCAAGGCCATTCAAAGGTTATATAAAAATTAAGTTAATGATACTGAAATCAAAATTATTCTGCTTCTCACTAGAAAATACTGAAAATTCTTAAAATATCTGTGAGATATCTCAGTTACCATTAGTGGATGACTAAATGTTTATTAAATCATTCATATAAAATTTCTTATGTTGCAATTGTGTATAATAAAGTTACTATTGGATTGTTTTTGAATTAGCTGCTCTTAGTCGTATGAAGTCCTGCTATATAAAATGCGTTAAATAATTTTTTTACTTCCCAAAATATAGTAGTGTCTCTGAAATATTTTTATCTACTGGGTTGCCGGTATTTGACACAGTGTTATGTAACTCTCGGTTTAGTTTGTTAAAACGTGTCAAAGAGTCTCGTAATGCTCTTATTTCCTCTATGTCAAGGTTCTGTCTAAGCTGATCATTGTTTTATGTTTAGCTTTTTTATCTTTACATGTGGATTGCGTAATTCTCTGTCTTTTTCTCTTGTTTCTGTCATTGTATCGTGCAATGTCTTATGGACTGTTGTCTGAAATAAACGAGTGATGATAGTGTTGATACGTTAATAAAGATTACTATTGTAATTTTCATATTGATATTTAATTTTAAGTGTGAACATAACTGTAAGCTAGTACGCAGAATTATTGGCAGCAGAATGTGATAGGAAGCTTGCCTTGCCTAATGTTGACTTAAAAGAAGGCTACCCTGTTTTTTAATTTGAAGGAAACCTCGACTGTTGTTGAGTCAAAGGAAGCCTCGACTGTTGCTGAGTTAAAGGAAGCCTCATCTGTTGCTGAGTCAAAGGAAGCCTCTACTGATGTTGAGTTAAAGGAAGCCACGACTGAATTAAAGCGGGAGATGAGACTGAATCCATTCAACTCTCTACAAGGGGCTGACTTTGAGTCTCATACAAACGTCAATTATCAAACAGGTTAGAAACTTTCATTCACGAGATGGCAGGAGCGTTTTGACTGCTTTATCACTATATCGTATAACAATTACAACAATTATATTATAACAAATCAATCAACATTTTTTTGTAAGCCAATTTTGGAATTTGCACCGTTTTGGACCTCATTTTTACTTACCAGCTTGTCTCAATAGTGCTCAATGTCGTCGTGGACGAGTATAGAACTCTAATTGTTACTATTATTACTAGTATTGTTATTATTATTATTATCATGGTTTTTTACAACGGGTGTAAAGAACCTGGGGTTTGATAAAAACGATTCAGGCATTACGTGCTGAATCGCCGCCCGGCTACTAGCTGCATAAAAAAATTATTATTATTATTATAATTATTACTACAACAAAAGACAACTTGAAGATCAGATGGCATCCCTGTCTTTGACCTTGACCTCGTTAACCTTGAATGTTACTGAGTTCATAACAATGAAGATGTTTTCAGTTTGTCCATTTGTAAGATATCCCTGACGTCCCTGACATCATCCTTGGATGAGGAAACAGACGCTAAACCATTATTATTATTATTTTTTAAATTATTATTACTATTATTACTATTATTATTATTATATCAGTCCTTGAGAAACAAGTTAACTGGCATCCGTTGAATAGAGCAGTAGGTATATTAATTACATTGATTCACTAGATGGCTGCACACTGATCAACTTCTGTTACTCTCATTGATTCAGGAGATGGCAGCAGAGGTCAAGTGGACGCATTGACCAATGATAGAGAGGAGGCAGCAGAGAGAGAGAAATGGGAGGGGCTTAGAGAAAGTCACACTGACTGGAACGTGTCTAGTTAGTAATCACTCGTGTTCTGTAGTTTATTGCCAGCACACCGGTCCTCTAAAAAACTGGTAAAGCTAATGTTAACGTCAGTTTCCTCATTCGAAAGCGATGTCAGTGACGGACGAGCCCAGGGTTTGAACTCCTCACCTACTGATCCTCGGTCGAGTATCTTATCGACATCGCCACTCGCTCCAGCCTGTAGGCTGTAGGCCTAGAGTTCTGTGACCAGAAAGCGCTGGTTTCACAGACCTCTCTTAGTGATCAGCTGATGCCAGCTACCGATGATCACTTGTTGAACGTTAGTCGTCTAATCCATGTTTACTATAAGTACCGGATGCTCACCAGTGGCGTAGCCAAGATTTATCGTAGCCAGGATTTAATCTTGGGGGAGGCACTTTAATCTTGGGGGGCACTTTGGGAGGCACACAACTTAATGCAGTGTATGCACTTATATTTTTTGGCCTAATAGGAAAATTACTTGGCATCTTGGGGGGGCACATACCCCCTCCTGCTCCCCCTGGCTACGCCACTGCTGCTCACAACATAGATCTCAACATGTTAGTCTTCAAGGTTGTCTTTATAAACGTGATTTCGATGCTACTGTCTAGATGCATGTGGTGGAATGTTTTATTGATTTCTTGATGGATAGATCGATAGATAGGTAAGTAGTTGGGTAGATAAATTGACTGATATATTAATTGATAGATTGATAGATTTATTGATAGATAGATTGTTTGATAGAGAGATTGATCGATCGATTAATTGAACGATTGATTGATTATTGCTTGAGTGATTTTAGGTAGTGGTACTTCTCTAGTGCACGGTGCAGAGTATGAGGATGACTTTGAACCTGCGACCTCTGAGTCAAACACTGCTGGGTCTGTATCTCGAGTGTTGTTGCTTCACTTGTTGTTGTTGTTGTCGCTTCACTTGTTGTTGTTGTCTCAGAGTCTGTGCAGAGAGATCTCTCTGAGTGTTGCACGTAAATCTTTGTCTTTCTTTATCTGCCGAGGTTCAACGTTTTCTGTAGGGAAAATACTTTAACTGCTCAACACTGCAATGCTTAAGGTTTGCTTTGTCATATGAAGATGATGAGGCTGGGTTATAATAATAAATAATAGAAATAATGAAAAACTACAAAATCAACCACTTAAGCAAGAAAACTCTGTAGCACAAAAGCTTGTCATGTGCCACAAATAGGAAGCTTTCAGCAGTTCGTGGGAAGCCTCTAGTTTTCTATGGATTTTTTGTTGTTGTTGTTGTCAAACACGTGTGCTGCTGCAATGACTTGTACTATTTGAAGACATCGTGTATTGTTTAATTAATTGAGTTGATCGTGTTTCAGAAGTGAGACACATCTCGTCAGTGCTAACTCTTCCTCTATATACGCCGAGTTATCAAGTCACAACCTGGAGGCTCTCGCCGAGATAGACGTGGGATCTGATTTGTCAGGTAATGCATAGAATAAAGAAAAACAGTAGAAGTGTCTAAGACAATCTCGATCAATGTAAACATTGAGTTAAGGAATTGTAGAGATGCCAACAACTAATTTTTCTATTTCATTCACCATGGTGAAGAGCCGGGGTAAACAATATCAGCTGATCATTATTTAAAAGCATAAAATAATGAAGTTGTTTAACACGTTTAAAGCTTTTGAACGAATATGTAATACTTTCGGAGCACATCCATCGTCATATGCATCACATATATCGTCATGACAAAAAATTATTTGAAACGTATTTCTATTAATTGGTTGTATAATTTTGCAATACAAAATGCACACAAATATTATTTAAAATCTCTTAAAGGATATTCCGCGTCCTTTAGTTTCCGGTTTACTGGAATTTATGTACCAAAATGCGCAAAAATACATCAACTTAAAGCGGTTTAGAGGACGAATACCATGAAATAAAACCGCAATCACACAAATTGCTTATAATTACACATATGACAAAGTGGCTTTGTTTACTCTAACGATTAAATGGAGCAAGCTGGAAATCAAGTCGCTCTTGTTACAAAACTTGTATGGCTGAAACAACAGTCACGCCATATCTACCTTCCTTTCGTACTTAAGATCTTTGGCTATATTGTTTTCTATTGTTAACAAATGGTAGTGCAGTTTTGTTGCTGTCGTGGCTCTATAGACTTGCTATTGTTAACAGTTGGTAGTGCAGTTTTGTTGCTGCCGTGGCTCTATAGATTCGCTATTGATCAGAAAGCGTCTTTAACAGCTGAATAGTCAATCGAATAGCTGGTTCAAAGCAATCAACGCGACATTCCACCGCAAAGACCTTATGTGTTTTCAGTTTGGAAATAATTTGACATTTAGTTCCAGTTAACAGTTGGTAGTGCAGTTTTGTTGCTGCCGTGGCGCTATAGACTCGCTATTGTTAACAGTTGGTAGTGCAGTTTTGTTGCTGTGTGCGCAGTGATGACGGCTGAGGTGGAGAAGATCATCCAAGAGAACAATGAACTGCTCGCTACTAAGTAAGACTATCACTACAGACACACATGTTTACAATCTGCTTACAACTAAACCAAGTGCGCTAAATCCTGCCGTAACGTTTTTGAGATAGACAAATAACAAACATTAATATTTTCGCTAAGTAGATGTCGATGTAGTTTTGTTCTTTATGCTCTTTTCTCTTTTATGTGCACATTTTTTGTATATTTCTCAGACATTGTAAAAGAGATAATTGTAACATATTACTGTAACGTCTGCATGATGTAACGTCTCTGTGGTATTATACAAGAGGTCACTGTTGAGAGTCTTCAAGAGTCCTATGATTCATAAATTTACGTCAGCTTTACACTATGAATATCGCCTGTTAAAATTGCGTAATAGCGAGTGTATATATTTATATAAATTGATAGCTACTTGAGCAGTCTATTTGTATCCCGATCCTGGTTAAACTGGGATTTAAGGGAAGATGATGATGATGATGATGATGATGATGATAGCTACTTGAGCAGTCAAACTATTCTCCTGCCTGAGTCTTCTAGAACCTTTATCAGTCGATTAGTTTATTTCTGCTTAAACACTATTTACAACTGATCATTTGTATGCTAGATATTATCTTGGATAAGTTATGAACTTTATTTAGATCCTTTAATTGACGGTCGATTGTGCATTAACTTACTAGGACTGTTGTTGTTGTGGTGCAGGAATGCTCTGAACATAGTGAAGGATGATCTCATAGCTCAGCTTGATGAACTGACGGGGTATATAATTATTCTCTCTTGATGAACTGACGGGGTAAATAATTATTCTCTCTTGATGAACTGACGGGGTAAATAATTATTCTCTCTTGATGAACTGACGGGGTAAATAATTATTCTCTCTTGATGAACTGACGGGGTAAATAATTATTCTCTCATGATGAACTGACGGGGTAAATAATTATTCTCTCGTGATGAACTGATGGGGTAAATAATTGTTTTCTCTTGATGAACTGATGGGGTAAATAATTGTTTTCTCTTGATGAACTGATGGGGTAAATAATTGTTTTCTCTTGATGAACTGATGGGGTAAATAATTGTTTTCTCTTGATGAACTGATGGGGTAAATAATTGTTTTCTCTTGATGAACTGATGGGGTAAATAATTGTTTTCTCTTGATGAACTGATGGGGTAAATAATTGTTTTCTCTTGATGAACTGATGGGGTAAATAATTGTTTTCTCTTGATGAACTGATGGGGTAAATAATTGTTCTCTCTTGATGAACTGATGGGGTAAATAATTGTTTTCTCTTGATGAACTGATGGGGTAAATAATTGTTTTCTCTTGATGAACTGATGGGGTAAATAATTGTTCTCTCTTGATGAACTGACGGGGTAAATATTTGTGCTCTCGTGAAAAACTGATGGGGTAAATAATTGTTTTTTTCTTTCAAACAGCTAATGGGGTGGGTAATAATTTTTCTTTCTCATTGTAACCTGATGGAGTGGATAAATACTTGTTTCTTCTCTTGACAAACTGATGGGGTGGGTAAATACTTGAGATTTCTCTTGATGATCTGATGGGGTGAGTTAATAATTCTGCAGATTAGTTTATTGTGTGCAAAAAATCTCGGACGATATTTTGTTTCTTTGTTAATATGACTGATTTAATGATCAGCTGCTTGATTTGTTGATTGATATGCTGATTGATATGATTACTGACATCATCCGGGGATGAGGAACGGACGTTAAACCTTTATTATTATTATGATTATTATTATTATTATTATTAGTATTATTAGTATTATTATTGACTGATTAATCAATGAATTGACTGATTGATTGTTAAATTGTTTGATTGATTGATTTACTTACCGATTGAATTATTGTTAGATTGTTTGATTGATTGACTTACTGATTGAACTGTTTATTGATTAATTGATTGATTGAACTTTTTATTGATTGATTGATTGAACTGTTTATTTGATTGATTGATTGAACTGTTTAATGATTGATTGATTGATTGACGTAGAGAGCATGAGCTGTTGAGGGGGGAGCTAGAGAACTGCACACTTGCGCGAGAGAGACTGACAGTGCGTGTGAGTGAATTAGAGGAGGAACTGAGGAGAGCAAGAGAGCAGCTAGAGGCAGCAAGCAGCAGTCAGGCAGCAGAGGTTAGCTGTTCATTGATTACATGTAGATTTGTTTAACAAGAGAGCAGCCAGAGGAGGTATTGTAGTATATGCTAATAATTATAATAAAGGTTTAATGTCCGTTTCCTCTTCCAAGGATGATGTCAGGGACGTCCCCAATAGCACACATCACTACAGATCAATTCACTCAGACCAATTTGCAAAAGAAATGTACTGAGAAGTATGGTCCTAAAGGGAAGCCAGTCTGGTGATCAAAAATGGTCAGGGTAGATCGTATTGTATTGTATTGTATCGTATTGTATCATATTGCTTCATATTGTATTGTATCGTATCGTATTGTACTGTATCGTATCGTATCGTATTGTATTATGTATTTCTATGTATTAGTCTAAGAACTGGTTTTCACGGGTGGACATGGCGAGAGTTATCATGGAGAGGAACAGCTTCAAGGAGAAGTTGATGGAGTTACAGGAAGCCGTCAGGTACGCCGAAACTTTGAGGGCTTCCCGCAACAATCCTGAGCTTACTGCTAGTTCTGCTGCGTCACACTCTGCCAGCAAGAAGAGAGGCGCCATCTGGAGCTTGTAAGTTATCACTTATCTCTCTGGAGCCTGTGGCAATGTCGGTAAGATACTCGACCGCCGATCAGTATGTGCCGGGTTCAAATCTTGGGCTCGCCCGTCGCTGACATCGTTTTCGAATGAGGAAACTGACGTTAACAATAGCTTTACCAGTTTTTCTTGTTTCGCTCCAATCACTTTGTCTCTATCAGCTTATCAGTTGTTGAGATGACGACCCTTTTAGAGGTTCCAGGCGACTTTAAATTAATGTGGCTTCAGTTAGAAACAGACGTTAAATCTTTATTGACCTCTGACGTCACATGGATATTTCATGTTCTACACTGAACAACTTTGCTAGTCTCTGTTATGATGTAGTTCTTTGTATCGTCTCAGTTCAGTTCATTCCTTAAAGTGCTGGAGTTCATCAGGGATAAACTGTTGCTATGTTTTGCGCGATATTTTGATGTTTTTATACTGATTGAGCCCTATCCAAACTATCAAATAGAAATATGATTCACTGTCACTTTGTTATCTGAGAGTAGCCTAGAGAGATTTCTAATTGTAATTTATGTAAATGTTATTTTATAGCTTCATATGTGGCTGATGGCAGTGGACATATGTTAGTAGCATAGCTTAAGTTAGCATCGTTCACTAGTTAGTGGTGTCTGGTTAACTGATTTGTTTAAGTTAATAGTGACATATGGAGTTAGTGGTGCATACAGAGCTTAGAATTGATATATACTGTGCAACGTGTGGCTTCGTAGATTATGTAAAACTAGATCATTGAATTTAGACGGTGCTTTTGATGTGTTATGTGATTTAAATGCTGGATGAATGCTACATTACGTGCTAATGTTGATTGTATAGAGGCGTGAGTGCGTGTGTGTGTGTGTGTGTGTGTGTGTGCGTGTGTGTGTGTGTATGTGTGAGTGACATTGAGTGCTTGTTTGAGGTGTAACTTTGTTAATTTTTTATGTTTGTATTGAAGTGGAGAAGACATTTGATCGTGTGAGATCTCTCACAGATTTATTTATTTATACGGGCGACAAGAGATGAAGAGGACACATTCTAGGGGGGGGGGGGGGAAGGTCAATTAAAAGAGGTCATAGAAGGTAGAATAGAAGGAAAAAGAGGCAGGGCAGGCCGAGATTAGGTATGTTAGATGATTTAAAGATCCACTCATATGTGGAAATCAAGAGGAAGTCGGAGGACAGAGAAGAGTGGAGGCGTTATATACCATGGACCTGCCAATAGGCAGTGCACTAAGAGAGAGAGAGAGAGACGAGCGACAATCTGTTGTACTCTGAATCTAGAATGTCGTTCAGACTTCTTGCTAGCACGCTCAAGCTCTTTATGCTGATCTCTTTGTAAAGCAATGTCTATGAAAACTGATCCTATAGCATCGTCTGGATACAGGCATTCCATTGCTTCAAATCTCTGCTAATGTCAGGTGTTAAAGTTACAATCCTGTTATTGAAGATGCATTAAGCTTTACGTTACGTTGTGTTGTTCACAGTTACTGTTGTTACAGGTTGTTGTTGCTGTTGTTGTCTCTTATATAGAGCTGCTGTTGTTGTTGTTGTCTCCTCTATATAGCAGCTGTTGTTGTTGTTATCTCTTCTATACAGCTGTTGTTGTTGTCTCATATCTCTTCTATACAACTGTTGTTGTTGTTATCTCTTCTATACAGCTGTTGTTGTTGTTGTTATCTCCTCTATACAGCTGTTATTGTTGTCTCTTATCTCTTCTATACAGCTGCTGTTATTGTTGTCTCTTATCTTTTCTATGCTGTTGTTGTTGCATGTTAACCACTGGGCTGTTCTGTGTTGTTGTTATCTCGTCTTTACAGCTGTTGTTGTTGTTATCCACTGAGCTAATGTTGTTGTTGTTGCTGTTTCGAAGAACGACGTATTTACCGGCACTAATTCATTCTCGTAGAGATTACAGAGAAGCGATGGTGCACTGCCTCTCCTCGTTAACTGAGCCAATATTCTGTGTTGTTGTTGTTATCCATTGAGCCAATGTTCTGTGTTGTTGTGTAGTTTCAGCAGTCTGGGTGGTGGAGGATCAACTCCTGGCTCGCCCACATCTCCTAGCAAATCATCATCATCTTCATCATCATTTTCATCATCTTCATCGGGTACCTCGTCTGAATCAAACAAGAACTTGACAACAGATAAAACCTCTTCTAAATCTACCACGGTCATATGACCTTGTACAGATATCATCATGTAGATAAGTTGTCAATCTATTTATTATACGGTATACACGGGTGTGTTGTGGAGACATCAGCAATGAATGCTGCCTAGATTTGAATCTAGAACCCAGAGGTTACGAGAGAACCACGTGTGCCACTATGCTATCAGTCACATGAACTGTTGTTGTTGTTTATATACTACCACGTGACTGCATCGAGGTCGCTTATGCTCACACAGCCTCCTCCTCACACCGTCTTCATTACAGTGAGGTTCCACTGACCTATGACCCCATGATTACAGTGAGGTTCCACTGACCTATGACCCCATGATTACAGTGAGGTTCTACTGACCTCTGAACCCATGATTACAGTCAGGTTCTACTGACCTCTGAACCCATGATTACACTGAAGTTCTACTGACCTCTGAACCCATAATTACACTGAGGTTCTACTGACCTCTGAACCCATGATTACTCTGAGGTTCTACTGACCTCTGAACCCATGATTACACTGAGGTTCTACTGACCTCTGAACCCATGATTACACTGAGGTTCTACTGACCTCTGAACCCATGATTACAGTCAGGTTCTACTGACCCCATGATTACACTGAGGTTCTACTGACCTCTGAACCCATGATTACACTGAGGTTCTACTGACCTCTGAATCCATGATTACACTGAGGTTCTACTGACCTCTGAACCCATGATTACAGTCTGGTTCTACTGAACCCATGATTACACTGAGGTTCTATTGACCTATGAGCCCATGATTACAGTCAGGTTCTACTGAACCCATGATTACACTGAGATTCTACTGACCTATGACCCCAACACTTTGTGTATTCTGCATTTACTGACTTGTCTTCATTGAAATGCTCACAGCACTTGTAAATATCTGTAGAGTATAGGGGCTATTTTGTGATTTAGGAGATTAAGAAATAACCAAATAATATATAATTAAAGCTATTTATATATAATATTCATAAATTGTTAAGATTGCATTTTTCATATAGAATGCATGTTTTACTTAGGTTACATGTTTTGTATCGGTCTTATGAATTTTCTTTAACATTCCATGCCATTGTTTTGAATTTTAAAAAATTTTTAATTTGTGTATTTGACTGAATTGCAGTTTAAATAAATATTTTAAAAGATTAATTGAGTACAAACATGTGCGTGTAACATACATTTTTGCTACTATTACAGAGTATCGCTATAATATTTTATCTTTATATTGTATATTTTACTAACATGTTTATATAATTAATTGACCATGAGTTGGTGCAATACAGATTAGTATTATTTGTGATTGATATGACTGCAATCTTTATGATATACTTCAGGTTATCTACGTCTTTATGAGCAAAGCTAAATACGATCTGCATTCTTATCTTACAAGTGCAATTAACTAGGAAATCTATATGTACTAAGTGCTGTTAAAGTGATAATAACACTGATAGGGTAATACTGATAATAAGTTTTGATTATGGAGTAATTTCGCAATGCTATTTATATGCTCTCTAATGTACGCTGTACATATATATATATATATATAGCGATCATATTGTAAAATAGTATTCAGCTTTGTGATGCTGTTAACATTAGCTACTTTATCTCTACTGCGAGGTTGACATTGTAAATAGGGTAGTATCTTTTGTTAATCATAAAGTAAAACATTGCCTACTGCATTAGTGCTGTGTCTGTGTATTACACACACACACACACACACACACACACACACACATATATATATATATATATATATATATATATATATAATATATTGCATACTAGTGCTTTATATCTCACGTTACTTGATCGTGACCGCACACAATCGCGATAATAATACTGTGACCTCACACTATTAGGTCATGACCTCATACTACTGGGTCGTGACCTCTCACTATTAGGTCATGACTTCGTAGTACTGGGTCATGACCTCGTGCTACTAGGTCATGACCTCGTTGTACTGGGTTATGACCTCGTACTACAGGGTTATGACCTCTTACTACTGGGTCATGACCTCGTAATACTGGGTCATGACCTCGTAGTACTGGGTCATGACCTCGTATCATATAATAAAGCAAGAAATTCTTATTTAAAACCTCCAACTAATATTTGCATACTTGACAAATACACAGATGAACAGTATATTATTTGATTATTGTTTTAATTGCTTTACTAATCGTATTATAGATCTTTGTATCAAGTAAACAGGCATATCAAGTCTTTTGTGTTCTATATAGATTAGTCTGTATATAATAGTAAAATAACTATAAATAAAACTATCGAGCTTCTTGAATAAAGACTCAAGCACTCGCTGCTGCAATATGCACTAGTAGCCAGACTGGCTTTGCTGTAGATTTGTCAATTACGATACATTCAATAATTGATTAATTATGATCAATTAGTGGCTGGAGTCAGTGGCGAAGTCGGTAAGACACTCGACCCCGGATTAGTATGTGCTGGGTTCAAATCCTGGGCTCGTCCGTCACTGACATCGCTTTCGAGTGATGGAACTAACGATAACCGAAGCTTTAGCTTTTTATCACGACTCGTATATCAGTTAGATAGGTTGCTGTGGCACAAGTACCGCAGCTCCTATAGAAAATACCTGACTATATGTCTCATCCATCTAGGCGGTGAACCTACAACCATCTGCCTCCACAGCCAATCTTCTACCATTATAGTTCTGCATCTAGTTAAATCAGAGACTATAAGTACTAGATATCAGCGTGGATGATCGATGATTATCTAACGCACATAATATATGAAAATGTCGCTTACAACATTGTAAGAGAGAATTTATTAGTTACAAAGAAAATGAAATCAACTGAATAAAATAAATCTCTAAACATGCCGGGCGTGAATCGATAAAATAACTGTGATCAATTAGACACAACAAGTACACAAATAGCGTATCACTAAACATTGGCCTCTCTTTCTTACTAGCACTGTAATCAGTGATCATCATTAGATGACGACACGTACGTTAAATGTGTGATAATAAATAAATACAGCATTACAATGTATACAACTGCTCCCGAGTTTGTACCCATAAATAGAAACATACAGTACTAACAACAAACTTATAAATACTAATTCCGGCAGGCAAATAGTGGTGTTTAATTTGACTGAGAATTTCCATTGTTGCGTCAATCTGAATACACAAGACAATGGCCGTGCATAGAACGTACACAATATATAGCTAGCTATAGCTAATGTTAACGTCAGTTTTCTCACTCGAAAGCGATGTCAGTAACGGGCGAGCCCAGGATTTGAACCCTGCATATACGTATCCGCGGTCGAGTATCTTAACGACATCACCACTGGCGATAAGAAACTAAAGGGAACACCAGGCCTGTAAATCAGTCAATCAATCAATTTATTATAAACTACCCAGTAAACCATGCCTGCAATCAATCAATCAATCAATACATCTGTAAGTAAGACCTATAAGTAACATCTATAAGTAATTAGTTATTAGAACTGAATGTTTTATACAAACAGTAAAGAAGGAATAAATTGAAGAGCTCTAAGCAATACTCCATCACATCGCCATAGTGATATCCCTTGAACAGCTCAGCTACACAAGCAATACGAAACAACAACTAGCTACGATATGCTACACACGAGACAATAGATTATATATAGAGCGTTTCTACATCACAGTACATAACGTTTGAGCACTCTATACTCACACCTTAAATATAGATCATAACTTTGATACACTTGTAAAAGGCGACCAGCATCGAAACAGCTGGACGCGTGACCACTCGTAAACCAAAATCTTGTTAAGTTCTCAAAGCCTCATCACATCTCTCAAATGTGTCAATATAAAGATTTTGAACTACGTTTAGCGCCAGTTTTCTACCGTACAGATGATTGACTGTGGTTTGAACCAGTTTTTGAACCAGAATCCCTTGCTTGCCAAACAAGCCTGTTATCAGCTCGGCCACTGTAACGGTAATGATCACACTTAGAGAAATATTACTTCAGAATTCCGTGCAGAACATGCGTATTGGTAACTAGCATGTTCAACTCAGCGGTATGTTGAGAGAGGAATGTATAGTGTGAACTGTGGAAGATATAACCTGAACTACTATACATCAGTGTGCACAGCTATATACACAATAACGCACTGTGTATACTACTGTACAAACAAATTCAGTACAACTAAACGAAATACGTGTAAGTATATATCTATATTATAAACAGCCCTCTCTCCGCTAAGTGGCGGGAAAGCTGTGGTGCTCGATGTTGTCATAAGTTGTCCTATACATTTCAAGATGAGAGACGTTCATTGGGATCAAAGTGAACCCTGGATGTGCCTTCCTCCAAACTTTCTATCAATCATTCCTCTCACTTCTTCTACTCCCCCTATTGCACCCTCTCTCTATTGCTCTCTATCTGTAATTTATACATGCTCTTTGAATCTCTCTGAATCTCTCTCTCTGTCTGAATCTCTCTCTCTGTCTCTCTCTCTCTCTCTCTGTCTCTCTCTCTCTCTGTCTCTCTCTTTCTCTTAGTTTCCCTCTCTCTCTCTCTAGCACAGAGATTTCATTCCGCTCTCTTCAAATGCACTCCACGCGTCGTTCAGTTCTATGAATATAAGTCTTGCCAGGTTCTCCTTAGGATGTCCTCCCAACTATAATCAATCAATCAATCAATCAATCAATCAATCAGTTAATCAATCAATCAATTAATCAATCAGTTAATCAATCAATCAATTAATCAATCAGTTAATCAATCAATCAGTCAACAAATCAATCAATTATCGCATAGGAAATCCTTAAATTCTACTGGGAATAGTCTGACTATGCTTGCCCTGTTTAATTACTTTATGATCACTAAACTAATTAAAATATTAATTAATTATAATCAATCAAGATACAAAATACTAAATCAAAGTACTCAATAATAAAATCAATAAAAATAATCAATAGCAACTCTAGAATGCTCAATAATTAACTATCTAATCAATCCTGAGTTACTACTGGCAACCATAACTATCTTCCACTATGACTGCACGATGCTAAAACAATATCAAACCTCGCCTGCGTTAATGTAACCTTGATGATATCAAACCTTTTCAACAAGCACTATACAAGTATATGGACTAGTAATTGCTTATCAGGATGGACTGATAAGCAATTACTGATAAAATCTAATCCCTGGTCTGGGCACCAGTGTCAAGGTCTCTAATGTTCATTCAATTATTATAATCTTAAAACATTGACCTCGGCCTCGAATAGCTCTCTGAATTTATTTAAGACACGCCCACGACGGAGATCTAAACATCTGCCTCTTATAATGTTACCTTTAAAAATAATATAGCAGGCTAGAAAAGAATACTTTAAATACTCAATTACAAAACATATATAAACTATCAAATAAATACAGCGAATATGTGATCCTGCCAGAGAGATAAGTAATTACTGATAAGATCAGACCTTATCAGGATGGACTGATAGACAAGTAATTACTGACATAACCTTATCAGGATGGACTGATAGAC
This sequence comes from Enchytraeus crypticus, assembly GCA_905160935.1. Classification (NCBI taxonomy): domain Eukaryota; kingdom Metazoa; phylum Annelida; class Clitellata; order Enchytraeida; family Enchytraeidae; genus Enchytraeus; species Enchytraeus crypticus. The sequence continues at coordinate 22,612 of CAJHZI010000237.1, read as the reverse complement.
AAGTAATTACTGACATAACCTTATCAGGATGGACTGATAGACAAGTAATTACTGACATAACCTTATCAGGATGGACTGATAGACAAGTAGCTACTGATAAGATCAGACCTTATCAGGATGGACTGATAGACAAGTAATTACTGGTAAGATATTATCAGGATGGACTGATAGAGAAGTAATTACTAGACTGATAGGTAACTAGTGATAAAACCTTATCAGGATGGACTGATAAGTAACTAGTGATAAAACCTTATCAGGATGGACTGATAAGTAACTAGTGATAATACCTTATCAGGATGGACTGATAAGTAACTAGTGATAAAACCTTATCAGGATGGACTGATATGTAACTAGTGATAAAACCTTATCAGGATGAACTGATAAGCAGGCCTTGCGGTAGAACTTCTTGACTTGCTCAGCTCTGACGAGCTCGTGCATGCCCACCTCCCTCCACTTGCCCTCATCTTCCCACAAGACAGCGTGCAGCGAGCACAGCAGAGCTCTTATGTTCTTCTCCTTCCCCTCTATCCAGTCCCTCACCTGTCCATGACAACAACAAGCACTATAACAACAGAGCCCAGATGTATCGACTGCATAGCCCTGACACAACAACAATAACATATATTCAACGATAAAGGTCTTGCACTGCAGATGAGATAATACTGAGACGTTCTTAGAATATCAATCAACGTTTAAAAATAGAACGAAAGACAGCGTTAGTAATTAAAGATCACACTAGTACCTCTAAATGATCATGATAATTTATTAATTATCGTCCTCACCGTTAATTGATCATGACTAGCAATTAATTATCGTCCTCACCGTTAATTGATCAGGGTCCATGTCTTTGACGTCCATTAGCTTCATCATTTCTCTGATAGTCTTGGGTTTGTTAGACGCCGCCCCACCACTGAACTTCTGACCCCCCAGCAAATCCTCAAACTCGTCCCCCGACATCTTGGGCTTTGTGCCTGCCCACATTTAAACAGCTTTATATCAGTATCAATACCAATGGAATAATACTCATATCAGCAATACTAATGTTATAATACTACGTTACATCATCAATACTAATAGCTTTATTTCAGTTCTCGTTTCATTTCAGTTCTCGTTTCATTTCAGTTCTCGTTTCATTTCATTCTATAGAACTACAACAAAACTGTTTAATCCTCGGCAGGCGCCATCATTTATAAATAAATAAATAATTTAAAACAATAGACAATGCAAAGAGCGACATATAATATTCGGTAGTTGACGTAAGAACGTACCGGTGAAGTTCTTCCTGACCCCCCTCTCATCTCTCCCTCCTATAACACTAGAGTAGTTAGGTACAGAACTCGCTCCTGGACCAGCAGGTCTGGGTCCAAAGACACCCCCAGGCACGGGAGGTCTCTGATGATGTACGGGGCTGGACTGCTGACCCCACTGCACCCCCCTACCCGCCCCACCCATGGGGGCCGCCCCACCCATGGGGGCCGCCCCGCCCATGGGGGCCGACCCACCCATGGGGGCAGCCCCACCCATGGGGGGCACCCTGCTGAAGGCCGAGCCCGTGTTACCCATAGAGCTGCCCGCACCTGAGCTCAAGCCACTTGCCGTCATGTTCCTCATTGGACTGCTCGATGTTGTCGTGGTCTTGAAGCCAGGAAAATTACCTGTGATCAATCAATTAAACACATCAATCAATTAAACACATTACCTGTCATCAATCAGTAAAACATATTACAACAACAATAATAACATCAACAACATCATAATCAACAACAACAACAACAACAACAATCACTCACCCAGCCCAGCAAAGGGATCGGCCTTGTTTGATTGACTGGCAGTGGCTCCGCCTCCCACGGAACCCAGCCCCTGTAGACTACTGTTCCTAGGCATGTTCTGCGCTGATAGGCCGCCGCCCAACAGATTTGATTGACTGCTGGGACGAGGCATGGCTCCGCCTCCTGACAGCAGATGGCCACTCCCCCAGGTTCCCATCAGATCAGGCTCCCTAGCCTCGGCCACGCCTCCTGAGCTGCCGTCGAGAAATGCGAGGAAGTCGTCTTCAGAGTGTGTGGCTGCTGCAGAAGATGACGAAGAAGGGACAGGTTGTATGGGGGCAGCTGCTGTTATAAACGGATCAAAGTCTTCACCTAATAGAGACTCTGTGGTCACTGTAGACCTCGTCGTATCAGCCGCGCCAAACAGATCAGCTATGACGTCAGTGGTTGATTGATCAGTGGTGTCCTCACCTGACGATGGGCTCTGAGTGAATGGGTTGTACCCAGTCTCGCTCACCCCTCCTAATAGATCCTGACTAGATGACGGACGAATACCCCGGTCAATCACCTCAGCGCCTCCTAATAGATCAACGTTGCTCGGTTCCTCCACGTCAAATAGATTAGACGTGTTGTTGTTGCTCGTCTCGTTTGATGTTGTTGCTGTCCACCCACCTCCCAACAAATCATCAGTGGGGACTTCAGAACTTTCGGTGAAGTCAGCTGAGAACATCTCAGGCGACCTCCTGTGATGATCAGCCTCAGAGGCGTCAGGCCCCGTCCCTGAGCCCTTCAGGCCCCGCCCAGATGTGCGCTGAACTGAAAACCTCGCAAACTCTTCGTCAAGCGAGCCCGTTGATTCGTCGCTCTTGATCCCGCCCACTTGTTCCAAGTGACTCCGCCCACTGTCGTCGCTGCCTTGTGGGTTGTTCTGCCAGTCGAGCCGATCAAAGAATCCCGGCTTAGCGCCGAGCGGCTTAGTACCGGACGGCTTAGCACCGGCTGGCTTAGCACCGGATGATTCGCTGGTGTAGGCGTGCAGTGAGGGAGAGTCGTGATCACCAGGTGTCTCTGCTGAGCCTGAACTCTCATGGCGGCTTAGCCGTCGCTTTAATCCTACGTAGTAATCAATCGACCAATCAATCAATCATGACTAAATCACTCACGGATCAGTTACTTATCAATCAATCACTCATTAATCAATCACTCAACAAATGTTCAAGAATCTATCATAAATCATGCAATCAATCACTCATCAATTGTTCATGAATAACTCATAAATCATTCAATCAATCACTCATTAACTGTTCATGAATAACTCATCAATCAATCAATCACTCATCAATTGTTCATGAATAACTCATCAATCAATCAATCAATCATCAATCATGAATAACTCATAAATCAATCAATCAATCACTCATCAATCAATTAATCACAAGAAGTAGAGGTAACAGTGCAATGCACAGATCCTAACCGAACTCGGCGTAGACTTGCTGGTACTCCTCTTTGCCGTTGAAGAGGATCTTGGGTGAGACAGTCTTAGGATTGAAGTCCCTCCAGGGGGTAGACTTGCTGGGTGGCAGGGTGGGAGACTGGGTGGAGGGGTGGGGGGATATCATGTAGTCCAGGGTCAGCGTGAATCCCTCAGGATACTTGTCAGGCATGTCCGATAGGTCCAAGTCGTTCCTACAATACAATACAATACAATAAAATACAGTGCAATACCATACAATACAGTGCAGTACAATACAATACCATACAATACAATACAGTACACTACAGTGCAATACAATACAATACAATACAGTACAATGCAGTACAATATAATACAATACAATACAATACAATACATTACAATACAATACAGTACAGTGCAGTACAATATAAGACAATACAATACAATACAATACAATACACTGTCACTGTCAAATCCTGGCAAGCCCAGGATTTGAACCCCGCACATACTGATACGCGGTCGAGAATCTTACCGAATTTGCCACTGGCTAAGGTATAACATATAAAACAAACCCATTGCCACAAAACAATAATAATAAAAACAAGAAATTAGATTCTATAGCAACAAGACTATAGAACTGACAGAGAATGCTATCATATTGCTCAAAACATTGTAACATGTAGAGATGCTACAGAAAAATTATTAATAAAATATAGCTGAGATCATAAACTGGAGTGAAGGTAGTTAAGAAGACAAGGAATAGGAACAAACAGAGAGACCTGGAGAATCTGATAGATTTGCTGACTGGATCAATGAATCCCGTGTGAAACTGCAGCTCACATATCTTCATTGATGTTATCTGTTGTCAATCAATCAATCAATCAATCAATCCAAATAAATCAACTCCCAAGAACCGTTGAGGATTTGATTAAAATTTCATAGTGTAATAGATATTTTAACTTCAGACTTGTGCTGACTGTTGCTGTTATTTATTATATAGAAGCACAGAGCTCTGGCTCTTGTACGGTGGCCACTTTCAAATCTGTCACGTCTATACATGTCGGTGTCTGATACTCGTAGCATTTGTGTCAAGATAAAACAAATAAACGATATATGAATTAATTCGATTAATTACCAAGTTCACGCAGCTACAATTCATTATTATAGTGATAATCGTTATCATCTTCTCTTGGATCCCAGTTTACCAGGGGTCGGGAATAAGCATCCTGACTAATATGTTGACTAATATATTAATTGACTAATATATTAACACAGACAAACCTTGCCGTGTTGAGCAACAACAACAACAACAACAGAGACAACCGTGCCCAGTTGAACAACAACAACAACAAGATACAAACCATGCCCTGTTGTACAACAACAGAGACAACCTTGCCCTGATGAGCAACAACAACAACAACAACAGAGACAACCGTGCCCACTTGAACAACAACAACAACAACAACATATTACAAATCTTGCCCTGTTGTACAACAACAACAACAGAGACAACCTTGCCGTGATGAGCAACAACAACAACAGAGACAAACCTTGCCCTGTTGAGCAACAACAACAACAACAGCAACAAACCTTGCCCTGTTGAGCAACAACAACAACAACAGCAACAAACCTTGCCCTGATGAGCAACAACAACAACAACAACAGAGACAACCTTGCCCTGGACTTTAGAGCCGAACGTGGCACGAGCGTGGTAGACAATGATCGTGACGTCACCAGAGACAACAGCGTTGAGTGGAACAGAGACCTTACTGTCCTGTAGTGTGAATGGTCTATAGGCAATCAATCAGTCAATCAATCAATCCATCAATCAATCAGTCAGTCAATCAATCAGTCAATCAATCAGTCAATCGGTTAATCAATCGGTCAATCAATCAGTCAATCAATCTGGCAATCAATCAATTGGTCAATCAATCAATCAATCAGTCATCAAGCGGTCAATTAACCTGTAATTCAATCAGTCAATCGGTCAATCAATCAGTCAATCAATCAATCGGTCAATCAATCAATCGGTCAATCAATCAATGTAAGTAAATCAATTCCTAGGCAAAGCATGGTCTCTGTCTTCCGGTTTCCTTTTCATGTGGACATGAAGAGGAAAGCAGAAGACAGAGAAGAGTGGAGGCGTTATATACCATGGACAAAGAGAGAGAGAGAGAGAGAGAGAGAGAGAGAGAGAGAGAGAGAGATAGAGAGAGAGAGAGAGATAGAGAGAGAGAGAGAGATAGAGAGATAGAGAGAGAGAGAGAGAGAGAGAGAGAGAGAGAGAGAGACAAAGCGTATAACCTCAATGCACAATTGCACATAAGAGAGAAGGCTACGAGAGTGTTGATAGATTGACATAATTACAGGTCAGTTAGTCAGGACGTTTTGCCATAAACTAACACTATGAAAGCCGAGAGAGCTATCTTGAATTTTAAGTGTCAACAAACAAACTATTAGGATCTAGACAGACACACCGAGTGTGGTCAACGGTTGACTGTTTTACAAGCATCTCATTGTAGCATTAAAGAGCGAAGTTACAATTGGAATAGCTCCTATCTACTCTATAACCTCAGAGATTGATTAATCATACCTGATTTGTTCATATTCTTGAGATGTGGACAGAACTCTCTCCTCTCCCATGTAAACCTCTACAAACGGTCTGCAGCCGTTCCTATCAATCAATCAATCAATCAATCATTCAATCAATCATTCAATCAATCAATCAATTAATCAATCAATTAATCAATCATTGTTTTAAATTCAATCTTGACATCGACTGATAAAGATATCACTAGTGTGTCTCTCTGTTCAGTTCAGGTTGTATACACATGTAGATCAAGTCATATGGGTGATCATAGAGATGTCATCATCATTGTCATCATCATCATCATCGTCATCTTCATCACCAGCATCATCATCATCAATCATCATCATCAGCATCATCATCATCAATCATCATCATCATCATCATCATAAAGATGATCGTAGAGACAAATTAAACCACATAAAACGTTTGAATCGCTAAAATATACATACTAGTGATGTGCTTAACGACTCATCTGTGAGAGCAGCATATAAACGACTCGCACAGCTCAATGAGCCGACTCTTTTGAGCTGCTCACCTGCACACTGCTTTCAACTGGTTCAAGCACTGATTACAGTAACTGCACTGAGCCTGTGTCTAATGCTCAGTGCTCTCAACTGGTTCAGGCATTGCCTACAGTAACTGCACTGAGCTTGCTCAATCCAACGACAGAGGCCAGCTTCACGAACTAATGTAAATTAAATAAAAATATACTTTCTATTTATTAAATAATTCTATTAAAATATGTAAATATATATAAATATAACTTATACTGCATATTTCAGATGGACTTTAGATAAACAACAAGTTCATTGGAATAACCTTTGTCTGTTGAAGATAGGAACAGGGAACACGGCCAGAGAGGCAATCATCATTGTGTGAGAGTGTGGCACCTGTGCTTCATCTGATACCAGCTTACACATGTAGTCAACATACCTGTCCAACACACCACACTACAGTTCATGATGATACCAGCTTACACATGTAGTCAACATACCTGTCCAACACACCACACTACAGTTCATGATGATACCAGCTTACACATGTAGTCAACATACCTGTCCAACATATCACACTACAGTTCATGATGACAAACAGCATTCTAATCACGATGAAAATGATATCAACAGTTGAAACGACTACAAAGGCTACAATATCGCTGTACTCAGTATATAGTGTTTCAAAACATACACACTAACACACACACATACAAACACACATGCACACACATATAGACACACACATTTGTAGGTGTGTGTAAGCGTGTGTCCGCATAGAAATACACCCAAAAACACACATACACACACAGACAAACACATTCAGACAAACACATATATGATATATACATACACACATATATATACACAAACACACACACATACACACAGACCTGCGCTGAGAGGCAGTCATAGCCGGGGGTTGTCTACGTATGGTGAAGAGTTCAGTGGCTGTGGTAACGCTGTTGAACATCCTACAGTAGCACAAAAACGCTGTTACCACTGTGGCTGACTCTGCCTTACCCTCCTACAATCAATCAATCAATCACTCAATCAATCAGAGAGAGAGAACTATGTTTTATTTCAAAAATACACTCAAATAATCACACACATCAGGCCGTCAAAGAGGTTTAAGAAACCTATCAATCAGTAAATCACTCAACCAACAAATCCATTAACCGAACATTCAATTGCATCAGAACAATGCTGCTACCACTGTAACAGGCTCAATCTTACATTCTAAATTCAACCAATTAATCAATCAAAAATCAGTCAGTCAATGAATCAGTCAAACGGTCAATCAATCCATCTATCAGTCAATCACTTCACTACCTAACAAAGAGTCATATCAATTAGTCATACCTATCTATACAGCTATCAGGCACACGGCAGGTCCATCACTAAATGTTCTATATAGACAGCTCTCGTTTTCTAAAGAGCACAACAGTGATCAATCCAATGAGCTGGTCTCATTTTAAAAAACATCATTTTCCTTTCTTTCAATGAAATATTTAAGTTTCTTGGTAGGTTTCCGATGCCTTCCCTTATTCTTCAGTGCCACAGTTATTAAGTCGCTGCACTATAAGACCGGTTCTGTGTTGAAAGGTTAAAGTTTTTGAACTCAAAACGAAAATTGCACACAATGATTTATTCATTCTAACAACCATTGAATAAATCCATAACATATAACATAACAGCTCTCAGCAAGTACGGCCAATTGGAAAACAAAACAATTGAAACAGAATAGTTGAAATAATTGAAATCCAACGATTATCTCTTGTAGAATAAAAAATAAATAAATAAATAAGAATTTAACGGCCGGTTCCTCGACATAAATGTCAGGGACGCCTCTTGCAGACTCTACACAAACAGGCGCCAAAGCACCGCATGATGACGACTGAGTACACAGAGACCACAAGAGACAGCGATATCAAAACAGTGCAAGTCCAACATCCAAGGCAAGTGGGTCAGAATTTAGAACAATTCCTATATCAGAATGCAAAGAGATCATAAAGTGCCAGATGTCATAATGAACACCTACCATGCAGTGTACCACGCAGACGTTTTTGGGTGACTGCTTCAGCCACTGATGAATGTTTCTACATATAGAAAATAGAAGACCGAGCGGAGGGGCGTGGCCTGCCTTCCACCCGCATTCTGTCACCTGTCAATCAAACAATCAGAGCACATTTTGTCACCTGTCAATCAAACAATCAGAACAGTGAATTAAGAATTACATACCATAGATATAACATCACATAACATAACAAAACAACAATTAGAGTGCTACAGTCATCAATGATAACTACAACAGCTGATACTAATGTAGCTAGGCTGATGTTAGAGGTGGCATCTAACATGTAGAACAGTTTGCAACCGAACTGACACGTCAATGTTGTCACGGACGACAGTAGCACTCTAATTCTGTTGTTGTTGTCAGGGCAATGACGACACGTGTAGTGACGCACGTAATTGTGGAGACTTGAGCTCATAACAGATAAATATTTATTAATAAAAAATAAAATAAATAATAATAAGATAAATTATATGGTGTGGGACAGGGAGAACTGGAGAAAGTCTATTCGTATCCAGACCCTGGTTAAACTGGGATTTAAGGTAAGATGATGATGATGAAGACACATATAGTAAGATAAATATAATTAAATAGAATGTCGCCCACCCTGTTGTCAAACTTGATAGCACGATATGATCTGTTGGTGAGATTATAGACAGCATAGGCTCTCGGGTGTCGCTGCTCTAGATAAGCTCTCACATCGTCTATGTGATTACGTAGCGCTGCCTCCACTCCTTCTGCAGGGTAGGACATGACGAGTAGTCTGCTGGTCATGTATGATACATCCATGTCTGGTCTATTCATCTGTCTGATCAATCAATCAGTCAGTCCATCAATCAATCAATCAATCAACAGGGTACGACATGACCAGTAGTCTACTTGTCATGTAGGATACATCCATGTCTGGTCGATTCATCTGTCTGATCAATCAATCAATCAATCAATCAATCAATCAGTCAATCTATCAATCAATCAGTCAATCAATCAGTCAATCAATCAGTCAATCAATCAATCAGTCAATCTATCAATCAATCAGTCAATCAATCAATCAATCAATCAGTCAATCAATCAGTCAATCAATCAATCAACAGGATTAGGTTATGATTTTCAGCTATCTTCAGTAAACGCCAGCAGGGAATTGATTAGCAAAAGTAGAGTGGCAGAAGGAAAAGGAACTAAACAACTGCACAATCAAATGCACAGATGGAGCCAATAATAAGAGCAATGTACTTACTGTGAGACGGTCTCTACAACTTTAGCCGAAGCGTCCTTAACGTTCTTCATGAAGCTGGCCGCCCCCTCTTTAAAAGAACTGAACAGCCCCGCTCCACCAGGGGCCTGGGGCCCCGCCCCCCCGGGCTGCTGAGGGGGTACGGGTGATCTACCCCTCACAATCTCACTGTTTGTTTCACCCTCAAAATGAGAAGATCTTGCAGGACCTGTATCAATGCATGAAATGTGCTGATAAACATCCTATGCTAGTGCAGACTAGCTAGACTAAATCATCATCATCATCATTATCTTCCCTTGAATCGGATACGAACAGACTGTCTCAAATCCCGTCTGTCCTACATCATATCATCAGCCAATCCCCTATTTGAGACTTTTCCATTCGTTTGTATTTTTGTAGTAATTTCTGGAGCCTAGGCCCTCACCAACAGAATGCCCTTTCTGACGTTGGTATGGATTTTAGTGCTTTAGTCGCCTTCTACGACACATGCAGTCACCGGTTGGTCAATTCTTCAAACAACCTGGACAAAACACAGGGACTATCTAGACTAAAGAACAAGTAATAAGACTATCTAGACTAAAGAATAAGTAATAAGACTATCTACCGTTGCTCTCGTGAGGCTGTTCTAAAACGGGAGCTGCAGGTTTTCCCAGAGGCAGGGATTTCTTAGGGCTGACATTACGAGAGAGTGCCATGTCCTGAACTCTCTCTACCACATCCACTATGTTAGGTCTCTCCAATGGGTGCACTTTTAACATTAGTCCTACAAATAGCAACCAACCACAGCTGTTTTCAGTTAGAGCAAATATATATCTGAACTATATATAGTACCTATACAAAATTCTGTAACATGTCATCATGAAGAGTGGACATGATGAGGAAAAGAGAAGATAGAGATGAGTGGAGGTGATATATAACACAGGCTGGAGACAGTAGCGATGTTGGTAAGATACTCGACCGCGGATCAGTATGTGCGGGGTTCAAATCCTGGTCTCGCCCGTCACCAACATCGCATTCGAGTGAGGAATCTGACGTTAACATTAGCTTTAGCTTTACCACGGACCTGCCACAAGGCTGTGCACTATGCAATGCATTTTTTAGATTGTATATAATACTAAGAAAGAGAGAGAGAGAGCCTTACGAATGAGATCGTGGAAGATATTGAATGTGGTGTCGTTGGCTGGTATAGAATAGTTTGCGTTGATGATCCGCAGCTTTGCTGAATCTTCAAACGGATGCTCATTGAAGCACAAGAGAAACAGCACACAGCCCAGTGCCTACAAGAATACAACAAGTGCCTACAATACAACAAGTACCTACAATACAACAAGTGCCTACAATACAGCAGTCCAGTGCCTACAACAGTCTAGTGCCTACAACAGTCTAGTGCCTACAATACAACCGTCTAGTGCCTACAATACAGCAGTCTAGTGCCTACAACAGTCTAGTGCCTACAATACAACAGTCTAGTGCCTACAATACAACAGTATGGTGCCTACAACAGTCTAGTGCCTGTGAAGCACTCACCCATATGTCTAGCTGTTCATTGATAGGGTAATTCTGATAGAGATCCAACATCTCTGGAGAACGGTACATCGGTGTTGTGTTCTTTGTTATCTACAATCAATCAATTAATTGATATTAAATCAATCAATTAATTAATCTATATTTAATCAATCAAGTAAAAATATCAATTTTAATATCCGTTTCATTTAGACAATTAATCATTACAAGGCTAAAACTACTACTGACATAACTGTAATATACATTTCATGCTTAATATAAAAAATAATAAGTAGATTTAGATATTAAAATCTTTTTAACTTAACACATAAAAAATATTACTTCATTTAATGATAACCTGCCAGAAACCTGTAAAGCGGTCTCGAAGACCGGACACCGGCCACGACACCGCTATAGAAATTGTCAGAGGTTACTATTATTATTATTTACTAATTAGTATTTAACCCATGATCCTCATAAAAACCATCTGGGTAAATAAATAATTTCCTTACATCTATAACTAATAAATACTAATATATAGTGACTTAATTATTTACAGTTAATTTATTATTTAATGACGCCCTGATATCATCACTGGATGAGGAAATGGACGTTAAACCTTCATCATTATTATTATTATTTATTTTGTGAAAGGACTCGGTAGAGAGAGTGGGTCTTACCTCATCCTCGACAAGACTTCTGCGTATAGCCGTCCACGTGTGATCGGGGTAGTGAGCCGTCGTCGTGGCGCTGCCAAAGTCACACAGCTTTACCAGCCCGTCGCTGCCTAGCAACAGATTCTCTACCTGCATAGCAACCAATCACACAGCTTTACCAACCCGTCACTGCAAAGCAGCAGTTTCTCTACACATACGAGGACCACAAACAGTTTTAAAGTTATGCAACAATTTCTTTTAAACTGGATTCCTTAACACAAGGGTTAAAGAAAAGTTAAACCTTTAGATCTCTATGGATGATGGGGGGTTTTTGTTTGTGTAAATGATGCACTGCACTACAGCTCTGATAGAAGATCTGTATGATCAGCTCACATGTCCTGTTCTGTGTCGCTCTAAGTGCCTCTATCAGTGCTCCTCCTAAACACACACACACACACAAACATACACATACATAATAATAATAGCACACATTATCATTATAGTGAAATGATCAGTTACATTGATATCTATAACCTCTAATTTCATATGGTAAAACGTTAGGAAATTTTGTCCATTTTGCGTTTAACAAGTCCAGTCAATGTCCGAGATTTTACTCTCAGATCAGCGTGGCCGGGAATTGAACCCACTAGGGTTCAACTCACCTCAGGGTCTGTCATTTAAAACTTCATGACATTATCTACACCCCTAACCATTACGCTATTGAGACATTCAAAAATACATACACATACATGCACACATACACAACCATACACATATATACACATACATACACACATACACAAGTACACGCACGAATTTACACACACAAGCACAAACATACCTGTACACACACATAGATCATCATCATCATCATCATCCTCCCTTGAATCCCAGTTTAACTAGGGTCGGGATACGAATAGACTGTCTCAAATGTTTATCTATTTTATTTGTGTATCTATGTACACACACACATAGATACACAAATAAAAACTCAATGCTATGTGTACACATGGGATTTATACTGAGCACCAATGTCATCTGAATATCTGGTTAACCCACTGAGCCAAACACTCCCTCATCCACACTATGACCCACTGAATATCTCCTCATTACGACATTAATGACAGATATAACTAGTTAGACATGAGGAATTTATCAGAGTTGACATGACTAAAGTTAGCGACACAAGCCACACCCACCAGTTGATATGACTAAAGTTAGTGACACAAGCCACACCCACCAGTTGATATGACTAAAGTTAGCGACACAAGCCACACCCACCAGTTGATATGACTAAAGTTAGCGACACATGCCACACCCATCAGTTGATACCACTAAAGTTAGCTACACAAGCCACACCCACCCGTGCAGAGCTCAGTGAGGATTAGAAACTCCGCCTGTCCGTGGTCTGACTCCTCCCTCCCAATACTAGCGGCTGATATAAACTGAACGATATTAGCGTGACCTGACAGCTTCTTCTGTTTAATTATGCATCTAGGTCAAAGATATATATCTATTTGTAAGTGGGTCTAGTAAATATATTAATAATCATAACAACAACAATTAGAGTGCTACAGTCATAAATGACAACATCGAGTACTATTGAGACACAATCAAGCCGGCGAGCAAAGAGAACGTCTAAAAACGGTGCAAATTCCAAAATACAGAATATTAGTCCAAAGATCAAAATTTTATGATGAAAAAGATTATAAAGATCAAAAATATATGTATTGAAAGAGTGAAATATCAGGTAGGTGTATATAATGTACAAGAATCCTATTAAAATTAGAATGTAAGGTTAGGAAATATTCATGCATCTAACGCGCTACAAGTTCTTGTCAGGAAAATCTGACGCCTACAAAAGAGAGGTTAATCTATCAATCTCTAAATAATTGTTTAGATCCATATCATATCAAATGTCATATCAATAGGAACCCTCAATCAATCTCCAACCAATTAATAGATATGTTATGTCAATATCTAAGTAATTTCTATTAATATATTAATGATTTTTACTAATAGATATTTTATGTATATCTACGTAATTTCTGCGAACTTAAACAGTAGACAATTAATCACTAAAAATCAATAGTGCCAGTAAGGTCTATGCTTGAAAGGATACAAGAAAAGTGATTTCCTGAATTATGACTTTGTTTGACTCCTCGTCACTTGCCAGCAACCTCTGCAATACAAAATATCCATAGACACCAACAGCAGCACAACAACATTTAGAGTCTGTTTCCTCCTCCTCAGAGTACGTCAGGGGCGTCTCAAGTCTCAAGGTGATATATGTAACTGCAGCAGTTTATAAAATAGGCAGAAAGAAAAAATAAGCAAAAGACAAGCTCAGCGGTTTGTTTTCGTTGCTTTTAAGTTAAGGAAACAATTTATTGTGCGGAGTGATAAAGAAGTGATGGGATCAGCTTGCCAGTAAACAGAGCAAGAGCTCATAAGAGAACCTGAGAATACAAGAGTTCTTACCATGCATCAGCCATTTGGCAGGTTACTGAGAGAGACACAGAGACAGAGAGAGAGACACAGAGACAGAGAGAGACACAGAAACAGAGAGAGAGAGAGAGAGAGAGAGATACTCAGAAGACAAGTTTAAAAATGGTGTACTACACCCACTTACCTTTAATGCATATTCTTTATTTGACTTGACATCTTGGGCCACAAATACGAATGCAAATCCACCTGAATACAAAAAATACACGGATGTTAAACTCTCTTCCCGTCAGTACACTACGATCAAGTATAGCTTAACTCTGAGAAATGTACAGCTTGCACTTTTAATGTAGACCTTCGTTTGTAGGAACTTTATACAAGAAATATATATATATATATATATATATATATATATATATATATATATATATATATATATATATTAGGTTTTCTCATTTATGCATCATTTTCAACTCTTTACAAGAGCATGAACAATCAATGAGCAATGGTTGTAGGTTAACGCTAAGTAATACTCTCAACCATTTCTTAATCAAAATGACCACAGGCATTTGAATGAAAGAGGAGTTGCAAATCAATATTAAATCTTCATTATAAACGTTATCTGATATTTGAACATCATCTGTATTGTCATCCAATGTCAATGGGGATAAAGCAAGAACAGCTGTATGAAAGATCTTTTTTATCATCATTCTCTACAGAGTAAGAATGTCACATATTACTAATCCAGAATATACTTATACTGATCAATCAAGTAAGAATAATGAAAATGTCTACTTTACCATCGCTATACGACATTGAACACATCTAAATATAGCCAAGTGCAACTTTTGGACTAATTTCATTAAAAATAAAAAACTTTAACAAATTCAGATTCTTTTTGCATAAACAAAATTTAGAAACTCCATTAATACAATAAAAACTTTACCATTACCACAACATTGAGTTAACATTTCATAAACTCATAAATAAGGTCAACAGAAAAGTACTCATCATAATCAACAATTAATGAAGAACAAAACAATACTAATAATAATAAGTTCATGTCAGGAAAAGCAAAGGGATTAATTTATTATACAGTCGTACGATCTTCCTAAAAATCTAAAACAGAAATTTTAAACAAACCCTCTCGATTAATAATAAAAAGCCTAACAAATACCTTCAGCTATGACCCTCCTGACACGTAGTTTCTGTTCTCCTAACTCAACCGTCTGACCCACAAAATCATTATCCTGACTAACTACACCTGGGCCACCTCCACCTAGGTAGCCCAGTGCCGATTTAAAGAAGTCCGTCATAACCGGATGAATAGCTTAGACATTAGGAGACAGAATTAAAGATATGATTAGGCCAATACTGTATGTTTATCAGATAGGTAGTAGGCGGAGACTTGATATATATTTATTTGTAAATAAACAGAAAAATCAACTTAATACTTGTGCTCCCACAGCAATGACAACATCGAGCACTATTGAGACAAAATCAAGCCGGCGATCAAAAATAAGGTCCAAAAACGATGCAATTTCCAAAATCCAGAAACTAAGTCCAAAGTAATGGGAATTAAAAATATCTAAATTATATGTTGAAATATGTGAATATCGAAATATGTTGTACACAATTCATTAATTGTAGGTAACAACATATACATGCAAGATCTGGTAAAAGTGTTTTGGTTTGATGCTTGTATTTAATAGGTATCTTAAGTGGTTAGAAAATAAAACAGAATTTTGACACTTTCTTATGCTAACTGAGTGAAATTTCAATGCACAAATTTACTGCTTAAAAAATACTTCAAATGTTATCAGAAAGCCAAGTGCATCGAAGCTATATGTAAAAATGTCCTGAAACTTTAGGCCATAGAATAAAGAAAAACTATAGATGTGTCAAAGGCAATCTCAACCTTTGTAAACATTGAGTTCAAGAATTGCACAGATGCCAACAACTAATTTTGGTAGCCGGAGGTAAACAATATCAGATGATCGTTATTTAAAGGCATAAAATAATGTAGTTTCTGAACATTTTAAAATCTTTTGAACGATAATGAAACACTTTAGGAGCACATTTATCGTCACATCTATCCTACATATCGTTATGACAACAAATTATTTGAAACGAATTCCTATTATAATTATTCCTATTAATTCCGATGTATATTTTTATAATACAAAATGCAAACAAATTCTATTTCAAATCTCTTAAAGGATATTCCCCCGTTCTTTAGTTTCCGGATTTCTGGAAATTGTATACCAAAATGCGCAACGATACATCATTTTAAAACCGTTTAGAGACCGAATATCATGAAATATATCTGAAAATACGGAAATTACTATTAAATACACATATGTCAAAGGGGCTTTGTTTACCCTTTGGATTAAGTGGAGAATGCTGGAAATCAAGTCGCTCTTGTTACAAAACTGGTATCGCTGAAACAACAGTCACGCCATATCTACCTATTTTAAAGATCTTTGCTTTAGGCCTACTACTTTTGTGCTGTATTGATTGCAATGGTTGGTCTGACTTTCTAGATTGTTGGCCACCCAGTTTAACTAATGAATCTTGTGATTGTTGTTAATAAAGTTACATAAACCTTTGGTAGTTAACTCCAATGGCCCTTTGATATTAGAGACTGTATAAATCATTAAATTTGTTGCTTTGATGGTGTACTAATGAGCGAAGTAGAAGCCTGATTGCAAGAATTATTACTATATTTAGATTACAAGTGTACAATAACTTATGGATTTTATGCATAACATTCACAGCATGCAACGCTTAAGATAGGAAAACAGTTGGCAAATTGGTAAACTGCTGGCAGGAATAAATGCCATAGGCCGGTCATTATGCAGCACACCAGAGAGAGAGAGAGAGAGAGAGAGAGAGAGAGAGAGAGAGAGAGAGAGAAAGATAATTTCAGCTTACAACATTACTGTAGATAGTAAATTCTTTAGGAAATAGAAATATTTTAACGGCTTTTTCTTTGTGTCGTTCCTTTCTGTCTGTGGATTTATTCTATGAAAAAAGTACATACTCTATAGCTGTATAGTTAGAGGCAGTAAATCATCTACCGTTAAAATTTAATTTTGAACCAGTACACAGCTGGTAATAGATCTGACCAGAATTCAAACTCCTGACCTCCTACTTATCAGAAAAGTTTTCTATTGACTAACCAAGTCTACTACTGAAACAATTTCAAAAAAGTAAACACGCATTATAGTGAATAATCAACTATGTTGATATCTATCACTTTTTAAAACCACATGTTTAATCCGTTAGGCAATTTAGACCATTTTCCGTATAACCAGTCCAGTGAATGTTCGAGATTTTACTCTCAGATCAGCGCGGCCGGGATTCGAACCCACGAGGATTCAAATCACCTCAGGATTTGCCACTTAAAACTTCATGACGTTACCACTACGCTATTTAGACATTCTAAACATTTAAATCAATGTTTAACTCATTCTAGACATTTAGCATTTATTAACGTCATCTAGACATTTAGCATTTATTAACGTCATATTTTAATTACTAAATGACAAGACATGCAAGAGTTCCACAGTTCATACAACCACTGAATACAGTTCAGTTCAGAAGAGAATTCTGCGCACTGATGTTTACAGAAATACACAACATCTCACATATTACAATCTTTGTTAACTTTCAAAACACTTTGGTCTTTGGTATCTTATCCTACATTCTACTATCATATCACCACAGAGGTTCCAAGACTGTTGTTGCTGTTGGCCATGCTCCACTATCGCGCGAGAGTGAATCAATTCAAGCCACTGATAAATTCTCTGCTTACTATCACAGTACATAACAGCGGCTAAGCGGCTGTACAATGTAGTGCCTTACATCTATTAGACTATCAACTATACTCAAAACAGTCATAAAGTCAGTAGTACCTTACATCCATCAAAATATCAACTCAATACAGCCATAGAGTCATCAGATCACTTCACACCTCAATTACCAGAGAGATCAATAACACAGCTGCTAATCCACACACTTCTTACAACCCTCTCCACGGGGTTAATGTTGAATAGCTGTAGCACTCTAATAGATTAGCACTTATTCAATTACAAGAGCTAATAGGTTAGCATTGAGTTAAACACTGAAGTCTGCAGAATCACATAGCATTAGGGTCTCCATCATCAGCTGGCTCAGAGCTAGGAGCAGCAGCACTGCTGCTGGTAGCAGCTGCTACAGGGTTAGACTTGAAAGTAGACTTCTGCTTCATGATCACACCATAGCCCCCTCTACCATCATCATAGTCTATCCTGTACTCATCCCTCACCTAACAATCAATCAATCAATCAATCAATACATCTATCACTCCATAGCCCCCTCTACCATCGTCATAGTCTATCCTGTATTCAGCTCTCACCTACCAATCAATCAATCAATCAATCAATCAATCCATCAATCAATACATCTATCACTCCATAGCCCCCTCTACCATCGTCATAGTCTATCCTGCATTCATCTCTCATGTAACAGTCAATCAATCAATCAATCAATCAACTAAATGATCAGCTAATTAATCAATTATTCAATAACCCTCTCTACCATCATCATAGTCTATCCTACATCAATCAACCAATCAAGCATTCAATCAATTAATTTGTATTCAAACTATCAATCAACAAATCACCGACTTCAGTTTACTTAGTCCATAAAATGTTAGAGTAGAAAGAATTTAAAGTAAAGAAAACAAGCTGAGTTTGCAGTATTACTGTATAAAAGAAATAATCATTAGAAGAGTAGTAACATCACTTATACCATCTACCTAATGATTGAAGGATCCACTGTTACTTACACAGCTGATCACTACAGTTTATTAATTGATTGATGTCGGTGACGTACCTGACCACCGCTACGGCCCCGCCCATACTGCCTGCCCTCAATGAAACCAGCGTCCCAGTCTGTGCGCACAATCCTGTCGTCTAGTCGTGTGCCGTTGATATAGCGCACAGCGTTCTCAGCGTCACCTCGTGTGTAGTATCTGAGTGAGTCAAGGCTTTGTCATCACTAGTGGCATCTCTGAGATCTTCTAGAAACATCCTATGCTTGTTATTTATCTCTAGAAACTACTTGGCTATATATAATTTTATTTATTTATATAATAATAGAAATCGTTAATATAAATAATATAAATTTTATTTAGTTAGAACAGCTTCCATAGCTCTAGTACGTATACCTACCGACGATATAAATAGCTTACGTTAGACTTAATGACAGATTTGTAGGCTTAAAGTTAATATAATGAATTAGTAAAGAATAGGAATTATGAGAATTGTTATAACATCACCAAACCCCAGGGCTGCTAAATCTAAATGAATATTAAACTGATGATAAAATGTAGTGTTAGAAATGTAATTAGAAGCTCAATGAGTTAAAAAAATGTAAAGCTAAGGTTAACGTTAATTTCCTCACTCGAAAGCGATGTCAGTGACAGGCGAGCCCAGGATTTGAACCCCACACATACTGATCCGCGGTCGAGTATCTTACCGCTTTGCCACTGGCTCTAGCCAGTGGGAAACTGTTTTGTTTTGAAACAAAGTTGACTGAAGAGCTCAGCTTGAAGGATACTCGACGAAGCAGAAGCCACAGGCAGTCTTCTTGACCTTGTCGAGGCCCATGATGATTCTCTTTACATCTCCAGCACGACTGAACAGCTCATGGATCTGCTCCTCCGTCGTGAAGAATGAGAGGTTACCAATGTACAGCGTGGAGCTCTGTAGTAGCTTCTTCTCCTGGTCCTGTCTCGAGCCCTACACATACATACACATAGACACACACATACATACATACTCATACACATACATAGCGTGGAGCTCTGTAACAGCTTCTTCTCCTGGTCCTGCTTGGTGCCCTATGCATACATTTATACATACATACACATACATACATACACACACACACGCACACATACATACACTTACACAGCATGGAACTCTGTAACAGCTTCTGCTCCTGATCCTGTTTCGTGCCCTACACATACACACATACATACATAGATACACATACATACACATACATACATACATATATACATACACATGTATGCACATATACACATAAATACATACATATATACATATCTATATATACACGTATATGCACATATATACACATATTGTACATACAATATATATATATATATATATATATATATATAATATATATATATATATATATATATATATATACTGTATATACATGGATACAGTACACATGTATACTATATATAATATATATATATATATATATATATATATATATTACTGTCGATAATGATACAGTACACATGTATATTGTATTATATATATATATACTATTATATATAAGTATATATATATATATCTATAATATATATATATATATATAATAGATATATATATATATATATATAATATAACTGAGTACATTTGACAAGAAATATTGAAGCAGGAGTAAACCTTGAAGTGTTGATCTCGGTATGCACTCAGCCCAATGGATTGCTGAGTTCTCTTGCGCTTTCTACTCGCTACTCCAATCATAGTGCTAGTGTACTACCTACAACATCAACATCAATCAATCAATCAACTGTATCTACTCGCTACTCCAATCATAGTGTACTACCTACAACATCAATCAATCAATCAGTCAATCAATCAATCAACTGTATCTACTCACTACTCCAATCATAGTGTACTACCTACAGTATCAATTAATCAATCAATCAACTATATAAAGGTTTATTAGGTCTTCCTATCACAATGGAATAATTATTAAGATGAGCAAGCAAAATTTTTACTGTGAGTCTACATAACAAAAATCAGATGACGAATTTCTGAAATGTTAAATTTCAGTAAGTCGATGAATTCTGTGACATTCCGCATTCAAAGCTTAATATGACTAACCTTAATAAATCTATTAATGAAAATCAATTAGAAAGCTACCATCATTCATCACAGCATCGAGCACCGATTATGCAAAGTGCAAAGTTAATCTTTTGAGTCAAACAATAGCTTTCAAACTGTGCCACTTAAAATTCAGAAAACCAGTCCAATAACTTGGTAGAAGTGGAAGACAATTATTTAAATACAATTGTAGTAAATATTTATTGAATATTTGATGTTATCATGGATGACAATTGCAATGTCATTACTTTTTCTTTATTTCTTTTATGTCTCTTTCCACGTTTCTGCCAATTAGTCCATCGCCTTATAATTTATATTTTTGTCAAGTTTCAAGTACGATAGCGGTTAATACAAACTCACAAAGTTTGTTCCATAATAATTTAAAAGAGCTCTCTTAAAGACAAGACTTAATGACTTTGGTTCATAGTTTTAATATTGGTGTATTTTCAAATAGTAGCAACTGCCACGTTAAAGAGTTAAATAAATAAGAATACTTATTATTAAATGAATATGTGTAGGCCCTATGAAAATTCAATAATAAGTGTAGTTCGAAACAAAAAGGTACTTTAGGTACTTTTTTACTTCGTGACAAAAAGAATAAAAGTCAATATAGTGGAGAATTTAACCAGTCATTTTAAGCTAAGTCAAATGCTTTACTCAGTATACTACAAATAATTAAAATTAGGCAATGAAGATATATTATAATTAAGTTTATAAAAACGAAAATTTACAGAGCTAAATGTCGACGAATTTTTTCCAGAAATCAAAACCAAAACAAACTTATTCCTAGTCCTTTAAAGCACATTCTCACCTTCTTTGAACGGTAAGGGTAATATGAAGTTTTCCTGATTTGCGAATAATTTAAATTTTTCTTACGGCATAACGACTCGAAATTCATCAGTAAATATCCTGCCACTGAACCACAGCTTTTAATGATAATTCATCATGATAATCTATATTTTTATTAAATGTAGACCAGCAAAGGATATAAGATTTTGTGCAACATTAGTACCCACCCTTCCTTGGAATGAATTCCCGGATTTTGGCTTGCACCGTTTTTGGACCCCACCCTCATCAGATTGAATTTGGTATCATAGTGTTCAATGTTGTCATATACGACAGTAGCACTCTAATTCTGTTGTTGTTGTTGCTGTTGTTGTTGTTGTTATAATTATATATGTAGGCATGCAGGCCTACACATTCAGATCAGTTCTCAGGCTACTGGAGATTATATCAACCGTGAGCTGCACATAGTGGGCGTGATTGACTAGCCAAGCTATATGTTATGCAGTGCTGGCCACAAAGTGTATATATACAGTATATATCAAAAATCTTTAAAATAGGTAGATATGGCATGACTGTTGTTTCAGCGATACCAGTTTTGTAACAAGAGCGACTTGATTTCCAGCATTCTCCACTTAATCCAAAGGGTAAACAAAGGCCATTTGACATATGTGTGTTTAATAGTAATTTCCGT